>OZ037772.1:8294649-8887149 GCA_964035545.1 Bugula neritina | reverse complement strand
AAGTTCACGAATTGATATAGTAGTTGGAAATAATTTAAGAATTACGTAACTGTTTCATTTAATAAAGGGTAGGAATAAATGTCATTATTACTTATGTGGACAGACTAATATCTATATACAAAGATTTATAAAATATTAGAAAAAAATATAATTAGGATTTGCATTTTTTTCAAATGAAATTATTTGAGTTCGATTTAGTGTTTCAAGTTAAAACACTTACAAAGCAGCAATGCTCCCTGCAGGTAGTTTATAATCTTGACTCTGACACTCAACACTGACTGTAGTATTTTGTACAGATATGTTGTAGAGTTGTGACAGATCTTCTGAAGTACATTGCTTTGGGGAACAAACTCCCAGGTTCAACGGAGTAGATCCTGGCTGAAATAAATACAAGCATAATGTGCCTGAAAAATAACTTCAAAGGACTAAATTAGGCATAAATACATAATTGATGAAAACATTGATATTGAGTACTAATAGCCTACTAAAAGTTGAAAGAAGAAACTCATGATTCATTACCTAATTTAAAAAAATATATAATAATTATAGGTTCATTGTGGATCAGACACCCTAGCTTATAGGTGAATAGTAGAGAGTGAAATTAGCATAAGCTTCAAACATTTGCTATTTATAGCTGACAGCTGTTCATAGGTTTTTTTCTGAAAGCTTGCAGATAGTGACAATGCTGTGATGCAATACTTAATGACAATATTATGACAGGACTCACTATGTTTGTGGAGGCAGTGCAATATTTTGTTTCTAGTTGTGGTAATAATGGACTTTTCACATTGAGGCATTCATCATAAATAGAGAGTGAAATTAGCATAAGCTCCAAACATTTGCTATTTTTAGCTGACAGCTGTTCATAGCTTTTTTTCTGAAAGCTTGCAGAAAGTGACAATGCTGTGATGCAATACTTAATGACAATATTATGACAGGACTCACAATGTTTATGGAGGCAGTGCAATATTTTGTTTCTAGTTGTGGTAATAATGGACTTTTCACATTGAGGCATTCATCATAACTTCCTGTGTACCGGGAACGTCCGCCTGCCAACCCTGATCCTACCCTCCCCCAGGAGTCAAAATCTTATAAATGAGAAAGTAAAATAAATGTCATCAAAAATGTTTTTTTCAACTAGCTGTAATAAAAACTAACCAAACATAAAATACGTAATTTTAACTGGCAAAATATCATAATGTACTATTATATTCTTTTTAAATCAGGTTTTATATTTAGTCAAAACATATAACTTTGATAATAAGAAAAACTGTTAATTAATGTAATAGAAAAATGCGGTACTGCTTTTATCATAATTATATATAATAGAACTTAAACATGAGGCTATCTGTTCAGTTTTCTTAATCATTCAATAATTCTAGTGAATTAAGTGAAACTTACACTGAAGTATATCAGGGTCAGTATGATTAGCTAAGAGCTGAGAGAGAGCTTTGTGACAGTCATAAGATAGTTGTGACCTTCCATCAAGTGCTGATCTTACAATCTCTATAGATTCAACACCTTCAAATAATAATATAAAGAACTCCACCTATACAATATTTTCTTATTAGCGATTGATCTGCCTATATAATGTACAATATTGTACATAATTACAACTCCTTTTTAGGTATATGTTTTGAAAAATGGTTCATAATCTTAGCAACAACAGTCTTATTTACTCATCAACAAGCAATTTTGTAGTACTACTTTAACTAGCACAACCAGCAACTACCAGCAACTGGCATTCAAGCATTTAAGTTAATCAACCTAAGAAGTTTTCCAGTATAAAAATTGAACAAATATATAGCCAGCAGAATGCTAATCTCTTTTGAATGATTCATTTACTATCAGAAAAACTTTTACACATTCAATAGCCTAATCTACAGAAAAGACTTTAAATAAAAGCTACCTGGTTGATAAAGAGAAGATTCCCAGTTGTAAGTTGCAGAAACTTCTTGTCTAGCTAAAAGCAAAGTCACTAGTGTGATGACAGCTTTAATGGTAAATCTTGTGTAATCCATTGCAAGGAATCAATGCAGGGGTTTGCCTATATAATAAATGTCACAGAATGAAATAAAAGTTCATTTATATATTGAGAGAGAAACAAAAATTAGAATATTTTGTTACTGCAATTCTTACTTAGCAGTTTTATATTACTGCATCTTCTACTGGTACTATATAGTTCATAAGGTTATAAACGAATAAAAAAGCTTTCTTTCGGTAAACTATAAAGTAGCATTACACTTGAATTTATATGCCTCGGTAAAACTATTCCTTTGCTTATACAAACTCTTCACCAGCTGTGTAAAGTATGACTGTGCATTTTAGCAACAGCTATTTTTAACCACCATCTTAGCTGATGTGGTAGTGTTGAAATGAAAGGAAAGCTTCGTTTACAGCTCAATACAAAAGAACAAACTTACACCTGGGAATATAGACTTATAGGCTATATATGGTTAAGTATGTTGATTATATAGTATTGATAAAATTACAACTCAAAAGCATTATTCTCTTACCAAAACATTTACTAGTTTAGGCTAAAAATAATACATCAGCAAATGCTACTAATTTCAAGCAAGAGTTGTATAGTACATGAGCTGTTTTTGAAGTCTCAATAAAATCTATTTTTTATATTTAAAATAATTGAAAAGTTCTCTTTATAACTTTTATTGTTCTTGGCTTTGCAATGTCTTATAAATATTGAAGTCTAGAGGTGTAGCATTTAAATATTTACAGTGAAACCTGTAGACAGTAAAAAGCATGCTGTAAGAGTAACATAACGTGCCTAAAAGATTATTAAAAAAGAATATAAAAATGACAGTAATGAAAAAGAAAAGAAATAATAAGCAAAAAGTAGCAGCAAGAAAAAATAACTACTGACCCTATGATATTTAGTAATTTTATGATAATATTATAATTTTTTCTTCAGTAGTGAATCTACTAACTGTTGTATTGCTGAATTTACAGCCAGTGTTGACTTATTACAATATTTATTTGTTATCGTTGTTGAATTCCCATTGGTCAATGCACATCCCACAATACCCCCCTCCCTGCATCGTCACAAGCCATACGCATGACATACAGGCAGGCTAAGTCATGTGAATAGTAATAGTATTAGTTGCTGTAATGGAGAAATTGAGAAAAGCCTGTGTCCCAGATTAGAAATGTAGCACAAGAAGTTATGTTCTCACAAGAATTTTAACCTGCACTCCAAAATGCTAATCCTTAGCACAATTTTTGTCTAAGCTCATTATTCTTTTATGATGTAATCAAAGTGATTATACCAGGAAATTTCACCTGTGGTGTCTAGCAAAGGAAATTTTCAAACTTTATTTCTGCAAAATTTTTCTAATGGGCCAAGTATAGTTAAATTATAAAGAGCAATAGAATTTTGCGAACAAATTAACTTTTATTAAAATTAATGCTCACAACTTTTTACACCAATGACAGTTGAAACTAGTTTCGAAATTATAGTAATCATTAAAATCAATAAAAACAATTTGATAACAAAGGTAAAAGGAGAACTTACTCACCTGGTTTACAGACGGATATGTTTAAACTGCTAACTTGTACAGTAAAATGTCAGCATTAAGGACAATTAGGCTGAAACTGCAATAGATATCAGCATGTTGCTGTATGAATACTGTTGACTTTGGAGCAATAACAATAACTGACACTTGTTGTAATATCCTACCAAAGATGAATGTATTATGAAGTGTTTACTTTGATGCTGTAATCTCACCCTGACAGCTCTTTGAAATGGTTACATAATTTCTGCTTTTATGAATATCTGTGATAGATCTAATACACTAATTACTAATAATAATGTGTGCTTCTGCCACAAAGAAAAAGAAAGTTAATATAGCAAAAACTTCTACTATTGAGATATTTGAAAATGATTATACCATCATTATATAATATTACAAAGTTTTAGTTGAACTGATAATACTGATTGCAGGTACTGCAACTGTTTGTGAAAGAATCTTCCAGATTTATGAGTCATAACTGCTGTGGTGCGCTGAGTTTACCCAATTGTTTCTGTAGTGTAATGGTTAACACTCCTGCTTGCAATCTGGAAGTCCTGGGTTTGAATCCCATTAGGGTCAAAATATATATCCTGCAAGAAGTATGCAGTCAAGATCTTGCTATACTCTAACCGCTCACTATATCTGCCTTTTTACTTGGATGGGAGCTTAACAAAGACTTGAGCAAATCATAAAAGGCCACTCGATCAACTAGAATAATAAATTTTCAGTGACGATCTCGCTCATTTTATAGGAGCAAGCGAAACACACTCCAAACCAAAGTTTATAAAGAAATTTAAAGAACTTAGGCTATATCATTTTCTCTACTACTGCAGTAGTGAGGAAAGTGATAAAGCCTAAGTTCTTTAAATTTCTTTATAAATTTTGGTTTGGGATGCGGATAAAAATTGTTGCGGGAGCACAACTTCTTTGCTACTCTTTAATCTAGAACACAGGCTTTTCTCAATTTCTCCAGTACCGTACTTACCTTTGCTTGCTTATATATACATGTACATATTATAAACTTGTATGTCATGTTATGGTACAGAGAAAGTTCCCAAGATTACCCCAATTTCAATACCCTTCTAAAACCTAATGCATACAAATTAAATATTTAAGTCAATATCCATGCACTTGGCATATTGTCAAGCTGAAATCAGATTTTTTTGCCAAAACTAAACTGCTTATATAACTATTTTACTTGTTGATTTGAAAACATGCAGGGACCAAAAATCTTTTTCTTATTTGGTTCACATTTGAAGAAATCAAATTGTTGTACAAAAACAATGAGTAAACCAGCAGAAGTTTTACTGTAGCATATAGTTTGCATCTGCTACGTAAAAACAGCTGGCAATAGGCCACATGTGCTGACACACGGAAAGCTATTATATGTAACTCAACACGTTTTATAACCACGATAATGACGCCTGAAAGTCATGCATTAAAATTCTAGCTATAATATTATAAACAACCTGAGAAGCATATAGATTATAGCTGCATACTTTTCAGTATTTAAAATCATTTTCAAACACGTGAAGCATATTTGTACTTGCGGTCAGCACGGAGCAAAGCTTCTTTTTCTTTCTGCTTCTACCATCAGCTACTTTAGCAAATGAAAACGGATAAGCTGTAAAAATGTGAAGTCACACTTTACAAAACATATATTAACAAGTTTCAAAGCTTAACGCTGCACTATCTTGCAAATATATAATACAAGATCTGCCAGCATGGCTTGTTAAAAGGGGTTTAGTTTCTTACAGCCTTACGAGCTATACCAGCAGATATGCTGCTATACAATGAAACTGCATCCTAATAATTACAACAACATATATTAATCTCCCCTGTTTTGCTTTTCTGAGTATATAAATTTGATTGAATTTTTGGCAGAAATTATCTACTGGTTCACCACTGCATGAAGAGATGATTCACTATTAAAACTTTTTTATCATACTATTTGCTTTGCTGCCAACCAACCGATTTGTATGTCATCATTAGAAGTTATTTCCTCATCAACTAAATAACTTCTAATTTATAACCTATTTTTGTGGAAAAGTTGAATAGTAAGCTCTTTGGAAAATATTTTAATTATGTACAAAATTAATTAGTATCTTGCCAGCAGTATAATATACTGAGTCTGTATGCCCTCACATTTGATGATTTTATATGCAAAAATGGACCTATAATGCAGCCTGATATGTGAAAGTATAATTAACGTGTATTATAGCCCAGATCTCTTATTCATGGTCTTGATCAACTAACCATTGTCTGTTAAAGCGTTTGCCTAGTGAACACGAAGTTATGGGTTCGAGCCATCGGTGATGTTAGGAGAGCATTCAGTCATAATTGCTCCTGTGCCTCATTTAAATAAGTACTTTAACAAAAACCCTTTCCAACAGGGGTTTCTCACAGGGATATATAGCGACTATAAACTTGCGTGAGTTTTAGTGCAGATCTCTTGAAACATGGTCTTGATAAACTATAATTGCGTGTCTAATATTTATTTCGTCTTTGCTGAAGGGACACAAATTAAGGTATAAAGTGCAGTAATTGAAAAATTAAGAAAAGCCGGTGTTCTGAATTAGAGATACAGCAAAAGAAATTATATGTTTCAAACCCCCCCAAACTAAATTTCCATAAAAAAATCAAAGAACTTAGGCTATATATAAATTTCTGCACTACTGCTTCTAAATGCAGTTTTCCCACAAGCTTCGCTCGTGCATCGTTCTAATTAATTATAACTTTGAGCTGTAACTTCTTTGCAAAAGCGTAACCTCCATCGCTCTAACTTCAGTTTGAACACATTAAAATGGCTGATATTTTACGTTACAGCGTACGATACGGCAATGTGTGAACAGGGGGTAATACTTCATGATAATTATTATTTCAGAACATTCATGCATTTGGGAGTTATTTCCCCTGGCAAATTCTTTCAATACTCAGCACTAATTTTTATTAGAGTAAGTTGTAGAAAAATAAAAAGAAAAACATGTCATTTTTAATAAAATTACTAAATTAAAGTGCACAAATTTTATTTAGATTACAACATAACTACGTTTAGAATAAATATTGACACTTGGTTAGCTTGAAGTTTGTAATATTCATATTTTAAAGCACACGTTTTCATAGTGTTAGTGGCTCTCGTTAATACTGCGTTTCCATGAAGGCAAATGAATGCGTACGGATGCCCGTACGGATTACATCGAAGGAAAAACCGCACGTTCCTATGCAATCCGTGCGAAGTTATCTTTTCTTTGCAACTGTGACGGCTGAACTAAAATGATGATTAATATGGTCAAGTTTGAGTTCATGCACAACGACAATTTTCAATTCTGTCTCCATTTTTGATAGATTAAATCAACTAAATACACAAACTTTGAGTCAGTTTATTTAAAATAAAAAAACCATAAACCAATGTAAGCATGATGTATTTCTTGATCGATAAACAAAAGCTTAAAAGTAATTTAAATTTTCAAAATGAAAAAGCTGTCAACTTATTTTTAGCTTGAGAAAGCTTTGGCTTGCAGAATAGTTTTACAAATTTAAGATGATTAGTAATTATTTTAAATAATAGCTAGGATAAATAAAATAATATAATTATTGTTAGCATCGCGTAACTATGTAACTAGCTGCCACAAATGCTGATCTCTGCCTCCGGCACAAAAGGTTTCATTCGATTTAACCGAAGGAACCATTTCCATGATGAACATAATGCGAAGGAAAATTCTCATCGAAGGAGCCGTTCGGTGTAATTTCCGGCTGCGGTTTTGCTTCGATGCAACTGTTTCCATAGGGCGGATGAGAAAATCCATTCGCATAATGCGGTAATGGAAACGCAGTGTATATTATCGTAGCTTTTCTAGTCTTTTTGGGTCTGGTTACGAAGATGTAACCACAAATTATGGTATAATATAACATCATGCCTTGTAGTTGGAGTGTAGCATTTTATCAGCATCTCTGTAATTATGATTATAACATTGCTGTTTAAGGAACACACTTATAACATTCACTATGTCAACTGATGATACAAAATAAAACATGCCAAGAAACGACTCACATTATATTATTATGATATATAATATTATATGAAAATTGCATAAAAATAGCTATGTTTATAATAGATGCTTGGGAATTTAGTTTTTTGAAAAATAATGAAAAGAAGATTGAAGTTTAAATTATTCTCTATAATACTTTGAAAAGCTATACTACTTAAATGTAAGCACCACAGCATTCTGCTTCAAAATGTCTGTTTAATAATGAACATGTTTAAATATAAACACATATATACGGTTTTTCCCTTGTAAAATTGTTAAAATGTTTTATAAATTTTTTTGTTAGATTCCTACAATTTAACTCTTTACAAAATATGGACTAATGTCACTAAAAAAAATTCAAGCAAAAGTAAATTTATTTTATTCAAAACAACACTTAGAATCTTCCAAATTGTATTTTGACACCCAAGTATATTATAGGTATATAAGTATAACATCGTGATTTAGATATTATATAGTGCACGTTTATCACTGAATATGTCAAACATTGACCTACTTATGTAACACTATTTGGCATTGGCTACATTAATGAGGCCAATATTGTTTGCATCCTAATACTTCATGATAATTATTATTTCAAAATACATTGGTTATGCATTTGGGAGTTAATTCCCATGGCAAATTCCTTCAATACTCAACACTAATTTTTATTGGAATGAATTGTAGGAAAATACAACAAAAGAAGTATCATTTTCAATAAAATTACTAAATTAAATTGCACAAATTTCTTTTGGATTACAACATAACTACCTTTAGCATAAATATTAACACTTGGTTAGTTTGAAGTTTGTAACATTCATATCCGAAAGTACGCAAAGTAAGGGGTTAGTTGCCTTTACTATATCGTTAAAATTTTTCTAGCCTTAATGGTTTGGGTTACGAAGATGTATCCACATAATATGGTATTAAATAACATCATGCCTCATAGTTGAAGTTCAGCAATTCTTCAGTATAATATTTGAAAATTATGTTTTCAACATAGCTGTTTAAGCTTATTTAAAATATTTTTATGTTTCATTTGATTGATAATACGAGATTGCAGAAGCCTATAAATAGCTTTTCACAAAATTAGTAAAATATAAGTTTATATTACACAATTCCTCTGTATATTTACAATTAGGACTAAAATGCGCAAGTTTGTACAAACATAAGTATACATATTTATGGAGGGCACCTTCTTTCATCTGATTGTTGAACGGTGGCCATATTCAGTAGCTGATCTCAAATGCACAATCTAGAAAGATCAAGAGGTTTAAACTACTTTTCTTATAGATGCAAAATACCTTTCTGATTAATTACTTTTCTCTCTATTTTGTATGTAAGATGTTAGTATATATTATAATAATTACCTATATAATGATCTAAATTGTAAATTTCAGTTATAACAATAATTTCCCACTTCATTATTTTTTTGCTTTTATTTTCTGTCTTGGCATATATAAAAAAACTCACTCTTAAGTTTATAGTTGCTATTCCTGTGAGAAAGCCCTGATGAAAAGAGTTTTTGTTAAAGGACTTATTTAAATGAGGCACAGGAGCAATTATGATTGGATGCTTTTCCTAAGGTCACCAATGGCCTTTGTCTGGTCTTGAACCCATGACCTTCGTGTTTACTAGGCAAACACTCTAACCCCTAGACCACGGCTGTCTTGGCATTTATATTCTGCATAAATGTAGTAGTTTAAAGTAGTTTTAAATAATTTTCTAAATGAGAGTCATGGCATGTTATACATTTATATATTTTTGCTCTACAATATAAACAACCATTATGCATTTCCACTGATTGAATACTTTTACATATAAGATAAATTATTCAAGTAAAGATTGTTCAACGAGCAAAGTTTCACCATCTATTAAGTAGAAACTATATTATAGGAGCAAAAGAAATTTAGGAATACAATTTTTTTAGATATAAAAATTTTACAAAAACATATCAATTTACCGATATCTTGTCAATGCTTAAACAATTCTTGCATATTAAGTAGCAAAATTAAAATAATTAAAAATTGTATTTCATTATAATATATGGAACATTTCAGGCATTTGCATGCCTGAATGTTATGCTTGATGTCACAAACACAATGTAAGTGTTTGTAACGGCAATGCATATGCTTTAGTTTCAATTTAAGAGTTGTTTCCCCTGTAAAATTGTTCAAATATTCTATAAGAACTTTTGTTAAATTCATGCAATTTATTGTTTGTACAAACTAAGAATTAATATTATTCAAAAGATTGAAGCAGTAATAAATTTATTTAAAAAAACACTCATAATTTTTTAGATTGTATTTTGACACCACTTAAATATGACATTATGAAATGGATAAAGTTATAGTGCACAGTAGACACTAAATACGTTAATCAAGGGCCTATCAACGTAACACTATTTGGCTTTGGCTACATTACATCTTCATACCTCGTAAAATTTATTATTCTGCAAACTTTCGTCATACATTTGGGAGTTAATTCCCCTGACATATTGCTCCACCACTCAATATAAATTTTTATTGGAAAAAATTGAAGTAAACTAAAAGGAAAAAAAATTTCGTTTTGAATAAAAAGATTAAAGTGACTTACAGAAATTTTATTTGAAATGCTACATGATTACTTTTAGAATAAATATTGACACCTGGTTAGTTTGATGTTTGCAATATTCATATTTGAGAGTACACTTAATCTAAGCATTATGGGCTTTTTTTGTAATTACAGTGCAATAACTTATCTAACTGTTTTTGGTATTGGTTACGAAGGTGTAGCCAAATATGGTATTTAATAAGATCATGCCTTTGAGTTCAGCAATTCTTCAGTAAATCTGCAACTAGGTTTCTATGCAATCGTACACAAATATTTACACACTAATAACATTTTTAGCAGAAAATTATTAGATTTTGTATGGATATAAGAGATTTATATGACCACAGAATCATACGGCATAGTTGTTTGAAGAACATGCTGATAGCATTCACCCTGTCGGCAGACCATACAAAATAAAACGTGCCAAATAAAAACTCACATTATACTATTACAATAAAATTAGCAGTGAAATCAGGTATTAGTTAGTACTTGGCTTACAAATTATAAATGCAATTTATCTAAATTCTGAGAAAGGATATCTTTGCAAAAGTAGTCATGAGAAAAAACTAACCCAATAGAAAAACAATTTATTTTTTTAGCTCAACTATAGAATTACAAAAACCACTGTTTTATAAACAATAATCTAATCCAATCCCATGAACTTCAACTTCATAAATATTTAAATAAGTGTCAGCAATGAACAGAACCTGAACAAAACGGCCTCGGTTTGGTTGTTTACAAGTATAGCGAGATTGTAATATCGGTTAAGAACTCCATCATGGTAGTAACACAGTATCTCAGGGTTTGTTGCAGTAAATTCTACCTCTACTTCTGTCATAGCAACTGTAACTTCAGCATTCAAAGATCTTTTCCCATAAATATTCTTGTTAAACTTTGAAAAATAAACAAGTATATAAAAAATAGCAATTGCAACCAGTCAGATATATTATTACATCTATATTTCAAAATGTTCACTATATCACACTAAATAAACCAATTAGTACTGCAATTGAAAAAAAAACTATCACTGTAGTTCTATGTAACCTACATATATAGTGAACATTTTTATGGAGTCTACGCAGAAAAAACCAGGCATCAGCTTTTAATTTCAAGTTCAATTTTCAGAACTCTTCGTAATATAATTATTACAAGTTTCATTAGAAAACTTAACACACCATTCCCTCTGTTAAGAATGTTGACAGCCCAGACACAGTAAACATCAACCAGATCCACTCTTCACCAGGGTCTAAGTTCTTTCTCAGTGTGTGCAATTAATGAAAAATCCCCCATGTAAAGACCATCATTAACGTGAGAGGCTAAATGCCTCTTTTGGTTGTAATAACTGGAGAGCTTCACAGACTTTTCTGCCAAAAAGCATTGACAAATTTAAACAAATATATTATTTGTATTAGAAAAGTTTTGTTTCTACTTATAGATCCATTTTGTAAATAATTCAAACTGTAAACAATATATAAGAGACTTTTTGAAGGGCAGCCGTATGTGAGTTATGAAAGTGTGATCTTCAGTAATTTAGTTAGTAGTGATGTTAGGAAGAGCATTCTGTCATATGTAATTACTCCTGTGCCATCACATATAAATAAATCCTTAGCTGGCTTTAAAAACTCTTTTCATCAAGGATTCTCGTAGAGAATAGTGACCATAAACTTGAGTGAGCTTTCTGAATCTGTTAGTGTCAGTGCTGCATTTACCACTGACAGGTGCCACAAGGTGCAGTAAAACTAATAAATTAATGATGTTGAAGTAAAATAACACAACTTTGTGTCTCAATAGCTGTTCAAAAGCATTCCAAGTAACAAGATGATTTCAATTAAACTTTAAAATGCAATCAAAAAAATCAAATATCTTTTAAATAGACAATGTTTTAGATGAACATTGACATTAAAGGCAGCATAAAAATGTTAACTATATATAAGCAAATAATAAAATTTTTAAAAGTATTGTGAAACAAATAAATTACAACATTTCTTGGTAGAAGTAGAATAATGTGTTAAAATTTAATTATTTTAGATTAGAATTAATAAGTTAGATCATAACAAACCTGATAAGTATATAAAATATGAATCTTTATGGAGAGCATACTCTTATTAGTCTGGCAGAAAAATGCCAATTTTTGACTTAGGTTCGCAATCCCGGATAAAGTTTTTTTCTCTCCTGATTATTCAAATATAGGGTCTAGGTAAATGTTTCCAGGTGGGTGTGGACTTCTTACCCTTGAGCATTTCGAGAAATTCAAGATGGCCGCCAGGCACCAAACGATTTTTTCTAATTCAAATGTACCTACCCATTGGGGCTAAATTTAAGGTTCCAATACTTTGAAATCTTTAGAAATTAATATAATAAAGATGCATGTGCCTTTATCATATGTATTATTGAGAAATAGGCAAATGATACCCAAGGATAACTAAGCTAAACCTTAATCATTCCTTTTTTCAAGTTTAACCTAGCCTTGCCGTGTTTATAATTTCCTTGCATCTCTGCATCAGTTTGTTCTAACTTCATGAAAATTTACTATATGGTGTGATTTTATATGCTGATTACAAATATGTCTACTAAATAAAGCTGAAAGGGGTTCTGCAAATTTAAAATGCAACGTCATTGCCATATGAGCTAAATAGCAATTTATTTCCAACTGGCATGCCTATCGAAAAGGTTTGTTGAGCTGCCAACTTAATAGTTATTTTCAGTTTTAAAACTTTAGCTAAGTTTTTAAAGTTATAAAAAGGAGTCAACAACCTTATTAACACAGCACCATGGCTTCTTAACATAATTTAATTGCTTTATTATTGACACATCATTTATCTAAATATTGACATTTTTGCTTTCAAAACCTATTTCTACAATCAGCACATTTCACTTTTCCTCTAAAAGCATTTGTAAACAGATTCTTATGAATGAAAATGTATTTCATGCTGAGGAAAGTAATACATTTATTAGAACAGTGGTTCCCTACCTTTTTCATACCAATCCCCTTTCATTAACGTTTACTATTAATTTCTCCCTTTTTAATGACCTATGTTGGGTGCACTGGAACACTAATAGCTGAAAGTGATTTGGTAGAATTAGTTAATTCTACTTTTGGTGGTTTCTCAAAAATTCTAAATAGAAAAAGTTTCTCCAGAATGTACAAGGTCTGAGAATATTGGTGAGAGAACTGTTAAAGCCAGTCTTGATGAAAGTGTGATCACTAGCATGAAGAAGCTTGAAAAGATGTTGATTAAGATTGCAGAGAGCTCAAGAACAGCAAAACTGTGGGCCATGTGCTTTATTGGACCAATTTTTACCATCAACACCCACATCATAGCTGTTAGAAAATGAGACTGGGCCTTACACCTAGCAATGGAAGAGGAATTGCACTATCTGCATAGCGTGAAGGTCATGCCACAAGATGTAAGGATTGAATTATTGCATCATAAACACGGCCAGCTCGACGGCATTTGGTCGGACATGACCATTGAGGTGACCTTCGTAAGATTTGGTCACAGCAAGGGGGAATCATTGGCATCACCACTAAATCTGAAACTCTCAAGGTGTGGGTGTACAGCACTTCTGCATGCAACAAGATACAGTATGGCCGCAGTGACATCAGGGATGAGTCTGAAATAAATGCTTTTACTGCTCATAAGGATGAGATGCAATTAAGAATCCAATCTGATTCAAAGGACTGCAGGGAGTCTGTCAAACGGAAGATTGAACTCTGCAATGACCCACTCAAAGAATGATGCCACCCAGTTGCTCTTGTCAATATTGAAGCAGATAAGTGCAACTGAGATGAGGATGCTTCGAAACATTTACAATATGAATTGGGAAGACCATGTAACATGTGATAATATAAAGGAGGAGGCCAAAATAGAAGCTATCGCAATAGACATGAGGAGGAGACCTCTTCAATAGTATGGACATGTGCGCAGAAGAGATACGGAGGAAGATATTATAATGGTGGCTGAGATGAAGATACAGAGAAAGAAAAAGAGAGGGGGGGGGGCAAAAAAAGGTTAATGGATACAGTGAAAGATGGCATACTGAAATGTGGCTTCTCAGATGAAGATGTTGACAATAGAATTAGATGACACTCTCTGATAGCACTTGGTGCCCTGCAAAACCGCTACTCATCCTGGGCCACAGCGTACTGGGTGAGAAAGTTTGAGACAAAGCCCTAAAATGAACAATTTGCTGCCTTCCCACGGCCTCCCAGGGGCAACAATGTAAAATATTGGAAAGGGAATCATCATAAATGTCTTGGTAGAAGGAAAATGTGATTTGGTGACACTAGTGCTTTTTTTCAGGATTACCATTCATACAAGCTACCAAGTTTATGCTATGTTGCTACAATTATGCAAAGTGCTCCTCCATGACATATACAAAACAAAAGGCTTGGGAAACTAAGGTCAGCAATGCTATTTGCGATGTGCCTTTAACTTATGTACTTTGCCTCCTATACAGATGAAGCTATTGGATAATGTCACCAGAGCACACCTCCAGGTAGCCATATGAAACTGCGGCATTACACCCACTAGAACATTGGTAGGTGATAGGGAATCTAATAGAATCTCTTTTCTCAAAAGGAGTATAAAATGATGTTGTGCTTACACCAGACAGTATTATGAAGTGGATCATGTTAGTTAATTTGGTGTACACTCGACGACTCTAGCTTTTGGCGATCTTTTACAATTTAGCTGCTATTATATATAGATTTTTGCCTCAAACTATTAAAATTTTAACAAATAAAACTGAATAATTAAGGCTTTTCCATTTATGCATGATTTTTTATGTCTATTCCTTATTTATTATTACATTGGGATATTATATAAGCCGTGATGATTCACAAATGTATATTTAGCTCGTATGACAATGACGCCGCGCTTAAATATTGCAGGACCTCTTCCCAGTCATTTTTGTTATGCATAGATAGAATCAGCAAATTCTATTCCCCTATATAGTAAGTTTTCATGAATTTTGAGCAAACTTTAAAATGTTTGATCATAATCTGCTGATGTGTACTAAATAAAGTAAAATGGTCCAAATTCGTTAAATGTTCCTGTGGAAGCCAACAACCATGCAAAACAACACGATATGGCTATTCTAGTACATCTATCCCATGCACAGAGTTCTGCCCTTGTGAAGCAGTAACAGGAGTGTGCTGCAATGAACTAACATGAAAAAGGTGTTTATTATGAACATGAGTGAAAGTTGATAGCATTTGTACAGTTATATATATGTTCAATTTTAACTTTAGCTATGAGCAATATGCTGCATCTGTATCTTTTTTTTACTTTCTATTCACTGGCAATAAGCAATGTTTTCCAATGTCCAAACAGTTATTCAAAAACCTTGTATCATTTCTCTGCACCATATGTGATGTTTTATTGAAGCAATTCCGATTTTTGAGCTGAGAAACATGTCTCTTGGCTCTTTACTTTGATTCCTTTTTACTGGCATGGCACATATTCATTCTAAAAATGCGCATCTATTTTAATCATCAAAAAAATTTTGTTTTTGCAACATAATATAGACTTTATGCCGACTAGATTACGATTTTTTCATAATTGGCGGCCATCTTGGATTTCTCGAAATGCTCAAGGGTGGCAGGTCCACACCCACCTGGAAACATCTACCTGGACCCTCAAGATAAATAATCAAAAGAGAAAAAAACTTTATCCGAGATTGCGAACCCAACCCCCAGTTCTGCCAGACTATATGTATATATATATATATATATATATATATATATATATATATATATATATATATATATATATATATATATATATATATATATATATATATATATATATATATATATATATATATATACATACATATCTACATATCTATACATATCTACATTGTAGTTTTCAGAAAACAATAACTTTTTTTCATTATTGTTTAAGAGTTGTTTCCCCTGTAAAATTGTTCAAATATTTTATGAGAATTTTTATTAGATTTATGCAATTTATTTTTGTACAATCTAAGAATTAATATTATTAAAAAATTAAAGCAAAAATAAATTAATCTTATTTAAAAAAATACTTATAATCTTTTAAATTGTATTTTGACACCACACAAATGTAACATTGTGAGATACATACTATTATAGTGCACACTTTACAACAATACGATAATCAGAGGCCTATCAACGTAACACTATTTGGCATTGGCTACATTAATTAATGCGGCCAATATCTTCATAATATCTTGTGAAATTTATTTTTCTGCCAACATTTGGGAGTTAATTCCCCTGGCAAATTGCTCCAGCACTCAATACTAATTTTTATTGGTAAACATTGAAGTAATGTGAAAAGAAAAAGATTTACGTTCTGAATAAAAAGATTAAATTAAAGTACAAAATTATATTTGAAATACAACGTAATTACTTCTAGAATACATTTTGACACTTGGTTAGTTTGAAGTTTGCAATGTTCATACTTGAGAGCAAAGTCACTTTGGGTATTGTGTATTTTGCACTAAACTTGTTAAGCTTTTTTTGGTTTTGGTTACGAAGATGTAGCCAAATTTTATGGTAGATAATAACATCATGCCTTATAGTTTGAGGTGAGCATTTCCTCAGTATCTCTACAATTAGGTTTTCAACGCAGTTGCACAGATATAATTACTTACTAATAATCATTTAACAGATATTTATTAGATTTGTATGGGTATTTAAGATATATAGGACCACAGAATCATACAACATAGCTGTTTATGGAACATGCTGATAGCATTCACCCTGTCGGCAGATATAATGTGAAAGTGCCTAATAACAATTCACATTATATAATTGTAAAACATATATATATGTATATATATATGTATATATATATATGTATATATATATGTATATATATATTCGGTAGCCAACGCGTACCCCATCGAAAAAGAAGCTCATTGAGGGTACTCGACTGAGAGAAAGTGAGCAAATTCATCGATGAGCCCAGTAGGCTACGCGTAGGGAATCCGAAAGCGCCCTTAAAAGTTATTTTAAAATAATATTTAAAACAATTAGTTTTAATGAATTTAATGAAATTACATTAATTTTGTTAAAAACATCACATAAAACCTTAAAAAATGAATGACGACACCTGTGAGTTTAAAATAAAAATTATACATATTTCAGTGTTGGCTTCCTTGCGCCAACTCCCTAATTTACTAATGTATAATACCACAGTTATAACATGGCTGCAATGGTGGCCATCATTTACCTTTTCAAACCTCACTTTGCTTCCAAGCAAGCAGGTGTTAATTGTAGATGACTTACAGATAAAGTTACTTGTGAATGGCCATGTATCTTGTAACTATTACACCAGGTGCAATCATATGACAATTTAAGAGTACTTACTCCCTACAACAATTTTTATTAAACTTTTTAAGCAAATTTATGTATAAAATCAAAGAATTAGTTTTTGATAGGATAAGTGAACTTAAATTTATTTTATTGAAAACAGTACACAAAATCTGTTGGAATAAACATTGTCATGCTTTTATTGAATGTGCACATAAACATATGAATATTATATATCGGTAATTTATTTATAATTCTTGTGCCACCACACTGTGTTTATATTATATCGAAAATTATTGGCTACAATAGATTGGCCAACATGCAAATGCATCCTACACGACATGGTTGGTTAGGTTTTCAAAGTACCCCCTCTGCTAACAGGTTATTATTTGAAATTATTTTCCCCACTAAATTGTTTCAACACCAATTAAAAACTTATTACTGCTTGAGGACAAAGAAAATAATATGATAATTATTCTAAATATCATAAAAAACTTGAAGTAAAATAGTTTTATCTAAAAAAAACATAATTATTTTCAGGATAAATATTAAAAGGAACCTTTTTTAATTTTAAATATGTAGCATTTATAATCAAGGTGTGCCGCGTGTGGTCTCTTAATGTAAATGCCAGGCAAACAACATTATATAAGGTGCTGGTCACACTGATGAGGCCAGCAATCGTGCATGTATATTTAAATTATAGATAGGTTGAGAACACTTAGAATCACTGCAATAGGATTTCATTGCAGATTTATGTATATTTAAATTCTAATTAGGTAATTAATTATAGCCGATATTATTGTTTCAGTTTCAATCCTGCTACTAGTCACTCATTTAGAAGTTACTTCCCCTGCTAAAGTGTGTCGTTAGCTGGGAATAACATTTTAATGGGCTATCAGGGTAAATTGAAAAAAATATAATGAAATAATAGTTTTAAAAGAGATTGGTTTAATCTAAACACAATAATTTTGTTTATAAGACAAAGCATAATTATTCCTAAAATAATAATAACACCAAGTTAGGCTAAATTCTGCAATATTTATGTAAAAGTGAGCACGCTGTCATAATACAATATCTCTAATGCTACAGTGTGACCAATATAATATTATGGCTTTGGCTTCCTAATAATATGCCCAAGACTTAGCCTAGGGCCACACGGTGCGAAAATTGAAATCACTAGTAGCAAAGGTGTCCACTGTGCCCACGTTGAGAAAACATCACCTAATTGGCTGGTAGTTATTCAGCGAGCCCAATTTCTTTATTTTAGTGCTACATTCCAGTAAATTGCGTTTTATTAAAGCGAGTGCGATTTAAAAATGAAAGCTTTATTTATCGCGCATCACTGACACCTTTGCTACTTGTGATTTCAATTTTCGCATGCGAAAATACGCACCGTGTGGCCCTAGGCTTATTTACATATCCATACCTTGAAATAGTGGATTGGTATCAAAAACATTTCCAATCACTGTGATGAAGTTTTCATTGTAGATGTACCTTAGTTGCTCACTATAATAACCATTCAACAGCTAATTATATATATTTGTCCACATGCATGTTATAAGAAATTGTTATATAGCTGCAAATAATGACTAGAATGAGTTTAGGTTATATAACATAGATCTTGATTTTTGCTATTATTGCTTTTTATTCCTGTTTAAACAAGCAGATATGCATCTTTATCAAATTTTTACAACCTAATATACTAAAAATAATGACTTTTTACCAACGCATAGACATATATATATATATGCATAGACATATATATATATATATATATATATATATATATATATATATATATATATATATATATATATATATATATATATATATATATATATATATATATATATATATATATATATATATATATATATATAATCATTCTTTGATGTTTCATTCAATAAAAAGTTAATATTTCGATATATCACTTAATTCTACCAGAAACTTTACAATGTTCTATTTCAGTATCTTTTCAACAAATAAACTGCTAAGTTGTATTTACCGTATCTGCATAAAAACCAAGTTATATGTTTCTTTAATAGAAAAGTATATATTTTGCTATAACTATTATGTTTTTGCTGCAAAGTATTTATATTGAAAAATATCAATAAGCATACAATTTGAGTTGAATAAAACACTGGATAGGAAATAAATTTATCTGTTTACCCATTTGTTAACACAAGAATAGACAATACTTAGCAAAAATCTT
Source organism: Bugula neritina (assembly GCA_964035545.1). Lineage (NCBI taxonomy): Eukaryota > Metazoa > Bryozoa > Gymnolaemata > Cheilostomatida > Bugulidae > Bugula > Bugula neritina. The sequence continues at coordinate 8,867,496 of OZ037772.1, read as the reverse complement.
GTCCTACAGACTATTTTAAATAATTAGCAGCATCAAGTTTTATTCTAAAGTTTTCTTGGTGAGTAGAAGTTCTTTTTCACTGTGATTTTGATTAGTGTTGCAGTTTTCACTGTTGTTGTGCTTTTCCTTGACCTGTTTATTCTCTGCTGGTTTTGAACGAATGAGTAACTTGTTGAGGTTTGTGAAAGGAACTTCAAATAACAGCGAAAATGGAACCGCTATTAGGTATGTAATAAACATCATCGTAACCACATCCTTTGTCTACAATTAAAAATAGGCTTTATCAAGACCAATCCTCTGTTTTAATATGATTCAAAATTACTTAAATTGCATGCTGTTGCCAAAATGCTTTATAGAACACAGGGGACACACAGAACTGGTTCTGGTCACAAAACTGACTTTGTATATCATATGATAGGTAATATTAAATAATAAATTACACAGTACACACATTCACGCGCCACATGCTTATATTATATGCATGTAGGTGCATATATATTAACTATCAAATATAACATCACAAGAGCTAGAAAGCATTACTCTGGTAGAAAAATATTCAAAGTTTTTTCAACACTTACAAACATCAAAGTGGAATAGTAAGTCCCATTTCTTGACCCATAGACTAGTACGTATATGATAGGTAGATGAATAAGGTAGACACAGTAGGATAGTTTACCCAGAGGAACAAACACCTTCCATGATAGAAATCCATCTATCCAACCTACAATTTATCAAATATTATGTAAATTCAGTTCTAAAAAGTTTATAATCACTATTCCTGTGAGAATGCTTAATGGAAAGGTTTTTTTTAAACAGGCTAAGACCTTTTTCGTATGAGGCACAGGAGCAATTATGACTGGTTGCTCTTTTTATTATTACTGATGGCCTTTATCAGATTCAAAACTATGACTACAATTTTCTACCCAGATTCTCTCTCAAATATGTGAATAGTTGTGAGTGAACTGTTGTACAAGCTGGTGCTGTAGAAGTTGAATTACGAAAGAAGTATATACATATGTTTGAATTAGCAGTTACTTATTTTTCGTGAAGCATGTTGTTAGCTACTAAATCATACTTTGACCTAAACAGCACCTGTTTATCATAGCTTTGCAAAGGAAAATATTCTAAGCTAAGAAAGGAATGGCAAGCCACAGGCTATCAAATGCATAAAATGACATTTTTAAGACCTATTTAAAATAACTTTGTTGATATGTTGAGATGACTTAAATTATAAAACTACCAAATAACGTTTCAGCATTCTTAAAGATTGTCACAAAACTTGAGTCAACATGTAATTAGCTAATGCTCTACTTTAATTTACTTAAAAGCCTCTGAAGTCATCGACAATTAATAAACATGAAATATCACCTAGAGTTATTTTCTCACCTCCTTGACCAAGACTGCAAGATATGACAACACAAGAGACTCCAACTGTCCAGGCTAACCTTCCCAGTGAGTTGTAAAGATCATTTTCTGCCAATGAGATGAGATGATGACCCATGAGGGCAGAGTATGGTCCGTACACTACTGACGCACACAGGCAGGTGGCTATGCACCACAGCAGGATATTGTACTTCTAAAAACCAATATATAGCAATGTTTGAAACAGTTTGAAATCTGTTTATATAATGTTAGAGACATATTTTTAAAACAAGAAACTGTGGTAATTTATAGTAAATGTAAAATAATTTACTCTCTACTAGGGTTCAAACCAAAACCCTCCAGCTTGCAATTTGGAGCACTAGCTATTACACCACAGGGGCTACCACAGGTAAATATACAATACCACGGTATATATATATACAGTATTTGTATATATATATGTATATATATATATATATATATATATATATATATATATATATATATATATATATATATATATGTATATATATATATATGTGTATATATATATATATGTGTATATATATATATATGTGTATATATATATATACATATATATATATATACATATATATATATATATATATATATACATATATATATATATATATATATATATATATATATATACATATATATATATATATATATATATATATATATATATATATATATATATATATATATATATATATATATATATATATATATATATATATATATATATATGTATGTATATGTATGTATATATATATGTATGTATATATAGGAGTATCAGTACCAATGAATTATATGATCCTTATAGTTAAGGACGTAAACTATTACGCTTATACATTACAATATTCTCAGTAGAGTATACACTAATATTGAGCAGACAAAACTTTTATATCTAATCAGGAATAACAACACAATGCGTTTACATTAAGTTTCAACTTATTTTGTTAAGCATTACTTAATAAGTCTTACTTTCGGAAACTTGAAGCTTATGTTTTTTAGGTTCCAGATAGCAAACCCAACGAGCAGACCAATTCCGTATGGCTGAAATCTTACCCAGGGAACCGTATAGAATGGGAGAAGAGGTTGGTAATTTGGCTTACTGTCAAACAGCAAAGAAAAAACCAATACCTAATAGGCAAGAAATCTAATACCTAACAGATCCAAAATTTAGCATTAAATATAGACACAATACCCATGCAGGAAGCAAGTACGCAGCTGCAAAACCTAGTTAATATTGCAACTTTAAAGTTTGGCTAGAAAGTATGATTCTTGCTAGTTGATTTTAAAATCAATTTTTTTTGCAGTTGTTTTTATTTAAAATCCATATCAAGTTCTTTTTAATTTTTGGAAATATTTTATAATCCTCTATATATAGTCTATAGTCTGTAATACATTACTTGGTTGAATCTTTTCAGTTTATGCAGCTATATACATTTATATCAGCGATAATACAATTGAGTTTATGGCTTCAAAAGCATGAAAATAAAACTACCTTCAAAACATGGCAGCAATAAAATTACTTACAAGGCAAATTTAGGGAATCCTCCAAGAGCAAATGGGTATTGCTGCTTATGGGAAACCACAATGGATATCAGTGTACTTGCTAAGACAGTTGTGGAGCATATTGCCACTCCAACCTTGGGGATGCTAAAAATACATACTCCATGTTTTAATAACTGGAAACTCCACTAGTTTTCATGAAATATATTTTATTTACTGGAGTTTAAACTATAGTCACATACAAGTATTATATTTGATAAACAATTCGTCCATAACATGTTTGAAGAAAAGCTTAAAAATTATTTTTAATATATCGTTATACAGTTTTACGATCTTGGATTTTACTGTTCAAAAAAAAAATTGCGTAATAAGCTTTGGTGCAGTAAATTTACTGCACATTCACAATTTATTGCACATTTATGTGTATACATTGAGGTATAAAAGAAACAAGCAAAGACATTGTTTGCTGACGGACTTACCGGTGTAGAGGGTAGAGAAGAAAAGGAGACAACATAAAGAACTGCATATCATTGGCTAAGTACCAGCTCCAACCTGCACACTACAAGTGTTTAAAGCAAACAATGGAATTGTATAAATATTCAACGAGAAACCTTTGCAATGAACAAAAATTTAGGTCGCATAGTAGACGTTGCATATAACATAGCAAAAACTAACCTAAAGTTATCATACTGTTGAAGAAATTTATACAAGTCTGTAGAGCCAGTAAGTGTATAACCGTAATTGTATGCAGATTTCTTAAAGTTTGAACATCATGAATAATATTCTTAGCACACATTGTAATCAGTTGCAAATCTAAATTTTTATTGTTTCAAGGTTGTTGAGGAAGCCTAAATTTAAGTGTCAAGGTAACTCAATGTTTTAAGCAAATCTAAAATTTATTTGCAATTATATAGACATATATATGAACATAAATAATGACTTTAGCAGAGCAAATAATAGGGGTATGAGGGCATATAATAGAAGTATGGAACTGAATATAATTAGCAAAAGAGAGAGAGAGAGAGAGAGAGAGAGAGAGAGAGAGAGAGAGAGAGAGAGAGAGAGAGAGAGAGAGAGAGAGAGAGAGAGAGAGAGAGAGAGAGAGAGAGAGAGAGAGAGAGAGAGAGAGAGAAATAAGAGTATGGAATGAATAATAACAGTAGGAGACCAAATAATAGACCTATAAGAGCATAAATAATTAGGATATGAGGGCAAATTATAGACCTATGAGAGCATTTTGTGAGCATATGAGAAAGAATAATGGCTAGATTTTTCATTGTAAGCACATGAGATACAATAATAAGGAAATTTTTTGACCATTTCGCACTCTATACTAGTGTGCAGCTACACCAAATTCTTATTATACACCATCTTACCACTGATGAAGTCTTGAAGATATTGTTGACGTAGAGTAGATTCAAGTACCAGTTTGAGACACAGGCACTATCCATTGTTCTGATTGGGTTAGGAATTGGCCAATAGGGTCCATCCCATACAAACCATAACAGAGTTATGTAGATCAGGAGCATGAAGGCGTACGATGGAGTTAATCTGAAACATTAAGTAGTCAGAGTAAAAACTCATGACTAAAATTATTGATTGCTTCTACACCCGCTTTTATAAAGTAACCAGGCGTGCTGTGATATTTGTGAAGAAGCGATTTTCAATTGTTTAATTCAAAAGCAATTAATTAAATCATGTATTTTTAAAGTAATTATTATTTAAATATCATGCTGCAGTTTCTACTTATTAAAAATATATTTTCTCATTGAAAATACTACACTGTTTTAGTATATTACATTGGTTTATAATGATCTTTGATTCGTTTATAACTGAATCAAATTATTTACTACTTTTAATATTTATTCAGTACATCTAGCGAGTAAAACCCAAAACCCGTAAAAACTTATATAATTATAATGAATCGTTGATATAAAGTACAAGACAACACAATTATACAAAGTGCATAACATGTAATTTTAATAAGAGAAGACAACTGCAAATTACATAAGATTACAGCATACACGGGCATAAAACACTATTCCAATGAATGCATGCTAAAAACTACATTACGGTTGGTTATACAATAAACAATCATGCAGCAGGAGAAATTGATTCTTTGGCGACAACCAAAATTAATTATTTACCTGATTTGCCGATATAAATAAAGTCTAGGAATTGATTTAAGAAACGTAAGAACATTTGGCTGAGATTTGCTTAATGCAGTCAGCTGCAGGTAGGCTAGTAAAATTCCACCAATCAGAAAGAAGGAGTCCACGGCACAATCAAAACCAAAAACTACCTGAGTGGCCATTTTGTTAAAGAAGTCTCTTGTAAACCACGTTGCATCATCTAAAAAAAGAACAAGCTTTCACCCTTTTTAATTTGATATATTAACATATATAAATTGTTAAGAAGCAGCCGTGGTCTAGAGGTTACAGCCTTTGCCTAGTAAATTTGAAGTCATGGGTTCGAGTCCTAAATTCGTATGTTATACTCACCAACTATTGCGAAGAGGCAGGTTAGAAATGTATGCATTAAAACAATCCAAGTCATTGTAATCACTCTAATTCCATTCAGACAGCCTATGGCTCCTGGTGGCTGAGATGTGCTTAGAGTCTGTTTGAGGTTGGTGTAGAGAGAGAAGCAAAGAATGTATTTTAATGGAAACTCTAAAAACATATGCAATAATATACTACTTATAGACGTAGACAAAGATGAAGATGGAGATTGAATGACTAAAAATTTCTCAAGTTGCCTTGGAAATACTATTCTTTATAATTAGATGTTTTTCTAGTTGACAACTTTACAAAAAAAACTTTGATATCATTTAGAATGTGTCAATATATGCACCTATGCAAGTGCCCAATTTCTTCTTGAGTGAAAAAACACACTCATGATTGTATAAAAACTCACAGAAGTTAATAGTCACCATCCTTGTGAGAAACCCCTGATGGAAAAGGTTTTTGTTAACTTGGGCTAAGGAATTTTCCATATGTGGCAAAGAAGCAATGACTGGATGCTTTTCCTATAACATCGCTACGCAACAACCTAATTTACTGGATTAAAACCCATGACCTCCATGCTTACTAAGCAAACCCCTATACCCCGGCTGCTACCACATCCCAACTTGTATATAATTGTGCCAATTTAGCTGAGATCATTGAAAATGTGAGAGCAATTTTACTGGGCATAAGATTGACATTAACTCAATTTTGAAAGACAAAATGTAGAGCTTTAAAGAGATGTGGGTACCCATATGTATATATGCAGATTATTCTAGCAACATCAGAATTATTGCTCATCATTGCCTCCATAATTGAGATTGACGTGTGCTACAATATATAGTAGTTATAGCGATTGACAAATGAGAAGGGAACAGTCGTGGTCTAAGGGTTAGAGTGTTTGCCTAGTAAGCACGGAGGTCATGGGTTCGAGCCCGGACAAAGACCATTAGTGATGTTAAGAAGAGCATCCAGTCATAATTGCTCCTGTGCCTCATTCAAAGATGTCCTTAGCACGCTTTAACAAAACCCCTTCTATCAGGGGTTTCTCAGAGGGATAGTGACTATAAACTTCTGTAAATGATTGACAAATGAGAAAGTATATGATAGTAACTCGATTAATATAAAATCAAAGAGCAACATTGTTATTAGAATAAGAAATTCAGTAAATTGTTAAAAGTTTTACTGTAAATTTTTATAGTGCTTCTGAAACTTTTGCTGTAGGCTCCAGTTATTAAGAATGAAAAAGTGTTATGGAACTGTAATTCTCACCAGTTCTCAGGGATTTATGTTCTTGTGAGTCACTATTTCTGGAATGTTCTACGATCTGATAGATTCCATCCCAAACAGTCGCAACAAGTGCAAACAATACCACAATGCCAACAACAACTCTAAAAATTTGCCGAAAATGTACATCACATGAAAAACTTGCACACCTGTTTCAAGTTTTGCATCAAAAACTAAGAGTTGATTAATTAATGCATGCAGTATAGTACGGTTTCAGATAAAAAAGTTGAAATATATAGCAAACACTTATGTAATTATAGAAATATTTGGACAAATTATTTGCAAATGATAATTCGAACTTCTTCTAAATATCAATGATAATGTGTAAACCAAAAAAAATCTTATTATATGCACTGAGAAATTTATAAAAAATTAAATTTAAAAATTTTACAAATTGAAGCTACTGATGGAAAAAATTGAGTAATTATAGTTAATTAATGTATTTGCAATACATTGAATGATAAATAGTTTTCTAAACACTTACAGAGCAGCAATGCTCCCTGCAGGTAGTTTATAATCTTGACTCTGACAGATTACACTGACTGTAGTATCTTGTACAGATGTGTTGTAGAGTTGTGACAGATCTTCTGGGGTACATTGTTGTGGGGAACAAACTCCCAGTTGTAATGGAGTGGATCCTGGCTGAAATATAAGTACAGATAGAATGCCCGGTATTGTTATATGGCATAATGAAATAAAGTAGGTTAAGGCTTAGCCTTCTATAAGATAACCTGCCTAGTTTTGCTGTAAAGCTCTGATAAGTTTTGTAGAAACAATTTCAGCTTATACATGCATTGCTCTAACAGAGCTACAAAGTTATTGTAAGCTATTCAGAGTTCTAGCTGATTGCTTGCATGTTTAAACAGTTTAATCTCTAGTAGTTTGACAATTTTAATACACTATTAGTTTGTGTGCTTTTCTATTGAAAAAATATAACATATAGGATTTTATTTTTGCATCGGTATAACTTAATAGTATTTGAGGGCAAGGAACACTAATATATTCTACTGAGTTTTAAAACACCAGTCTAAGGTGTTGTGACAAGGTAATTTATTTGCAATGCTGTTGTAGTTTTGAAGTAGTTTTTACCTATAAAGAGATACATGGCATCTAAATGTTTTGTATGGCTGAGGCTTTATACATTTTGTGAGTCATAAGCGTAAATTTCTCAATTAATTGCTGCCATCTTATTTCGGCTTTGCTTTCAACATATTATATATCAATATAGTTAAATACGACTAATAGCCGTCCTGGCCAGAGGACTATTTCCTATAAAACTTACAATAGTTAGAATAGCGGTGCAGTACTTAGTCTTCAGTTGAGGTAACAATGAGCTCTTCACATGCATGCATTCATCATAATTTCCTGGATATCGAGAATGTCCAACAATTCGCCCAGAACCCACTCTGCCCCAAGAATCAAAATCTGTTTTTGAAAAGTTTAAAGTTGATTCAAAAATATAAATCTATAATTATTTAAGATTCTATAACAATTAAGTTTTAAAATTAAACTATTGAGCCTAAATTTTATAAAAATACGGCAGTAATATAGGCTGATAATCTCTATAAAGTATGTAATGTTGAGTCATAAGACCTAAAATTAACTACAGAGGAAGGTACACCACTATGATTAGTTTTACATGCTGACTATAGGACTATAGAACTTTGTGTGAAAATAATTAAAAGTATTTTAGTGACTAGTCTGGTACGTATATGCACTGAAGTGTAATGAGGTGACTCTAAACACCTACTATTTATAGAGTCCAATATATACCTTCACAGATAACTCACGCTTCTGCATGCAATATTAAGCATTTACTACTGCCTATAGTATACTATAACTCTGAGTAGATAACAATAAACTAAAAAATAAAATCATATTGACTAACTACTATATAATTAGTGCTATTGTATCTTCTATTGAAATACTGTAAACTGTGCTATAACAAGTCATATAAAATAGCATTTGTAAGAAAATATGTTCATATATTAGGGCAAAAATAGAGTTGAAAACATCATCATTTACTAACTACTAAGTTATATATGTGAAACTTACACTGAAGTACATCAAGGTCAGTATGATTAGCTAAGAGCTGAGAGAGAGCTTTGTGACAGTCATAAGATAGTTGTGACCCTCCCTCAAGTGCTGATCTTACAATCTCTATAGATTCAACACCTTCAAATAATAATAGAGACAAAATTTAGCTTTAAATAATTAGTAAATCATTTTGTTAAAATGCCTAATAGTACATTTGAAACATCAACCATATCAATCAGTAGTGAGAGGTTTCTAAGTTCATTTATACTAAAGCCATATTATTCTTTAATTGTGTACTTTTTGGGCAGTATAGTTTTAGCACCTAAAATAATGTTCCCTAACTGTTAATTATGCAATTAATGTTATTTCAATTCTAGTGGAAGTTTGTACACAGAGTTTACCAACAACTGGCAATTGTATTTCAAATGATAACAAACATTTAATCTACCTATAATAAGAAGATTTGATAAACAAATTGATTACGTAGCAAATATGTTGCGGATTGACTTTGAGTTTTAAGCAATTTTGAAAAATTAATAAAGTAATATGTAAGTAAGCTGAAAGTCTTAAATTATAAAATTTACCTGGTTGATAAAGAGAAGATTCCCAGGTACGATTAGCAGATACGATATTTCTAGCTAATAACAAAGCAGCTAATGAGATAACAGCTTTAATGGCGCATCTTGTGTGGCCCATGGTGGAGAATCTATGCGCTGTGAAAGCTGCACTCTAAATGAACGGATATTCACAGTTTATATTGTGTCCTCAGCCTATAATCTTTATATGAAAAGTTTCACTGTATCTTAGCATATGCTGGTAGTCTAAAAATCTGTAGGAAACTCAACAAATTAAGTTCCTGTAACAACTTCAAAGTAGTGTTATACACACCAACTCTACATACATCAGTCTATATACAAGTCATAATCTGTCTCAGCATTATAATATAAAGTGACCATTGCAAATGGCAGCCTGTACTATTATATTATATAGGAATATTATATTGTTATTTTTTGTATTCAACAAATATAGTTCTTTGAAGGAATTGCTTCACTTTCTTAACACTCTTTATTTCTGTTTTTCATTAAATTATGCAATATTCAATACTATGATTACGTCTAAAACCTAATTGATACAATATTTTGGAATTTTGTCCAACATTATTATAATCTTAATTGTATAAAATCGGGCTATGATGATTTGCCTTATAAAGTCACATATATATATATATATATATATATATATAAATATATATATATAACGCCAAGTTTTACTTGCGAGCTCCTGTAAACTTTAAATATAGTTATCAGTTCACTCTATTATTATTTCACTGAATAAACTTTTGCTTTTTATTAAAATAATTTAAAGCGCTTTATTGGTTCTTCTCAGTTTAGCCATCTTGTTGAAGTTACAGGAGAGCACAATTCTAACTATTTTTATTTAGCATTTATGATATTTAGGTATACTAAACACAACAATAGTGCAACATAATTGCTTTTTATTTTGCCATTTTATTCTACAGTCCACAAACTGTTATCAAAAACTGCTAAATCTCGCTACATCAGATAGAAAGCTGAACCTGCCAAAAAGGCACATTTGAAATGATGTATTAATTAGCAGAGTTTGCCCCACAAGAGAGAACTTAATTTTTTTAAATCTGCTAAGCATAAACGTTGTAATTACTAATTCAATTTCTTGCAATTCTTTAGCTTGCAACTGGTCATAAGCAGAATATATAACAGTTTACTCTAGATTTGCGTTAACTTTAATTTATTGTAATTTATTTTTTTTATTCACTCAATTGCTTTTATAAGCTACACATCAAAGGTTAGTTTACCAAGAAGCAAAGGCTATTATTTTTTGAGTTACTGAATTTTTGTAGAGCTCCCATTTATAGTTTTTTTACTTAAGCAATAAAGTTTTCTGATGGGTGGTATTTTTTCTGTTCATAACAATATCAGATAGCTTCACTTGAGCCGTGCTCTTTGATAGCATATTCTTTGATATTTTTTATTGTTTATTATTAATACTCGATAATTTAACAAGCACTAAGCACTGACTGCATGATTAAAACAGACAAAAATTTATAAATCAGCATTTTTTACAAACTACAGTCTAAATTATCAAAAAACATGTACACATTTTGTAGCATAACGTAAAAAAGCATCAGTCACAACTTATTACACAACCACTGTCTTCACAGAAAAGCTAAAGGTTACAGTGAATAACTCTTTATTAATTACTGGCTATACTTGTTGCTTGATATAGAATTGTTTGGTATAAATTGATAAAACTTAATGCTTTGCACTATAAACTGTAAAGCAAATGCAAGCTACTATAGGACTGGGTGAGACAACCTTAAAATTACTGTATTGTCTTTTTCTATAACCTCCAATTAATGTTGCAATTGACAAGTAAACTGCTCACAAGCTGCAGTTGCATGTGTTGAAGAAACATCACACACAAATAAGCAAAACCTTCTATATAGACACAATTTTTACTCGACATACTATTTTGTTATAATTGCAATATATTTTTAGCTGATAAATGTATTTTGCTATTTAAAACATATAGCAATTAATATGTAAGCAACAAAATAAGAGTTTTATAAATTAAAAATAGTAGAAAAAACACATAAGTTATTAAACGCACACATGCTCGAATGTATATTTTTTGCAATAAATAATGAAAGAGTTTAAAAAAATTAAATTATAATTGGTAAAGTAAACTATTAGAAATGTGTTAGGTTTGATCGCCTAAATTACTACACAATTTTATAAATAAATAGACGTGTGTATCATAATAACAGTTTAAATAGGCTAGTATATATAAATATTTAACAGTCAGTTTTATTTAGTAAAAAATTAGATAGAGTATCAAAGAAACATTATAGTTTAGAAAGACCGTACTCTGAAAATATGTTCTAGTAGCAATGGTAAAATTTGCATTTAAAAGCAATAAATTTTAGTGTTTGAGGTAAATTGACAAAAGAATGGTGAGAAAAATTAAAACATTTAATCTTTAATCTTTAATATATAGAATAATCGGCAAAATTACACTTTAAAAATTTCATAGTCCAAAAAACAGCAAGTAGTGTGATAAAACCTCCAGTAAATGGCTAATTATTATTTTACATAAATTTATTTGGTAGCAGAATAATAACTTTAAAAATAAATAGGCAATGTTGGCAGACTTAAATTGAAGCATTGTGCAACAAACTATAATTTAAAAAAAGAATTATTTCAAAATTCTCAATTGTGAGGGCTTTAATTTAGCTGACAGTCTTAATTAAGTGTGAAATGTGTACTATTTGACTATATAAGTGCAGTTGTAGTTGTGCACATTTTAGTCATTTAATAGGAAAACTATAAGAAATTCAATTTTACACTAAAATTTCTCTCTGAATACCATGCAAAACTAACTCTAGATTATGGTCATCAAAAGAACCATTTCTCAACAAGCTACAATATTCATTCGTAGTAAAAAGTCTGATGTTGGTAACTTGGTGTTTGTAATCACATTCAATGTCCTTAAGAGCCTGACTGAGTACAATAGCCTGGTACACAGGTTGTGTGAATCCAGTAAATAATTGTTCACTGTTGACAATCTCACCCACCAACATTCCCACAGGTTGAAATACTCCGTCTTCTTCAACGTACAACAGTGACCCACAATCTCCAAATGTCAGTTTCCTAAGAAAAAATGAAAACAATTTTCTTAACAATGTCACAATCAAGCCAATGTCTTTATTACAACTGCAGTAGTACTGTGCCAACTAGGGAAAAGTGGGGCTGGTTGAACCATGGGGCTGGTTGAACTACTACAAGCGCTAAATTTTCTCCTTTAAATCATTGCGCTACTTCAACTCCTTTACTTAAGAGCGTTTTAGGTGAACTACCAGACATATCGAAATATATAAAATCAAAACAGAGACTTTCAGGTGAGTGATTATTTTTCAAAATTTTTGCCCAAAAAAATGAAAGAACTAGAAGTTTATTTTTTTACAAAAAGCTGCATATAGCTTTTGAAATATTGAAAGCCCAGTCAAGTAAATGCAGGCATGTATTTTCAACATGATTTCAATGTTGCGCAATAACCTAAAGTTGAAGAAATATCTCATTCAAAGCAGATATTGACAATAATTGGTAGCATTACAGTGTGGGGACTATATAATTTGAATCAGGTACAACTTGCCTCACTAATTATTTTCACTATGTTAGTTATAATTGCTGGGCACACCAGTTTTTACATTTAAGTTCATATTTTTTTTAATTAAAAATCTCTCTGCCATAAATATATAACTGGAAAAGTACATTTATATATAGTTCTAGAATAAATGAAAATGTAGGTCAACAGTGTAATTAAACTATTCTTCAAATGTTTTCAGAATGATGTAAAATTTCATACTGAAAACATAAAAAGATAAATCATTTTTCAGTCCACATAATAATTAAAACAAGTTAGATTATAAAATAAATGGCACCGGTTCGACTTTTCCCAGGGCGGTTCAACGTGCCCCCTATAACTCTTGTGCCAAAACTCTTGCATTAAGAAAAATTACTCTATATTTTAGTGAGTAAAATATTTATGCATTTAGTTTTAATGAACAAGGACAACAACATATGACTGACTTTCACGGTGCTGGTCCTTAAATTGGCAAAAATAACATTAAAGCCTATATGCTTAAAAACAAAATTTTCAGTTCATTTAGCTCCACCCTTCCCTACTTACTTTCTTTTTTTAAATGATCAGCTAAAAAAAGATTCTTGTCAAGTGGCATGGAAGACAAAATTTTCTTTCTAACTCTTTCACTAAGCATTCTATAATTTCATAATTGAACAGCATACTGTCATATAGCTAAAATTGAAAAGGAACTTACGCTGGATTACTGTCGTGCTCTGTTTTTGTTAACGTAAAAGTTATATGAGCACCATAAACTTTTCCGGGATGAATTCTGAGCTTTTTATAAATGACCTTTCCTGGCATTCCTTTAATCATGATTTTTTTACCGTTCAATCCTTCTAGCTCTTCCTCTGTTTTAATTTCTTTGAGTTCTGCCGATATTTGTTGGTTTTGTGAGTCATCTGAACTTTCAGAGAGACATTTTTTGTTGTTTTCTTCTATCATTTTGTAAACATGAAAAGCAAGTTTGGAGTTGACTGGGAAAAGTGCTATGTCGTTTAGAAAGATGTGAGGGCAATGAATAGCTTGAGATGAGTCGCACTTTAATTCTGGACAGCAAAATGAAGACTGCGTCTCTGATGATGACATTCTTGACGAAAGTTTGTAATAGCTGTAACGGTAACTTAAGAGTGGAGGATTTGACAATTCAACATAGCAGTTCTCAAAGCTCTCTGCTTTTATTAAAAAGTTTTGTTTTGTGGACCGTCTTTCCACTTCACTTCTTAATCTTGAAATCTGTGATTGATCTTCATTTTCGCTGTCTGCTTCAGGACGGCTGTTTCTTGCTTCTGACATTTCTCTCATATAGAAATTATCAGCGTGTTGACCTTCCACCTTTTGCTTGTTGTTAAAAAGTAAATGTGTCGGTGCAACTGCAAAGACATCCATTAATGGTGTTTGTGTATATCTGTGGGTCCGTTGAAGAATCAGAAAGATTTCACAGATGGTGTGCTCAAAAGGTGGTTCTTGCCACAAATTAGAGCTTTCTAGTTTACGTTTCCTGAAACTTAATATGTTTTCCCAGCCAAGAGTGTTGAAAGTAAATGGATTATCACTGTTTTTTAAGGTAATTTCAAATCTCTTTAAATCAGAATTGTTTTTGTAGAAATCATGAAGATCAAGCTCAATATCAAGAACATTTTCTCCCAAAACCAAAATTTTTTTCCAGTCTGTAGCTGATTGCTCAATGGTGGCAAAGCCAATTTCATAATCATCAAAAAGCCTGTAAGATATTCATTATGGCAACATAATTTTATCACAAAATCAGACAAAATTTTTTGAATAAAATAAATTTTGTGCAACATGCATTATAGTACTAATTATATAAAAAAATGAGCACACAATTTATAATTAATTTGTAGTATACATTATGAATTTGAAATAGTTAGAAAATTTGAAGCAAAAAATAGCTTAAATTTGTACATTATGACTTATAGTTTGTATTAGTTGAAACACACGGTTGTAACCTATTAGTTTTTTCAACATTATAAAAGAATATCAGTTTTTATTTACAATAAAATCTTGCTTTTTCCTTCCACCTTTTAGTTTAACTTTAAAAAAACAGACAGAAAAATAAACAACCATCATACCTTTCAATTTCATCTGTCAATGAATTTGGTACAGGCTGATAAGTTGTGAATGATGATTGGTGTTCAAGGGCACCACTTCGTATGACAACTAGTCCTGAAATGCATTAAGTAGTTGTTAGGCTTTTTTAATATTGCATTCACAGGTAATTTATTTGTATTCTTAATTTTCAATCACTTATTAAATTTATTTAATCTTCAAATATAAAGAGCTTCCAAACTCAAAAACCTAAAACAAAGCTATATATGTATATGCTATTTTAGACTTTTAATTATGTTTTAAACCCTCTATATAGAAACTTATATGAAGGCACACATTATATGTATATGTATATGTATATGTATATGTATATGTATATGTATATGTATATGTATATGTATATGTATATGTATATGTATATGTATATGTATATGTATATGTATATGTATATGTATATGTATATGTATATGTATATGTATATGTATATGTATATGTATATGTATATGTATATGTATATGTATATGTATATGTATACGTATACGTATATGTATACGTATATGTATACGTATATATATATATATATATATATATATATATAATATATTATATTGTTAACATCATTTGGTCAACACTGTGATATAATATATAATACATTATATAATATATTATATAATTATATAATTCTTCAAATTACTCAATTTTACCAGTTATAAAACATATAGGCCAATATATGTAACAAAAGTTTCAGAATAATGCATGCTGAGGTCAATTCCATGAAATGGTTGACAGCATTATTGAATTTAGTTGTTAGTAAACTACTTCATTATATCATAGTATACTGTATTACTATATTATGCCATCATATAAAATAGAGACTGCATGAAGCCATTTAATTTATTATTAAGCAATTATTATAGCTTTTGTTAAGTTAAATTATTAGATTGTATTGACCAAGTTGAATATAATGTTATAAAACCATACTGGTGGGGCTAGCTTGAATTATGCTTTTTATAGGTACGACTCTCGAAGGTAAAAGCGCACGCGAAGGTCTCAGTACTGGGTTTCTTGCTGATGGGACAGGACGTTCTACAAACATAGTATATTGCTGATAAATATTCAAGTTCATAGTTCTTTAAACATGTAAATCGTAGAATTAATAAAATGGTTATTATACAAGAGCATATAAATCCAATCAATAAATTATTGGTATAGCTAAAGTTTTGTGAAAAATATGCTACATGCAATGTCCACAAAGATAAAAATAGCAAAGTTTAGTGGTACATTTTCAGTAGCAAAATATGATGCCGCATCTTAGAGAATTCATTAAAATTATAATTTTACATGCAAAACCTATCACTGGTTATTTTTTTAGGAGTGAAAACTTTATTTAAGTTATGAATTTTTATTTAAAAGTTACCATGAGAAATTGTTTGGTTCAAAAATAAAGGCATAATCATGCTACCCAAAATGATTATAACCTAAAGATTATGAGCCCGAGAATAATAAAAGCTATGCATTTATATTTTGAAAAGAAGTTCTTGATGTTAGCTATAATGAATTGATATTATATCCATATGTAATATTACTTGAATTCATAGCAATTATTATTATATCGAATTACTATATCATCATTTGTCACAAAACTGTTGGTAGCAGTGTGACGAGTTCGAAAAGTCTGGTAGTCAGAAGTGTATAGACAAGTAGTATACAGCTTGCTAATCCAGTTGTGAATAAATAGAGTTGTGGATATAAGTATACTTTATTTCTCTAGTAAGATATGCACAGATGAATGTATTAAAATGAACTCCAAGAATGAACTGCTAAAAAGGAACTGATTCGTAAACACAACTGCCTCAGTATTTATAGTAAACAAAACACTCTAGAACATTTTCAAGCATTCCAGTATAGAAGATTCTAGTAGAAAACATTCCCCACATGCCAATACTATTTATAGAAAATCAAAACAAAACAAAACATTGGAATTTCCATGGTTATTTCGCAATTATTGCGCAACACCTTGTTTACATTGCTGGGCAGTAGTTAACATGACTAATGAAAACAATAACAATGAACAATGACCCATCTCTTTCATCAGTCTAGAATATTTATGAACATTCCTGTATAATCATTAGGAAAAACCCGGTAAGTTTATAGGTATATGTACACTCAGAATTTGTGACAACCCCCCATTCTAAGAGAAATTATCTTGATCATTTCTCCTAACTACTTAAAATTCTGAGTCAATTCGCCTTAGATAATCGGCTCCAACATTGTCCTTTCCCTTGATTGACTCCACCTTGATTCTGAAGTTCTGTAAATACATAGCCCATCTCATCATTCTGCTGTTTCTTACTGTACAGGTCCAACAAATCATCTTGGCTTTCTTCTCTTTCCTTATCATGATCAATAATTCCAGCACCAGCAGCATCTAGAGTCATCACAGCTCCAACAGTCATAGAGTCGGTAGGCGTCTCCCGCTCAAAATATTTCTTCAACATGTTGGCATGGTATGTTCTCCTCTTGCCTCTAATGTTGATAATGTAGTCATTCAGTCTGACTTTCTCCTCAATATTGAATGGTCCTTGCCAATGCATCAGCAATTTATTTCCATCCGTAGGTAGAAGAATGAGCACTTTGTCACCAGGTTTGAAGTCTCTCTGCTTAGCTTTCTTGTCAAAATAGTGTTTGTATCTTTTTTGACTTTCTTTTAGCGAAGCTAGTGCCATCTCCATCATGTCATCTAAACGCTCTCTCAATTCGAGAACATGTTGATAGCAGGTCTTGACTTCATCGGCAGTGTCTTCTTTTGTCCAAAGTTGTCGCAGGATGTACATTGGTCCACGCACAGTTCTTCCATAGAGTAACTCGAATGGGGCGAAGCCTGTTGATTCCTGTGGGACTTCTCTATATGCAAATAGAGCCGCATTGATGAACCGATGCCACTGCCTTGGCTCTTTAGCACACAACTTTTTTAACACACTCTTGAGGGTTCCGTTGAACTTTTCCACAAGTCCATTGGCCATTGCATGGTATGGTGAAGTAGGAAGTTGTCGCATGTCAAGTAATCTGGTAAACTCTTTCATGTAGTCCGAGATAAATTGAGTTCCTTGATCGCTTATCACCTCCTCTGGTATCCCAACACGACTGTATATGTCAAGCAGCGCTTCAGCTACAGTAGCTGAGTCAATGTTCTTTAATGGTGTAGCTTCAGGATATCTTGTAGCATAGTCAACTAAAGTTAGGATGTAGCGGTGTCCTTTCTCACTTGGAGGGTTAATTGGTCCGATTAGGTCTATTGCACATCTCTTGAATGGGGTGTCAATTAGTGGAGTTTCCTGTACTGGAACTTTCATGACTGAGCCTTTTTTCACCGTCTTCTGGCAAATGTCACATGATTGACAGAAACGTACGACATCTCCGTTTAGTCCTGGCCAGAAGAAGTTGGAAAGCACTCTATCAGTGGTTTTCTTTACTCCTAGGTGTCCGCTCATTATGCAGTCATGAGCTTTTTGTAGAACTTCCTTCCTCAGTGAACTGGGTACCATGAGTTGTTTAACAGGTTTTACACTGGCAGACTTCGAGTCGGTGTACTCACGGTACAGAATCTTATTCCTCACCACAAACCTAGTGGTGCATCCCTTTTTCTCCTTCACTTCTTTTGCATCGAAGAAACGCTCCAATGTGGGGTCATCCCTCTGCAGTCTGGCTATTTCATCTTTCCCTATACTTAATGGGTTAGTATTTGAATCAACCATCAGTGGTTTGTCTCCTGACTTTTCTTTGACAGCTTGAGCTCTTGTGATTACGGCGCAGTCCTTCCAGTTTTCCAGGGGCTGGTCAGCTGATTTCGCTCCATCCACATTCCCAATAAGCAGGTCACAAATCGTTTTGTCCATTACTGCAGCTTTGACGACACCATTGTAAAATGGTGAGCGTACTGAGATAAGTGCCCACTGAGCCTCCCTAACACTTGCATCAGCCATATTCAGATAAACTGATTCTCCAGTTAAGTGTTTAGGTTGCACATACTTTGCATTGACTACAATGCAACCACAGCCGGTGTCGCGCATTACAGTAGCTCGTTGGCCATTAACTTCCGCATCAAATATCGCTGTGCCCCCATCTTTGAATTTAGGTCCATTCTTGCAGACAGCAGCGTTGACAAACTTTTTACCATTAACTGTGATTTCCGTAGGTTCTTCCACTTTAGATGAGATTCCTGGATCTGTGACCACAGTCTTATTTCGAGTAGTTGCTATTGCAGCAGCAGCATGCGCTGACCTTCCACCAT
Source organism: Bugula neritina (assembly GCA_964035545.1). NCBI lineage: Eukaryota > Metazoa > Bryozoa > Gymnolaemata > Cheilostomatida > Bugulidae > Bugula > Bugula neritina. The sequence continues at coordinate 8,848,230 of OZ037772.1, read as the reverse complement.
ACTTTCTGCAGTCTGAAGTATTGTGGTTGTTCATCTTGCAATGTGAACAGTACTTCTTCCCTCGCCGTGGGCAGTTACGAGCAATGTGTGACTTATCTTTGCAGATGAAGCATGCACCATCGCTTTTACTTCCTTGTTCAGCATTCATGCTACCGGCAGGTGTGTTTTCCATCCTTTTTGTATTAGTTTTCTTAGTCTTTGCTAGTTTTCTTCCACGGGCGTGCAAAAATAGTGACGCTGCATCACACATGTCCTCACTGCTGTTGTAGGAATTTTGCTTTAAGTGCACAGCTAAGTCGTCTGGGCATGACGATATAAATTGTTCAGTCGCCACCAGTTTGGCTATGTCCATGCCCCCTGAAAGCTCTACCCACTTGTGCACATAACTTTCTATCCTAGTGAACAGTTGTGCAGGAGTTTCATCCTCGTAAGCTTCTGCCTCTCTGAGCTTTTTTCTGTAGCCCTCTTGAGTCAAGTTAAAGCGCTCCAATAGGGCTTCTTTGACTTTTTTATAATCTCTACGATCGGTAGGTGACAACCGGATGTAAGCTTCTGTTGCCGTACCCCTTAGGTACTGACTGAGATGGTAGGGCCAATCTCCCTTGTCCCAGTTACATCCTTCGGCAACCCACTCGAACCGCTCTAAATAGCTATCCATTTCGTCCACCTTCTCATCAAAGAATGGTATTTTTGGTTTTGGTTTGTTAGCTATTTCTAACCTGGTGCTCTCATGTCTTGAGTGCTCCAAACTTGTGTCAGCTTTCAGCTTTTCCATATCTAATTCATGTCGTTGTCTTCTCTCTTCTGCCTCCTGGTCAGCTTTAACCTTGAGTGCCATTGCCTCCTGATCAGCTTTAACCTTGAATGCCATTGCCTCCTGATCAGCTTTTATCTTCATCTCCATTAAGGCTTTCTCATTCTCTTGCCTGATCTTTTCTGCCTCACGCTCTAATCTACGTTCCTCTCGGTCCTTTTCTTTTTCTTCTTGTGCAGCAACAATGGGTAGGTTCTTTTCAACAAAAGCTATAAGCTTGTCCTCCACCAACCCAAGGTCTTTACCCATCTGTGTCACTCTCTCCAACAACGCCATAATGTCTCAACAACTGTTAATTAATCCTGTGTATACTCACGTTGTAACTAATAACTTCCCTGTGTGCGACTGAGACTTCCCGGAGCAGCCCCCAATTGTCACAAAACTGTTGGTAGCAGTGTGACGAGTTCGAAAAGTCTGGTAGTCAGAAGTGTATAGACAAGTAGTATACAGCTTGCTAATCCAGTTGTGAATAAATAGAGTTGTGGATATAAGTATACTTTATTTCTCTAGTAAGATATGCACAGATGAATGTATTAAAATGAACTCCAAGAATGAACTGCTAAAAAGGAACTGATTCGTAAACACAACTGCCTCAGTATTTATAGTAAACAAAACACTCTAGAACATTCTCAAGCATTCCAGTATAGAAGATTCTAGTAGAAAACATTCCCCACATGCCAATACTATTTATAGAAAATCAAAACAAAACAAAACATTGGAATTTCCATGGTTATTTCGCAATTATTGCGCAACACCTTGTTTACATTGCTGGGCAGTAGTTAACATGACTAATGAAAACAATAACAATGAACAATGACCCATCTCTTTCATCAGTCTAGAATATTTATGAACATTCCTGTATAATCATTAGGAAAAACCCGGTAAGTTTATAGGTATATGTACACTCAGAATTTGTGACATCATTATATAAATTATAGACGCTAAAGCCATTCAACTTATTTTTATTCTTGAATGAAATTATCATCAATTTGTCATTAAAGTTATACAGTTCAAGTTGCTGTCTCAAAATGTGTTAACCATAAGATAAAAGTGAGAATACAGGTAAAATTGGAGGTGTAAATTATGACGTCATCCTTAAATGATTGTCTGTGAGAAACTGCCAAATAAAAATGACCCGCATTGTTATTAATCAATTGTAACTTTTTTCAAGTTTTACAGACTATGTTGAATCAGGCTTTACTCACTCTCTGTTATAGTGGCACGCTGAGAGTTAGCCAATGACAATAGCTTATCAGATATGTGCGCTATCGTGTTACTAGGAGTTGCCCGACCAGCAACCGGATAGCTAAGATAGCTACTAGCTAACAGAGATAAAACCGAGACGAGCGGAGTGAACGCTCACTTACACTAGCAGCTTCATCACTGGTAAGACATACAATTACATTGTGGTAATCTAACATGGCGCAGTCAGCATTTTAACGAACCTGCCAGTGAGAAACTCTTTCTGTCCTTACAACTATAGACGATAGATAAGTACTCTCTTCAATTTATCATTATAAGTTACAAGTGTTTTGAATATAATATAATAATATAAGTGTAGTGTAGTGTAGTGTAGTGTAGTGTAGTGTAGTGTAGTGCAGTGTAGTGTAGTGTAGTGTAGTGTAGTGTAGTGTAGTGTAGTGTAGTGTATTGTAGTGTAGTGCAGTGTAGTGTAGTGTAGAATAGTATAGTGTTATTGTCAGTGCAGTTTATTGTTACCGTAGTCTAGTGAGAGATAGTCGTAATTTGATATAGTGATTCACAGTGACAACCGCGATATTACAGTCATTTACAATAAGTGACTGAGCCAGTGATACTCAGTGTTAACACTAGTTTGTGATTGTCATTCTGACATAACACATGAGTGATCCAATATCCCAAGGTCGTACAAGTAGTAACCTCTTCAACACAGAGAATTCTAGCAAAGTCATGGATTTGAATTCATTCCCAAGACTTCAATTGAATAGTAATGATGTGACAGGGTCATGGAATGAATGGCTAGCCCAATTTGAGATAACAGTAGAGCTAACTACTTTGAATCTGGGAAAAGAGACGGTGGAGGGTGTAGAAGTAAATAAGTTTAGAGGTAGGACTAAGTTGTTAGCATTGTTGAGCGCAATAGGCAATGATGGTAGAGCCACGCTACAATCTCTTGGCTTTGATCTGAGAAACAATGAGAATGAAGGCTATGAGCAAGCATTAGGTCTACTTAGGGGCCACTATGATAGGTCAGATAGCTTTTACGTTAAAACCATGAGATTTGTGACAGTGTCACAGGCCAATGATGAGGATGAAAGAGAATACTTGTTGAGAGTGGAAAAATTGAGTAGAGAATTAGGTCTAGGTAATGGGACGGAAGAGGTTAGAAAGAGACTTAGTGTTGCCTTAGCAGTAAATGGCCTGCGTGATACTAATGCTAGGAGGCAATTATTACAAGAACCTGATTTGTCCTGGGATAACTTAAATACCAAGCTTAAAGCGAAAAAGCTGGCTAGAGACTCAGACCTACTTTTGAGTGAAGCCAGGGCGATAGTGAACGTCAAACAAGAAATTGGGGCTGTAAGTTCTCCTAAGCAGACTAGATACAGCAGCAGTGACACTTGTGACAGTAGTTCTGTTAATAGAGTTTCCAGATCTAAAGTAAAATGGAGACCTTATCTGAAAGGTAGTTATAGGAATAGTGACTACTATAGAAGTAGAAGCACGAGTAAGTCTAGTAACAGCTCGGACGAGGATAGTAGGCGACACCACAGTAGAAGAGATAAATTTCCTTCAAACCAACGAAGGAAGAAAGACCAGAAAACCCCTGTAAACAGTCAAAACCTGGGGTACTACGATTCAAGGTCTAATAGGTCTAAGTCCCCCAGAAGAGAAGGAAATTCCTGCTATCACTGTAAGAAACATGATCACAGAATTAGGGATTGCCCCGATGTAAGGTGCTTCATATGTAACCGTCGGGGGCACACCACCAAAGATTGCCCCGAAAGAGAGGCCAAACCCTATAGGTCAAGTAGCGAGAGTAGTGACAGGAATAAGGGTTATAGAAGAGTCAGATTTGCGAGCTGACTATATGATGGCAACGACGGTAAAAGCATTAAACGATTTTTAAAAGTAAATGATAAAGAAATAGAGTTTACTATCGATACAGGGGCTGAAGTATCCGTGTTAAACACAAACAGTGCTGAAAATCTAGGACTGAGCATAGTCAAACCAGCTAAGGTGTTAGTCGGAGCAGACGGCTCTCAACTCAATGTACGTGGTATGGCAGATGTGTGCATTGCTAGTACCTTCAGATCTTTGAATACCAATGTATACATTATTGCAGGATCCTCGAAAAATCTATTAGGTTTACCCGATATTCGAGGGTTAAACTTATTAGCAATAGTTAATAGTTTATGTAGCACCAAGTTTGATCCTTTTAGAGCATTCCCAGAGGTGTTCCAGGGACTAGGAACTTTACCGTATGTATTTACTATTAACGTCAAGAGAGGTATAGTTCCTAAATGTTTATATACCCCCAGAACTATAGCAGCAGGGCTAAAAAAGAAAGCCAAGCTAGAAATAGACAACATGCTTAAAAATAAGATCATAGAACCCGTCGAAATGCCTACCGAGTGGTGCTCAGGTCTCACCATAGCGCCTAAACAAGGGGGTAAGATCAGAATGTGTGTTGATTTAACTGAACTAAATAAAGGGGTGAAAAGAGAAATATACCCTCTTCCCAAGGTATCCGAAATGTTGAGTGTACTAGCTAAAGGGAGAATGTTTTCGAAATTAGATGCTAATTCCGGTTTTTGGCAAGTGAAGTTAGACTCGAAAAGCAAACTGTTGACCACATTTATTACTCCTTGGGGCAGGTTTTGCTTCAAAAGAATGCCATTTGGGATAGCATCTGCACCCGAATTCTTCCAGAGATGTATGGAAAAATTGTTACAAGATTTACCAGGAGTAGTGTGCCTCATGGATGACATCCTAATTTATGGGGAAAATGACAATCAGCACTGGGAACGGGTTAAAGCCGTGCTTAATAGGATAAAAGGGTCAGGCTTGACATTGAAAAAGGAAAAATGTGAATTTGGCTGTAATGAAATTAAGTTTCTGGGCCACTTGATAACAAGTGCAGGGATAAAACCTGACCCAGAAAAAGTTAAAGCGATATTGGACATCTCGCCCCCTACCAATAAAACAGAAGCTAGACGTTTTATGGGACTAGTGAACTACCTGAGCAAGTTCAGCAACATGTTATCTGAACTCAGTACTCCCATCTACGAAGTTACGGGCCATAAGTCAGAATGGTTTTGGGGGCCCTCCCAAGACGAATCTTTTCAAAAGATTAAGGTAGAACTGTCTAAACAACCAGTTCTATGTAGCTTCGATTTGAATGCAAGTCACAGAGTTTCGGCCGATGCTAGCAAAAACGCTATAGGGGCAGTTTTATTGCAAATAGATAACCAGGGTAATGCCCAACCAGTAGAATATGCCTCTAGAAAAATGACGGACACAGAACAGCGGTACGCCATGATTGAGAAGGAGGCTTTAGCAATAACTTGGGCTTGTGAAAAGTTTGATTTTTACGTAGCAGGGAGAAAGTTCGAAATTGAAACAGATCATAAGCCATTGATTTCAATTTTAGGTGAAAAAGACCTATCTAAGTTACCTGCTAGAGTACAACGGTTCAAACTTAGACTAATGCGGTATGACTACTCTATATTTCATACCCCAGGGTCTAAAATGTTTATCGCAGACTTTCTAAGCAGGCCCAACAATCCTAGCTATTCGACAGTAGACATAGCTCAATGCAATTTAGTAGAAGAGTACGTTAGTTCTTTAGTTGACGTAGATTACGTGGATTGTATGCAAGAGGATATCTATAAAGCATTGAGAGATGATCTAGAAAGCAAGCAATTACTATCATATATGTCTTGCGGATGGCCTATTAAAAAAGCCGATATGTCAAAAGAAACAGCCAAACTATACGCTGTCAGGGACAACTTGTCACTCTGTAAAGGGTTGATATTATACAACTCTAGGATATATGTGCCCAAGCCACTGCGTAGCGTATATTTAGAAAAATGTCATGAGGGACACCAAGGCATTACCAAATGTCGAAGACGGGCGCAGCGCCACTTCTGGTGGCCAGGTGTTAGCAAAGAGATCGCTTGCTACGTGGAGCATTGCTCTACATGCATAAAACACCAAGACATCAAACATCAGCCTATGATTGAAAGCGAGTTACCCTCCGCACCGTGGAGGGTGATTGGTTCAGACATATTCACGTTCGAGAAGCAATTGTACCTGGTAGTCATAGATTACTACAGCAAATGGATTGAGGTGGCCAACATTGAGTTTCAAACTACCCAGTCGATTATAACTGCGTTGAAAATCATGTTTGCTTGCTTTGGTATACCTCAGATAATAAGGTCGGATAACGGCACTTGCTTTGCTAGTAAAGAATTCAGAGACTATGCTAGGTACACAGGATTTTCATTGGTTACCAGCAGCCCCAGATACCCAGAGTCTAACGGCTTAGCTGAAAGCGCAGTACGCACTGTAAAAAGACTGTGGCAGAAAGGTACTGATAAAGATTCTGCTTTACTAGCCTATAGGTCGACCCCACTACCTTCGGGCTATTCACCGAATGAACTCATGTTTGGTAGATCTGTCAGGTCTAACCTAGGATTACCATTTGTAGACCAGATAGACTATGGTGATTATGAACGCAAGGAGATTGATAGAGTTAGAAACAGGGCTGACAAGTGGAACAAAAAATATCGAACTAAGAAACTACCTGATTTACAGCCTAATGATTTAGTCTGGGTTAATTCCCCCACAGACTTAGGCAAACAAGGCGTGGTTGTAAAAAAGGACACCACTCCTGAAAGTTACTGGGTCCAGGTGGATAGTAAAGTTATTAGGAGAAATAGGAAACACCTGTTCCTACTCACTAACTTGAGATCTAAAAATAGTTCTGGTAATATAGACGACAGCAGAGGCCGTCTCATAGATATAACAAGTAATAATAGTAATGAAAACGATAGTAGCAGTAGTATTAGTGATAGTAACAGTAGTGATGAGGGTAATGAAGACGTCATTGATAACCCAATAGACGTACCAGACAGTCAACATCTGGATTTACCCATAGCAAATGACACGATTGACAGCGGGTTATTTCCTCCTGAACAAGGAGAAATTACGCATACTAGACGGGGGAGACTGAGCAAACCTCCTAAGAGACTAAACATGCAGAGGTATAAATAATAATGTATTTTATATATATCATTTCAGAAAACTTGAGAAAAGCAACATAGAGAGACAAACAATGAATAATAGTGAGAGAGAGAAGGAGGGTGTAGAGGAACCCGACATGGACTCTTGGTCTAAAGCCGGGCCCTCAGGAAAACATAAGGAAACAGCGAAAGTAGCCAACCCCCAGGGTAAACCCAAGAGCACTGAAGTTAAGGCAAAGCTTAAGAAGCCACAGGAGGTATGTGGCAATAAGGGCACAATTAGGTGTGCCATTTGTAGATGTTTCAGGGATCACTCTGCCCGAGACTGTCCCAATAATAAGTGTTACAGGTGTGGGCAGAAGGGTCATTGGGTGGAGGACTGCAAAGAAGTCTACTGCAGTTGGTGTAGTGTAGCAGCCGAACACAAAACCTCGGACTGCAGTCACGCCCCTTCCAGCTTCAAGCGGAAGGCTGTGGATGGTGTAGACTCTCAAGATCCAGCACCAAAATTAGCCAAGGTTTCAGGTAGTCAGAAATCAAACTACGCAAGTGTTGTCACTAGTGGTACAGCCACATCATCAAGCTATGTTCATGCATTAAAGCCTAAAAATGTTATTGTCAGTGAAGTTTCAGGGTTCCTGAATGGCTTGACGGGGTGCGACTTCCTGGATGGGGAGGCTTATGCACTAAGGAAGGAGGGATTGAATAGAGAAAAGCAAGAACTTCAACGAAAGTTCAACAGGCAAATGGAAGAGATCAGTGAGCGAGAGAGTCTCTTAGAAAAGGAGTATCAGTGCTCAATGGCTATTAAAGTAGCAATCGAAAACTGGGCCAGTGTGGCCAATGTGCATTCCAGAGGGTTGGGTAGCACAATACCAAACCCTGCAACCACAGTTGCGGAAGGTCCCAGTGGTAACCAGGAGGAGTCAAAGGCCGTAGAGGAGTCGCCGACCCCAGGTCACCCTCGGGACGACACTCGGGAGGAGTCGATGGTCGTAGAGCCTCAGACCCCCGGTGTACATGGTGGTTCAGACCTTGGTCTGAGACCGACCAACAGTCCTAGTCAGCCTCAGGCAACTGAGACTGGGGAGGTGAAGATGGAAACATCTTCTAATCCCGAAGCATTGCATTGAGGTTCTGGTCAGTCTCAGGCAACTGAGACTGAGGGAGAAGAGGGTGGGAACATCCTCCGATCCCAACTTACTTACTGAGACACTTACCGACACACTAAACAAACTACTCACCTAACTTACTCACCTACTTATTTACTCACACACTCAACTTTACACTGACTCGCGAATTACTAAATTACAAATAATTAAAGCTTGTGTTTACAGTTTCTGGCATATAGAGGTGAGTAAGTCTTCCCACAGACAAGTGGTACTCATCAGCTTATAGCTTTTAGAAATAGTATGTAATTGAAATGCTTAGTTTTAGCAGGTGGTCACCAGCCTTTATTGGAAGGGGGCATGTTATAGTGGCACGCTGAGAGTTAGCCAATGACAATAGCTTATCAGATATGTGCGCTATCGTGTTACTAGGAGTTGCCCGACCAGCAACCGGATAGCTAAGATAGCTACTAGCTAACAGAGATAAAACCGAGACGAGCGGAGTGAACGCTCACTTACACTAGCAGCTTCATCACTGGTAAGACATACAATTACATTGTGGTAATCTAACACTCTCTAAGAGTTTTTTAAGCGAAAGCGCAGGTCTCGAAGGTTTCGGTAGGTGGTCTAATGCTGATGGGACAGAATATCCTACAAACATAATATATTGCTCATTTTGCTTTGCTATGAAATAAAGATTAAGTTTTTGCTAATGCAATTATTTTAGCAATTAGAAAATTTGGATAGATACTTTTGATCAGTTTACTTTCACCTTTGGCTGTCCCCAGTTTGACCTCATAAAACTTTTTTTGGGTAGTTCTCAAGGTCTCAGCTAAAATGCAAAATCACATTGGTAAAATTTCTCAATAAGAACATTATCAACAAAGAAATGCAGTCTTTTAAATAAACATGTATGGTAATGCTAAGGCATTAGATTAGTTCTATATAGAAACTGTATATAAAATTAATTTGTACAAACTGTCACTTTGTGAGTTATCACTTTTGTCTGGCTTATTCTTCAGTTTGACTTCAATAAATCTTCCATAGGTGGTTCCCTGGTCATCAGCTGAAAGGCAAATTTTAAATTGCTAATAAAACTCTTGTTTGAGAAGAATGTTTGCTACATGAAGCTAAATTATAGCATCTTGATTAGTTGGCAAGCCTTCACAAACTCTTGGCTTGTTAGTTTTCTGTCACTGTAATCTATCACTAATTCACTATGATTGATTAATCATTGTCCTAAATATTTTTCATTACAATAATAATAACTGTTTTGGCAACAATACAACAACAACTTGTCAATTCAGTGATAACCTAAAAATTATGGTGGAAGTGGAGACGGGAGCCAACAGATGTAACTAGACACTACGGGCTTCTGTATCTAAGGGCTGATGGTAATGATGTACTAAAGAGAAATTACTGCCAGTCAAGACTTCATGCTAATCTCCAAGTGTTCACCACCCGTAAACTGAAACTCCCCAGGCCAATAGCATTGAGGATCTATGAAATGATAACCCAAACAAAATTCATCCAAATATGTGACAATCTGAGAGGGTGCAACGTGTACCTGCTACCTACACGACCAGTCACTGCAACTGCAGAACTGCTGAGCTTGTCCTGGTCAGTCCTTGCCAGCCCACCACACTTCTGTAGTTGAGAGGAGTATGTTTGCAACTGACAAAACTTAATTTATCATTAAACAAACTTGTCAGCAAATTGAAATTAGCCATGAAAAGAAAACAAAAAAGAAACTCATACTGGCTAGACGCCACCCAGGATAAAAAGGTTTAAAATAAAATTAAACTAAATTTTACATCACGGAACATCAGAACTAAGCTTGATTGGCAGAATGCAGACAGCTCCAAACGAAGAAGTGTAATAATATCATTGGAACTTTCAAAGTATGACATTGACATAGCCGCTTTGAGTAGGGTCAGATTCTCGGGAACTGGTTATATCAGGGAGGAAACAGGTTATTTCGTGTACTGAAGTGGCAAGATGGCAGATGAATGCAGTAAATTTGGAGTGGCTCTCACCATTAAAACTGAACTCATGTCAAAACTGATAGAAAAACCAAAGGCAGTTTATGACAGAATGATAACTCTCCAAGTCCCTTTGTCTGATGACAGATGGTGTATCATTTTAGCTATCCATGCTGCCACGATGACAAACAGCAAAGAAAACATCAATCAATTTTAGCATGAGCTGAACAAGATGCTAAGATCCGTGCCTGCACCAGATAAGGTCATCATTAAGGTGATTTCAATGCCAGAGTGGGTCAGAATCATTCCATCTGGCCTGGTTTGATTGGAAAGTTTGGCTGTGGGAAGCTCAACACAAACAGGGAATTCCTTCTCTCCACCTGCACTGAACATCAACCCAGCATCACCAACATCTTCTCCCAGCACAAATTTACCCATAAATAATCATGGATGCACCTGAGAAGCAAACATTGGCACCTCATCGACTTTGTCAATACCCGTCAACGTGATCTGCCATGCAGACATTCTAGAGACAAGGGCAATGAGAAGGGCAAACTGTAGTACTGACCACATCGTGACAAAATCTACGGCAAACCTGAAGGTGAGAAGGAATATGAAAAAGAAAAATACGCTTTATTCAAAGCTTATTGTGACTCGACTTGAACATTACAAGTCCAGCAAGATCTAAAATCAGCCCTCACTGAGAGATTTGCCGGCTCAACTCCTGATGGTCTAGAAGCTAAATGGGAAGCATTCGAGGATATTGTGTGTAATGCATCCAAAGAACACCTGGAAACTTTCAACAACAATTATGAAGACTGGTTCGATGAGAATAATGCAGAGCTGCAGCAACTCATTGAGACCCAGAATCAGGCTAGGACCAGTGTTTTATCCAGAAACATCCGATCTATCAAAGCCACATAAAGGACAGCTAGCAGGAAGCTTACTACAAGATGTAGAGAATTGAAGAGTGATTGGTGGCCCGCAAAAGTAGCAGAAGTTCAAGTTGTAGCAGATGCCAATGATATGAGAAGATTCTACCAAAGTATGAAGACCGTCTGAGGCCCTCGAATCCGCCACTCAGGCCAGCTACTCCTAAGCAGCCAGACAATGCAGCTTTTGAAAGGCAAGATCTACTCAATAGATGGACAAAGAATTTCAGCAAGATGCCTTTGACAATCGGAGACAAGCCCTGTTTAAAATTAGATGAAACGCTATCCAAAAATTGATGAGATCTCCACAGCCACTGAAATGATTAGTGATGGTAAATTACCTGGTTCTGACAAGATTCATTTTGAGGTAATTAAGATAAGTGATTCGAAACTGCTATGCGCTCTTCATAATATCATTCAAAAAGCCTGGAACACTGCTACAGTTTCAAAGTCTAGAAGGATGCCTAGCTTGTCACCATCTTTAAGAAAGGTGACCGACGACTATCATGTGGTTACTACAGAGGAAGCATTCTTTTATCCATTCCTAAATAGATTTTTAAACGGGTCCTACTCAACTGACTCTTACCATATGCTGAAGGCTTTCTACCCGAGCCACAGTGTAGATTCCGAAGTGAAAGAGGTACAGCAAACATAATTTTCTCCTTGAAATGATTTCAAGAGAAAAGCATTGAACAAAATATGCCTTTATACATGATCTTCATTGATTTTAATGAAGCGTTTGACACCATTGACCGGAATACTAGTCATATACACAAGATGGATGACTCCAGACTACCCAAACAACTTCTTCACCCTCAGCTCAAAGAAGGTGTACGTGGTATAGGCAGACCAAAGCTGAGGTTTAAGGACATGGCAAAGAGCAATCTTAAAGATAAAAAGAATTCTGTTGATAGCTGGCATTCCCTCAGCAGAAACAGATGTCAATAGAAAGACATGGTTCACAAGAAGTCATCTTTGGATAAGAAGAACAGCCAACAATGATGAGCCTAAGAGTAATAAAAATTACCTTTATATTTTGCAAGCAAAATCTTGATGTTAGCTAATGAGTTTATATATTCATATGTTATATTAATATGTTAATTGAATTCATAATAATATTAAATTATTATATTGCATTACTGTATAATATATAAATGATGAAAACTAATTTATTTCTATCTTTAGAATTATCATCAATTAGTCATCAAGGTTATACAGCTCAAGCTGCTATTCCAAACTGTGTAAACCATAAAATAAAAGTGAGAATATAGCTAATATATTGGAGTGTAAATTAATATATCATCAGTAAATGATTGTTTTTGAGAAACCGCCAAATAAAAATAAGTCACATTACTATTAAGCATATATAGCTTTTGCCAGGTTTAATCGATTTTGTTGATCAATTAGTTAAATGTGCTAGAATCATACTGGTGGGGTGACATAGAGCTCCAGGTAAAGACAGGTCTAACGGAAGTCTACAGTGGGTCTTTTGCTGATAGGAAACGAGGTCTTACAAAAATATATTGCTTTACAAATATTTAGGTATTGTAATTCTCCAATCATGTAAAGTGTTATAAACCATAGAAATAGAATAATTATTATATAAGAGCAGATAACTCTTATTTTTACATTATTGGTATAGCTGAAGTTTTGTGAAAAATATGGGCAGAGTGTATAAAAACTTTATTTGGATATGAAATAATAAGATTAAGTTTTTGCTGATGCAGGTATTTTAGCAATTAAAAAATTTAGATAGATACTTTTGATCAGTTTACTTTCACCTTTGGCTAGCCCCAATTTGACTACAAAAAGTTTTTTGCGGGTAGTTCTGTGGGTCTACGCAAAATCCTATTGCTGAAATTTCTCAATAACAACACAATCAGCATAAAAAGCCCCTTTTCTGCTTCTAAATGAACATGTATGGTAATGCTAAGACATTAGATTAGTTCTATATATAGAAACTGTGTAAAAATAATTTGTACACACTGTCATTTTGTGAGTTTCCACTTCTGTCTGGTTTATTCTTCAGTTTGACTTCAATAACTTTTCCATAGATGGTTCCCTGGTCATCAGCTAAAAAGCAAACTTTAAATTTCTTATAAAACTCTTGGTTGAGAAGAATGCTTGCTACATGAAGCTAAATTATAGCATCTTGATTAGTTGGCAAACCTTCACACACTTTTAGCTTGTAAATTTCTGTCACTGTAATCTATTCCTGATACACCATAATATGAAATAATCATTGTCTTGAAGATTTTTCATTACAATGTTAGTGCGTTTTGTCAACAATACAACAACCACTTATGAATGCAGCATCTCACCATCAGATGTTGAAGGACTGTTTTGATCATCCTCATTTGTGCCAGTTAAATGACCGCACTGCCTAGGAGAAGTTTCTGCACTTTTATTTTCTCTTGTTGCTAATAAAATAAAGAAGAACAACATTGTTAATAGTTATATTTTAGTTTTAAAGTTATTTTGTTGATCTATATGAGGTTGTGTATAATATATAGTCTCACATACGATAATTTAAAAATCCGGTAAGGTTTTATAATATTTCTTAATACAGGTACTCCAAAACTATGTTTCTATAAGGTATAGCCCTGATATATAACTATCTTATATATGTGTTGCAGCCCATATATATATATATATATATATATATATATATATATATATATATATATATATATATATATATATATATATATATATATATATATATATATATATATATATATATATATTTGGTACTAATACAATTTTGGATATAAAAATAAACTTAGATCTTCATTCTATTGACTATTGACTATTGACATATATATATATATGTATATATATATGTATATATATATATATATATATATATATATATATATATATATATATATATATATATATATATATATATATATGTATATATATGTATATATATATGTATATACATATATATATATATATATATATATGTATATATATATGTATATATATATATATATATATATATATATATATATATATATATACCTCAATCTGTGGACAGCGGCTGTTTCGGGGTTTGTCCCCTCATCAGCACAGAACAGAGTACCATGGCCCACACCTTCGCAATAGTAGAAACTTATGTTTCTACTAAAGCATATTTAAAAGGTGTGTAAACTCAAGCCAGAGAGCTCAAGTGACTCTAGGGGTCACCTAGGAGTCACGAGCCTTGCAAAATGCTAGCAGCTTGAGTTTGTGACCATGGTTAGAGAGCTCAATCACTGAATGTCATTGCTGAGCATTAAGTGAGGGTATATATATATATATATATATATATATATATATATATATATATATATATATATATATATATATATATATATATATATATATATATATATATATATATATATATATATATATATATATATATATATATATATATATATATATATATATATATATATATATATATATATATATATATATATATATATATATATATATAATAGATTCTGCTGCAGCCCATAAATTATTATTATGTTAGAATCATACTGATGGGGCTATGTTGACTCATCCTAGCGAGGCGATAATTAGGCATAATTGTGGTGCTGGGGCGAAGTGGTCGATCAGGCATGGTCATGATTTCCTCACTAATTAAGGTTTTGCTACGTAAAGGTAAAGGTAAAGGTAAAGGTAAAGGTTTCTGTAGTGGGTCCCATGCTGATTGTACATGATCTCCTACAAACATATATTGCCTTATGAATATTTAAGTACCTCTTGCAGTTATATAAATTTGTAAATCATAGAAATAGCAGGGTTATTATATACAAGCATTTCACTCCAATTAATAAATAATTATTATTGGTATAGCTGAGGTTTTGTGAGAAATATGTACAGAGTATAAGCCTTATTTTGCTATGCTATGAAACGAAAATTAAGTTTTTGATAATGTAAGTATTTCAACAATTAAATAAGTCAGACAGATAATTTTGATCACTTTACTTTCACCTTTGGCTGGCACCTGTTTGCCCCCACAAACCTCTTTACTAGCAGTTACCTGGGTCTCAGCTAAAATGCAAAAACTTATTGTCTATAAAACTTTTGTTGAAGAAAATGTTAGCAACATGAAGCTAAATCATAGCATTCTGATTACTTGGCCAGCCTTCACAAACTCTTAGCTTGTAAAAATTTCTGTCACTGTAATCTATCCCTGATACGCCATGAGTGAATGATCATTGCCCTAAATGTGTTTAATTACAATGTCAGTGTTCTTTCAACAATACAACAACCACTTATCAATTCAGCATCTCACCATCAGATGTTGAGGAACTGCTTTGATCATCATGATTTCTGCCAGCCGAATGACGAAACTGCCTGGGAGAAGTTTGTGTAC
This sequence comes from Bugula neritina, assembly GCA_964035545.1. Lineage (NCBI taxonomy): Eukaryota > Metazoa > Bryozoa > Gymnolaemata > Cheilostomatida > Bugulidae > Bugula > Bugula neritina. The sequence continues at coordinate 8,832,791 of OZ037772.1, read as the reverse complement.
TTTTATCTTCTCTTGTTACTAATATAATAAAAAAGAGAAAACAATATTAATAGTTATATTTTAGTTTTAAAGTGATTTTTGTTAATCTGTATGAGGTTGTGTATAATATATAGTCTCACATACGATAATTTAAAAGTCCTATAATGTTTTATAATAATCTCTTATTATAGGTACTATAAAACTATGTTTCTAAAAGGTATAGCCCTGCTATAAAACTATCCTATATATGCTATGTAATATATCTATAGGTAATACATGGTAGGTAATACACTATAGGTAATACACGATTACAGCTTGTTGATTATTTGACGCAATTGGACAAGATCTACACGCAAGCTTATCCATTTCTAGCAGCTACGCCAGTCAGTAAACGTTTTTTAGTTATATTTGAAGAATAACACTCAATAAATGTTGTTTTATATATATATATATATATATATATATATATATATATATATATATATATATATATATATATATATATATATATATATATATATATATTGAATATTTCTAATCAGCCAATAGTGCTAAATTACTCATTGCAGTAACATGATATGTGTACATATCAGTCAACACGTACCTTTGGTTTGGGTTTGTTGTCTGTGTCCCCTTTCTAGCAGCCAACTGTTTAAATTCCCCATCTTTGATTAAAAAGAATTAATATATATATCCAGGCCTCAAATCTTTATAAAGATATGCAAAACTTTTTTTTGGTTCTTGCTAAAAATGTCAGCAAAATCTACAAAACAAAAATTTGCACTTATAGCTCAAGAACAATTCTTCAATTTAGCATTGACTGTATGAAAATGCCATATACCAAAAAATTATTCACCCACATATAGTTGGATATAAACACTTAATGATCAACTGCTGAAGTAAGTTTTAGTAATAATGTTCAAGTATATTGGGCAATTAATTTGCTTCCCTTCTTATTTTATTCTACTGCATACTTATGCTGCGACTTTTGTAGCAATCAATATACCATAACAGGCAGCCCTAGGGCCAGGTGTAGCTCCAGCCTACATTTACGTGGCCCTTAAAGGTATAAAGTTAAAATTAGTATATTATTTGAATTTGAGTGAAAATTAAACCATAATATTTTAAATGTCTGATTTCTACACATGCTACAATCAAACATGCAGCCTGCAGTTAAGTTGCGTTTATATCTTCATGATTTTTAGTCAAAAATTAAATTGTTTAACAGTCTATCATCATAAACTGCATTTAGTTTAAATTTCAAATATTTGCTGTGTGTGTGTGTGCGTGTGTGTGCGTGTGTGTGTGTGTGTGTGTGTGTGTGTGCGCATGTGTGTGTGTGCATGTGTGTGTGTGTGTGTGTGTGTGTGTGTGTGTGTGTGTGTGTGTGTGTGTGTGTGTGTGTGTGTGTGTGTGTGTGTGTGTGTGTGTGTGTGTGTGTGTGTGTGTGTGTGTGTGTGTGTGTGTGTGTGTGTGTGTGTGTGTGTGTGTGATGTGTGTGAGTGTGTGTGTGATGTGTGTGTGTGTGATGTGTGTGTGTGTGTGTGATGTGTGTGAGTGTGTGTGTGATGTGTGTGTGTGTGATGTGTGTGTGTGTGTGTGTGTGTGTGTGTGTGAGTGTGTGTGTGATGTGTGTGTGTGATGTGTGTGTGTGTGTGTGTGTGTGATGTGTGTGAGTGTGTGTGTGATGTGTGTGTGATGTGTGTGTGATGTGTGTGTGTGTGTGTGTGTGTGTGTGTGTGTGTGTGTGTGTGTGTGTGTGTGTGTGTGTGTGTGTGTGTGTGTGTGTGTGTGTGTGTGTGTGTGTGTGTGTGTGTGTGTGTGTGTGTGTGTGTGTGTGTGTGTGTGTGTGTGTGTGTGTGTGTGTGTGTGTGTGTGTGTGTGTGTGTGTGTGTGTGTGTGTGTGTGTGCGTGTGCACAAATACTTAGCCAAATATCATATACTATATAATATAATACTGCTACAATCCCTATAGAAGCAGTATAACATGCAAAGTATATAAATCTTTAGCTCCTAATCATCACAAAACCCTTCGCGACATATATTAACTTTCATGCCTACTTCACTATTGTATAAGGCTATAAAATATAAAATGCCAAGCTAAGCTCACTGTTCAAACAGAGAGTATACATAGTATTTTGTCTTTTTGTTTGCTATTGCTTAGATTATTCAAAGTAAAACAAGTAACAAATATATATATATTTAAGAATCATAATAATATTAAGTTATGCCACAGCCTTAGAAAATGATAAGTAGGTTATGCAAATAGTATAATACGAAATTTTTAGGCAGGAAAAATGTGTATTTTAACAAACATTATTTTAGACAAAACTCTTACATCGTACCAATTTTTCCTAAATTTTGAAGACATAAACATAAAATGAGTGTAAATTTTTTTGGTCATATCTTCAAAGCTGACCGTCATTGCATCTTTGGAAGCAATTAGAAAGCTTTAAACTCACACAAACGCAATTGGTATACTTATAAATAAATGGGTATCAATAATCAACAATGCAATATGAGAACATTAAGACTATACATGTAGCTAAGGTTGTAAATAACAATCACTTGTTCAAATAGGCTTGATTTTATTAACAATTTTACTCTCTTGGAAACGGATTTACAATTATAACCAATTATTACCAATGATTACTGTTTCTAGTTTTGAGATCTGCTTTGCTCCAAAAACTGATCTCTAAAGATTTTTAGTAAAAAGCTATGGTGAAAATCTTATATATATACAGTGCTTTGTCAGTCATGATAGATTTAAAAAACTTGACAAAAACATGAAATTTTGATTACATATTAGACTTTAATTATTGGATTAGAGAAAAACTTCAAGTGTTTCATGTTTGGCACTCAAGCTTATTGCTTTTTAGAGTACTCTCTGTTTCTGATCAGGTAAATATTGTTACGCTTTTATTGCCATAATTAATTGAATTTAGTTTTCTAATAGCTTATATAGGCCACTCAATTAATTCAGTACTGGGCTAAAATATTTATAGCTACCAAAACAGTTACGTTAGTCAATTTTAATGCCCAACTAGTAGCAATTAGCTTAATGAAATGACTATATAACTTTTGCTCCTTCGTGATGTTTATATTCACTGAATTACTTGAGCTGTGTAATATACATAAAATTTATTAGTGATAGCACTTAATTATATATAGTGGTGATTATTAACCATGCAGTAAAGTGTCAGATTCAAAATCGTATAATTTAAGCTTTTAAATTATATAAATAATCAGCTCACCTGTATGACCTCTTGATTAAGGTACTCGTCTGGTGGTGATCCACAGTTTCGTAATTTGGGCTGAGCTCTCTCCAGTACAGCATAACACTCACAACTTGTTTGAAGTGGGTTCTGATTTATGTAATACTCTATTTACACACTCAAGTGCTCAATCTATATGCAAATATATTATATTTCTTTTTCTTGTATTGCTTTTATAATAATATTTACCAACGCACTGGCCACACCTGCTTCATAACACTTTACATTATACTGAAGCCAAATTTATTTGACTCATTATTGCTGCGATGCTCACGTCATAAGGGGTTTGGGGTTTTAAAAATTTATTCATGTGACTGTGGTGACTGTGTGTGATTGCGTATGACTGTGTGTGTGCGTGTGAGTGTGTGTGAGTGTGTGTGCACTTGTGTGTGTGTGCGTTTGTGTGCGTGTGTCTTATTAAATAGCTGATATTCTAATTTGTGGATAAATTTGACCGAGCACTTTATTACTGGTGTTTCAGATAAAATGATAAACAGCAGCAAAAAAATCAAATAAAAGTTCACATTAGAATCTTAAAAAACATTTTTGATTAAAGAAATTATATAGGCTACGTTAAAATTATTAAAAATCTGTATTTGTAAAAATATTATATGAATAAAAAGGCATGGAATGCTTTCTATGTAAAGCACATGTGTCTGCATTATTTCTTTGTTTCACTGAATGCAACACAGTTTGCAAAATATGATTAAAAATAAGTACCAAAGATAAAAACATCATTTTTTTTCACCAAGTTATAGATTTTAAAAGCTTTTTTAAATTAAAAATCAAGTCACAATAATGGTATTCACAACCACAGGCAATGTTTAATTAGTTTGAAACATTGCCTGTGGTTGCTATAAGTCACTTTTCAAACTTTTGAAGTTTTGATGCTTCTATACAGTTATGTCACTGTTTAAATCTTTTACTGTTTCAGATCATTTTTTTACTCAAATGAATTGCTCTGCAGGCATCAAAATAAGTAGGCCTATATAATAATTCAATAAACTCAAATATGTTACAATCAAAGATAGCTCTTAGAAATAAGTATAGACGCAAATTTTTTGCATTTCTTATCCTAAATTGGGTTTCAAGTAAAAGAACTAGAAGAATTTATTACTTTATCAAAAACCTGCAAAGCTATGACTGTATTCTGTTTATAATACATCACTATGTCTCCTCTCATAGTTTAGACCGTTTTTCCTTAGTTTTGATACGTTGAAAAGTTACTACGGTTAGTGAGATCCTCTTCAAAGAGGGTTATGTGGACAGACTCTTAGTAAGGAGTTCGATATTGAAAACCTGGTGCTTGTAATCACATTCAACGTCTTTAAAAGCTTGACTGAGCACTATTGCTTGATAAACTGGAGAAGAAAATCCTGGCTTGTTCACAGTTCTGAGAACCTCTCCAACCAACATTCCAGCAGGTCTGAAAACGTCTCTTTCTTTAATATAGATTATGGTACCACAATCTCCTGGTTTTAGCGTCCTTCAAAATAAGGGAATAATATTAGAGAGTTCTTCACTAACAATAATTGCTAATTTCATATTTTAATGATTAATGGTAGCAGGAAGATAAATATTTTAAAACGTTTGCTATCACTATAAGAGTTGAACACCAACCCTCTAATTTGCAAGCAGGCGCACTATAAGCCGTATTGACACCACAAAGACAACTGGGTAAACTCAATGCTACACCCCACTCAGTGCTCTGAACCCCACTGGCCTTTCTACTACTCCTTCAGTTCTCAGGCTTTCTTGGCCTTTAAACTCCCTCGGAGTACTATACTACTACACTTGACTAAATACCAGAATGGCTTATAAAAGTTTTGCCCTCCGCCCTTAAGATTCAAACCGAAGACCTTACATTTGCAAGCATTCGGCTAACCATTACACAACAGATGCCACTGAGCGAAACGACCACAAATATCATGTTATACTTACATTAACTTGCCAGTAGAATCAGTAGTTGTCAAAGAAAAGCAGATGTGTTTTCCCAGCACCTGTCCGGGTTTTCTATAACATTTTAGAACCACTCGTCCTTCTATCCCTTTTACCATCATTTCTTTACCATTCAAATCTGCCAATTGCTTTTCTGTATTAATCTCTAACAGTTCATGGGAAAAATTTGTAGAAAGATTATTCTCTTCTATCAAAACTTCATTACAAAATGCAGCATCTTTAAAATCAATCGGAAAAAGTGCTATGTCATTCATAAAGATATGAGGGCATGTTGTAGCACTGTGTTCATCACACTTTATTTCTGGACATATATCGACCAATGAGCTTCCTTCTTTGCTATCTGAAGAAGATAGTCTGCAGTACCAGTGACGATATCCCAACAGTATGGGGTGATCAAGATCCACCACCCGACCTTCGCAAGTTTCTTCTTGTATGAAATAGCTTCGTCTTGTTGATTTGCTTTCTACAATTTTTCTAATAGCCAACATGTTTGATGTTCCCTCCTCATCGCTATCAACATCAGGGTTGGCTGTGTGATCGTTTTCTGGAGCATCGGTTTTGTTGCAGTTTTCATCTCTTAGGGCATTGCGTGGTATTGCTAGCTGTCTGTATGTTTGCTTGTTACAGTTTGTTAGAAGAGAGGGACATCTTGAATTAACTTTTGTTTCTGCTGACAGCTTTTTCATATAGCTACTATCAGCTGCAGCTGCATTTCTATTTTGCTCATCACTGAGAACAAGGTGTGCTGGAGAAACAGCACACACCGTTTTGCATTTTGAAAAGTTTTTTCCATTTGTTTTGTCAGCAATAACAAAAATCTCACATGTAGTTTGTTTGATAGGTTCAGTCCATGTTTGATTGTCAGATTTGTCAAGTTTTCTTTTGTTTAAAGTGAGCAGCTTTTTCCAGTTTAATGGTTTCATTGTGAATGGCATAGAGTCATTAAGCAAAGTTATTTCAAATTTGGAAAATTCTGCATCACGTTTTAGAATATCAACAAGAGCTGTTTTCATTTGCTGCACATTTGTTCCAAGGACTAATATCTTTCTCCAATCAAAAGCAGATTGTTCAATGGTAGCTAATCCTATGCCATTCTCCTTAAATGAACTGAAAATATGATCACTTGATAAATATTAATCTTGACTTAAAAAACAAAACTTCAAAACTGCATTTAAATTGTGCTGGTGTGCTACACAAACAAAAAACATAAAGCGCGGAATCTGCCACAAATTTAGTTACAATATGAGCTGGACAGCAGATATATTACACTTTATAGATTGCTTTTTAAATAATTGTGCTTCCTAATACACATGCGCACACATATACATATACATAATATACACGTACACATACACATACACATACGCATACGCATACGCATACGCATACGCATACGCATACGCATACGCATACGCATACGCATACGCATACGCATACGCATACGCATACGCATACGCATACGCATACGCATACGCATACGCATACGCATACGCATACGCATACGCATACGCATACGCATTTGCATTTGCATACGCATACGCATACGCATACGCATACGCATACGCATACACATACACATGCACATGCACATGCAAATGCACAAGCATATACATATATACATATGCATATGCATATGCATATGCATATGTATATAAAAAAACTCACGGAAGTTTATAGTCACTATCCTTGTGAGAAAGCCATGATGGAAGGGGGTTTTGTTAAAGCGGGCTAAGGACTTAATCAAATGAGGCACATATGCATATACATATACATGTGCATGTGCATATACATGTGCATGTGCATGTGCATGTGCATGTGCATGTGCATGTGCATGTGCATGTGCATGTGCATGTGCATGTGCATGTGCATGTGCATGTGCATGTGCATGTGCATGTGCATGTGCATGTGCATGTGCATGTGCATGTGCATGTGCATGTGCATGTGCATGTGCATGTGCATGTGCATGTGCATGTGCATGTGCATGTGCATATACATATTGCTGAGGTTAACAGAGTATGTTATACTTTTAGTTTATCTATCTAACATACTCTACCTTTCTATCAGTTCAATCAATGTGTAAGGAGCTGGCTGATAAGGTGAACTTGGTGATGAACTTTCAGTGCCAAAATAAAGTACAACACCATCTGAAAAACAAATGCTTTAAAATAAATTTTCATACAGTTTCACGTATGAAAACATTCTTCTGTAAGTTTTGACTGTTAAATATGCCAAAAATCGTTCAAGTCTTGGAAAATATTGCTGCAATAAATATGCATTAAAACAATTCGAGAACAAAAGTTAGTGGTTCATCAATTATAAATTGTAAAGCCTCAAATTTATGGTGCATTTATATCTTAGATTATGCCTTCTTTTTGTTGCATCATTTATCATATTTTTTCAATTTTATACAACAGAAAGTGACGGATTGCATTTGCATACTGTTTAACCAGACGTACTTCAACTGGTGACACCTTTATTTTTTTTATTAGAAATTATTTTAAAAAGTTTGACAATGAGACTCTATTCCTTCAGTTTAAATCCAAACTCCACTGACTTCTCAAGTCCCTTATATAAGAGTACTATACTACACTTCACTAAAGGCTGGAATAGCTTGTAAAATAATTGTCCCAACTGGGATTCGAACCACAGACCTCCAGCTTGCAAGTAGGCAAGCTAACCAATTACACCACAGACTACTGCATGGGTACACTCGATCAACACTACACAAACCTTCATTTTCACTGTTTACGACACTTTCTTCAAACACCTCCGCACACTGAGTAGCAATTACTTCATGCTCTGTAGCTTCTAAAACAATTCTAAAATTGCTATAAATATAATTTCATCGTTTTTCCCCAATTAAATTGGTTTGTTAGGGTTCATGTTATATACTAATCAATAATGTTGTAACTATATACACACTGTTTATATTAAAATTGTGTGGTAGATTTGATTGATTATTTGTATCTGGAGGTCTTCTGGAATGTCATCTTGAGCACCATCTTGACTAAATAAAGTTATATAAAATTTTAACATGAAGACTGACAAAAACATCACAAAGCAGTTCATATACATTCTAAACATAGCAATTAATTGTACTCTGCCATACCATTTATATGTAATAAAAGTTAACCTCATGCTAAACAAGTATTAATTTTACCAATATAATTAGTTAAATAATTTGATCAGCCTACGTTCTGAGCTTTCACTTTTGGCTGGTTTACTCTCCAGTTTTACCTCGCCAAGCTTCTTACTGATGGTTTCCATGGCACCGCCTAAATAAAAATTTCAAGAGCTTTAGGGCTATGACAAATACTTAGTAATATTATGTATACTGCATGCACTCCTTGTTTTGCACTGCGTAATGTATACTAATTAGTATTGCTGCAATAAATAACTAGCTTTCCTTAAGCCATGCATGCATGCCCATTAAAAATTCAGGTGAAGGTTTGTGTAGCAGCTTAATTTCCATTGGCTTAGCAACCATAGCTGTTAAACTCACCTGGCTTTAATTAATAAATTACACTGTATATATTAATTTAGCTGCATGGAAAATAAAATAGTTTTAGCACTGAAAAATTTGTTACCTTGCTAATTAGCTATAATCACAAAATAAACTATAATATAAGAGGAAACTTTGCAGCTGCAGTTTTGCGGCAAAGCAATGCATAAACAGTTATTGAGTTTAGCCTGCCAAATGGTCTAAATTTTACTCATTCTCTAGTTTTGTTTACAGCAAGCCCTTTTTATGATACATATTATAAACATTATTGTTTCTAATATGCTCATATTATTTGTAACTGCTTAAAACCTGCTTTCCATCTTTATTCTATAGCTTAAGCTGTTATATATATGTTAATATTTTGGTATTATGTTTAAGTCTTCATTTCTTAAGCCTACATTTTTTTTCTCCACTTCTCTTCTTATATACTAAATTGTTAGAGGCCACATGCATTCATGAGCAAAGATTGTACAGTGGGAAAAAATGATTGACAATACAAAACCAGTCAGTAATAGATCTAGTATAGCTTTTAGAACGCAAGTATGAAAGCTGTGCATAAAGATATAGGACAGAATAATGATTAGATGTATTACTGTCATCTCATGACCTCAAATTATAAGTGGTCTTTTACATTTGTCATTTTTTGACACGCTTGTATTTGATTATTTCCTGTTGGTGAGCTTTATTGCAAGCGCACCATGCATAATTTATAATTCTTGTTTTAAATATTCTTTGTTATTATAGCATTTAAATAGTTTTTCCTAAGAAGTATTATTATGAATAATTCAATCTCTCACCATTAAGTATTGAAGGACAACTTTCATCACCATAATTTTCACTGATTATCCAGTCTCCACTCTCTGAGCAAGAAGAGCCTCTCCTTCTATCTTCTTCTTTTACTAATAAATGACATAATAATTAAGATAACTGTAATCATTGACAATTGTTATATTTTGGAGCCAAACAAAGTATGGCATACAGAGTGTTTGTCAAAATATGGAGACAGTGTTGTAGCAAAATGTTCAAAATATTGTAATAAATTAAACAAAGTATAACACCAAAATCTATATAGGCCTATATAGTAATACTAAGCAAAATTTGTGCACTTTGTAGATTCTTGACAGCCGTGTATATATTCTATAAGATTGATAGAAGATTGAAGCTATATGAGTTAGAAAAAAACTTGGTATCTGTGCTTATATAGAAAGTGTTTATCGCTGCACAATCAATGTATTTCAGTCACAGGCTGAGTACTCTCGACTTTGTTATAATAAGTTTATGATTATAATATGTACTCTATATAACAATGGTTCTATATAATATATATAACCAATTATATGTACTTCTATTAATATATATTAATTCTATGTACTATATATTATAACAATCTTATGTACTGTATAATGATTCTATACAATGTAATAACTATAATATATAAATGTATACATACAACAAATCTGTGCATTTCATAATAAGTTTATTCAGCATGAAAAACATAATATTATATATAATATAGCCACCAAGCTATTTCAGAAAATTGCAACAATGCTCCTAAATGGAGATAACATGATAATAAAAAGTTTGTGCAAATTAAACATTTTCACTCGTTCCAACCGTTTTACAGCTCATTTGTAAATATCGCCAGAATTTGTTTTGCTATAATACCTGCCAAATTTTATATGTCAAGATAATTTAATTTTTCTTACGCTTTGTGTTGTTGTTATTAAATTGTTTTAGCATTTGTAAATAGAAATATTTCAATCCACTCAATTTCTAAATTTTTACCTTTAGTTGGTAAATTCGCCCATTGGGCTATTGCAATAAGATCTTCTTGGTTGTAGTCCAGGGCACTCGCTAAAATGTAAGTTTTAGGCATTAAAGTTTCATATTCACTTGAGTTTTGAAGTCTTGACAAGCATTTTATATATAGCAATGATACATAAACTGATCTAGATTTTTGTTTTATAAATTATATCAATTTTTGATACACTGACATTTGAGTTTACTATATGCAGTCAAAAATGCCACCAGACTTTTCAGTTACCAAAAAATTTCATTTCTTTTCCAGAGCTATTATAATAAATTGAGATCTACTTGGTAAAATTGGCATACTGAGGTGAAGATCTGGGGGTGCACAAGTGGGAATCTCAGAAAGTATCCTATCCTTATCTTGTGTGTCTGAAATAATAAAAAAGCTATACGGTAAAACCTGTCGCATATTATGTAGGAAATTGCTATAATTAAAAGTTAATCTGAAAATAAAGCCGAGAAAAGTTGTGCAGCTATATTATTATATTATAATGTTTGTTAAAACTTGATTTCAAGCAAAAATCATAGCAAATACATTGTTGATCCATGCAGCATATAACATATGTCTCTGTGTGGTGAATATATATAACTATATAATATTATGACAAAATCTGGAAGATGTGCAACATTTTGCTTACAGAAATCAATATAATGTTAAAAATATTATAGTATGTAAAGCTTACAAAAATATAAAATCATGCTATGGAATTAGCAGTATTAGTACATGAGAATACCATATATAGGTGGTTATTAATTACTATTGTATAGATAAATTATGTCGACATAATTTATGGCTGACTCTAATTTTAAATTTATTGCCATCAGACATGCTTAAACCGCATTCAAGCTGTCAATTGACAGATTCCATGTTGATCTAGTTACTCACTTGTTGATAAAATAACTATTTTGTTTTAATAGTTGACGTATTATTATTCTACCAGGCTTTTCAAACTCTAATATTTATACATAAGCAATCAATCCTGTTAATTTAGCTTATGATGAGTATTGAATATGTTGCTGCGTAAAGGGCGTCTTTCAAAAAAGGAATTCGAAGTATGACCTTAAGGCTCCAGAACAGCTAAATATATAAAAACGTTGGAATCATGTAGAAAATCAAGCCGCATAAAGTTACTACTTATACTTCAATTCCTATAAGCTATAATGAAAATGTCTGTTCTGAAATAATTGTTAATACATTCCAAGAACTATAATAAACTAATTGTCCATCTATCCTAAAATTTCCAGACATATTCCTCATTCATTATATACTAACAAATTCCAACATATACTTTAATAGTTTCCTTCCCAGGACAATCAGAGACCTTAGAATCTCTGAAGTCACGCCTTCATAATACTTCTCTCTCTCGAGGGTCTAGCGACTCAACACAGATACAGATACAGACTTCCCAGTTACCAGAAATTCATTACTTTTCTAGATCGAGTTATCATAAATTGAGATCTTACTCATTAAAGTTAGTCTACTGACATGAGAAACAGGGGGTCTTATAGTGAGAATCTCAGGAGGAATCCTATTTTCATCTTGTGTGCCTGCAACAACAGAAGAAGCTATATATAAGGTAGCCTAATACCTGTCAATTTTCATGTGGGAAATTGCTATTTAAAGTTCATCTGAAAATAACATCAATAAAAGCAATCAATCTTGTTAATTTAGTTGTATTTAGTTTTAAATATGTTAATTGCTGCGTAAAACTTGTCTTTCTTTTTTTAATACACAAGATTAACTGAAAACCAGGCATACGTGGATTGAAAAACATATAGGGTATGAATTTGGTGTAAAAACAATTATATTATCAGTGCAGTTTATTTTGTAAAATTTTGACCTTACAAAATTTATTAGATATTTTTACATTTTAAATTCAACACTGTTTTAATTTTTGGTTAGTAACAAATTGTATTTTTATTATGAACATAATTCTAATGTGCATTTATATACCTTCACAATTTTTAGTCAAAAATTCAGCTTGGCCAAGTTACAAACTTCATGCGGGATGGCATGTTAAGTTTAAGCTTTTCAGCAAAGGTGTAAATGCAATTTTACCGAATAATATGAGAACCAGTTTAACTTTGAAATAAAACCATCTTGTTTCTATTCAAAATAATTAACTAAACAAGCTAAATGAAAATTACATCTATAGAGCTATTACAGTATAATAGATTATAATTATTATTATTTTATATATATATATGAGATCATTATATTATTTCATTATCCTGATATACACATATATCATCATAATGGAACTTGAAAGCATTTTATTTATTTTATCCATGGAATATTCCAAAGTGTTTATTAAAGATAAAGTTCAAGTTAATACAAAAACTAAGATGTGCAATTAAACCATAATGATAAAAATCCTATAATGTGAATAGCAAATATTTTTTGTTCTAATTAATACATTATTATATAGTATAGATAATGATCAGTGTATAGACACTTTCTATTTGAATTGATTGCATTATATAGTGAAACAATTGTTGTTTTTAGATATTCAATCAATCATATTGACTGTGTTGTTAATATATATTAAAATACCAACAGATTGTAGTGTTGAATTATTTTTTCTTCATACCTTTTATTTTGAAAGTATCACAATGACTGTAGGTTGCATGTTATGTTTCATAGATTGCCTTTTATAGGTTTAAAAATTGGCCGAAAAATTTGTCTGGAAAATAATTTTTCAAGTCAAATTGTATGTTAAGAGATCATATTATATATAAAGTATAATGTGATCTAATATACTATGTTGTATGGAAAGATATAGCCTAAAATATAATATTTATCAAAACTGCAAATTCTTTACCAACAATTAAGAGAACAAAAGTTGCAATTGGCAAGTTCTGCTTTTAAAATGTCTCAGTGCAGTAAAAAATAGTATACATTTAATTAATAAATACTTCAACAAATTGTTGTGTTCAAAATTACAATTATGCATGCATGCCCATGATGTGCATAATGTTAAAACTGTTGATTTTTGTTTTGTTGGTTTGAGCTATATAGAAGGTATATGTATATTTAATTTAGATTGAACAATTTTTGCTTATCATGGCTCACAATAATTGACATCTTTTATCTCAATAGCAGCAAATAATTCTCATGTTCCAATGTTAAAAATAAACCCTTTGCGTGGAATATACTTAACTGTCCACTCACTTGCCGGTCTTGAGTTTTTTGACAATCTGAGTCTCCATCTCATTGATCGAGGTATAAGGTGCGTATCACGAGTTTCTATAACTAAGCATGATATGGAAAGTGTATGGCTAAAATTAAAAACTATTCTCAAATAATTTTAAACAATCCATTATGTTTTTCAGTAAGTTATATCAGATATTCATTATATACTAGGAAATATATTACAAAGCAGAGCATGCCAAAGGGATGTAAAAGGCTCTAACTCGCTTTTTGAATAACTCAAAATTACATTTTTTTAAATTTAGACATTTTGCCTTTAGCACTGAAAAATCTGAGAAGATTATAATATTATATAATTGTTACAATAAGCCAATCATTAATAAGCTTACAAACTATATTAACTATAAGAAGTAAATACACACAGTCTCACTACTAATTGTAATACAGTTATACTGCATACTTACTCTGATTCTTAGAAGCTTTGACAAATGTTTTCCTTTTACGCAATGGTTGTGCACCTAGTTTAAATTCTAAAAATAGATTAAAACTAGTGAATGAATTTCATACAGGATTTTTTTCGTTTCAAGTAAATTGACTCAGTCGCAAAACTATATTTTTATTAAAGAACGATTTCAAACATGAAAAATAAGTAGCCTTTGGTAGATGCTTATTATACTGCACAACATATAAGTTTATAATTATATTATTCATTATGAGCAATTCTTATTAAAATATTCAGCGCAATTATTGCAAACTCACTTTTTTTGATGAACTTATTCCTTTTAGATAATTGCTGCACGCCAGGCTCTGACACTACAAAAACATATATACATGCATATATTTTACGAAAGACAGTTTTCAATTATGTGATAGCCATTAAAGATTTTTTTACATACGCAGCTCATGGATCTATTGAAATGTTTAACTTTTCAAAACTATAATTCCAGTATTAAACAACAACTTTAGATTCAAAGATTAAACTGCGATATTAAATTTTAAACTATAAAACCTATGGTATATAATATATTTTTAAATCACCTTTGATAAAAAACATAACAAAAAAGCAAACAAACTCTCACCAATGTAGATAAAAGCTCAACATTAGTATATTATAATTTGGCAATTGCTTAGTATAAATAGCAATTTACAACACTAGCAACATGAACAGCAACATGGGAAGTGCTTGAATTGAGATGAATGAAAAACTTGGCTCTGTATGGGAGTTTTAAAGCCTAAAAATGCTACTATAGGTACTCAAAACTTGTTAAAACTTTAAGGTACTATAAATACATAATACATAATACATATGTGCAACTGTAAAAGAATGACAACTCCAGGAAATCTGAAAAGGCATAAATTGCCAGCTGTTATTTCTGATGAGCATTTCACCTACCTTGTAAAGACAAGAGTGGAACTTCTTTTTCTAAAACAAAGAAAATTATTGTTTTATACCCTACTTTAGAATATCATTGTACATTTCTGATCAAATACAATAATTCTTGATTGCTGCTTCCAGTGAGTGCACTGGGTGAGTCAGGGTAAGAGTACCTTTAACTATCTTCTGGATAGGGTTTGCCACAGAGAGAACAGATAATAGAACTTTACTGTTAGATTGACGCTCTTATGATGGTGTGTAACAAGGGAGGGTAATTCTAATACTTACCACAATTCTGGAAAGTTACAGTAACTATTTGTGGTATATTATTATAATTACCTCATGGCGTAGCTTTCTGAATGCCTTAAATACTGTAATTATAGTTAAGCTCTTAGGGTAGTGAATAATTTACTGTTATTCATTCGTTTTGCCTTGTGTAAATTCGTCTCCAATGAGGTTCGAAGTGTCAGACTCCCGGCTGACCGGTTGTCGGTCATTCGGGAGTCCGACATTCCGATCTTCGGCTGAAGATTGGTCGAAGTTTTTAAAACAAACTTTTGTGTTACTATATAAAGAGGCTAGCTCGCAGCTGTAGTTCCGCCTACAACTGAAGCTCCTAAAGGAATTAGGACATACTCATACTACAATAAACTAGACTATTTTATTCGCAACCATACAACCTCTCTTATCTCTCACAATACAAAGGGCCGGGCTATATGTTCTCTGCCTAATTTATTCTGAACCCACAAATCTACTACAATATGGCATAAACAATATTATTATATTACATGTTGACTTTAATTATATTTAATCAGACATGCATCATTCTGCGCAACATTTTGTCATCATTATAAACCAAGTTTTAGATATTATTCAGAATTGATGTAAAAACTGGAAATTTGCTGTGAAACAGCTTTTTTTAGACAAAGTTAACTTACTTTCTTCTTTTTCCTCGCTGATTTTGTGTTGCTTTGTAGAATCAGAGTTTCCCATACTCATGAATGCACCTTTCCGGCTAAAAATGAATTAATAATAACATTCCTGTAGAGAACATAGACATATATTATTATGTTATGCATTTGCAACAAGATTATTTAATATTTTTAGCTAATTGAGGAACTTACTAAGTCAAAAATGTCTTCGTTGTCAAAATTTATAAAAGTGTATTTTGTTCATTGGAGATAACTGCTTTTTTATGCAATTGAGAAAAGTTAAAAGCACCAAAAACTGTTACAACTGAAACTATTTTACTCAAATTGCTGCTCTGCTGCTCTCTAAATGCTCTGTTTTGTAAATCGCTAGATTTTAGGCATTTCGGTACATGCAGTAAGGAAAAATTTCAATAGTCTATAAGTTTTTTGATTGTTTTTATAGTTTTTAGTTCAGGGAGACAGTTGAAATCATGCACTGAAATTTAGCTATACATGCAGTTATATATAATATTTTAGTCATTGAAATCTTGCAAGAACTTAAAAACTTTTTCCATTATTTTTCTCATTAAGAAAACAGGTTTTCCCTTGTTTTTCCATCACTGCATCGACTTTCTTTTAAGATACTATTTACAGCTGGGCACTGTTATAGTTTCAGCTATATACTATGCATATATTTCAGATTTGTCGCTTATTAATGTTCATATTTTAGCTCTATAATTTTTTAACTTGCCTAAATAGCTATTTCAACGTATTTGCTTTCTTTGTTTAGACCACCTGCTATATGACATTATTGCATAACCTTAGATAATGAACTTATAAGATGAGTTAGCTAGGTTTATCATTGGTGCACAATTTGCTAGCTATACTCTTAGAGCCCCTGGAGTATGATCTTGCACATTAATGTAAAGCATAGTTCAGCGTATCAATTCGATGAAACCTAAACTAAATCTTCAATTCTACCCAATAACCTTAGAGGCATCATCTTTGAAAACAAACATATACTTTGTAGAAATACCATATATGAGCACTTTTGAAATCTTTGCTTTACGAGATATATAAGAATATTTTTACTCTTACAATGGCGTTGCATGAAAAATTTTGATTTTATCAATATAAGCAGAATAATGAGGGCCGTTGTCATATTTTGCTAAGAAAGTTAGACCAGCCCACTATAACACGAATAAAGATGTAAACTAAACCCTATGCTGTCTATAAACTAATTGTTAAAAAGAAATAGTTTATACTGACAGCTTTTGTCTCATGCGAAAACAAGCATATGTAGATAGTCACTTACACATAATCAAAGTAGTTGCCATGGCACTAATAACATATGATAAGTTTGTCACTCTTATAAAAAAACTGTCATTTCAAATTATTTTTGACTAGCTCATCACTTGAGTTACGCAGAAATCTAATTTTCCTAGTTCTTAGGACTACCATCTTCTGCCAGGCAGTGTATATGTAGAGAAAATTATTTCCAAACAAGCGTAAGCTAGGCCTACTATCTTTGAAAAATTATATAGTAAATTAAAGAGAGAAGCAGAATAATTTGCTGATTGCTTTTATATTTCTTTTTCAGCAAAAGCTGAACTGAGCTTGCATTTGTGGCAAATATAAACAGATGCATGAGCAGTGTATATGTTGCTTTATGCTATAGGTGCATTAACTTAGGAATTATACGTACTATAATGTTACAAAGTCTATTAACCACACACACCTATGTA
Organism: Bugula neritina; assembly: GCA_964035545.1. Classification (NCBI taxonomy): domain Eukaryota; kingdom Metazoa; phylum Bryozoa; class Gymnolaemata; order Cheilostomatida; family Bugulidae; genus Bugula; species Bugula neritina. The sequence goes on along the minus strand of OZ037772.1, from coordinate 8,815,084 downwards.
CTAAGTACTAGATAATTTTTCAGTGTCCTCCTAATATGTAGTATATAGCCCGTGTAAATGACACTTCTTCATGGTCCCTATCAATGTGCTTACCAACTATAGCTGTCAGCTTCTTCCACTTTTTTGAATATAGCCAAAATGTAGAATACAGCTAATAATTTGAGGTATTTAAAGGCATGCAGAACTTACATGAGGTGACGATTGCCACCGACTATCCAGTCTAAATTGATACTCCTATAATTATATGTGAATAGGTTGAATTACTCACTTTGAAAGGAAGATTTAGTTAACTATTCCATAATTTTGTGAATTCCAGAGCAGAATGTAAACTAGTTGAATAATGTAGTTGAAGACAAGTTTTCCAATGCAACTTTAAAGCTTATAGTCAAATCAACAATAATTTATAGAACTCAGTCAAGTATAAAATGCTTTGATAAATAAGTTGGATGCTGATTGGTTGGTGGAGATCTCATCCATCAGAAAACTGACATTTTTTGACAGTTTTTACAGGATAAAAGTTTCATCAGCGTATAGTGTATAATCTCAAGCCTAAGCTACTTCCTTGAATATCTACCACTAGCTTGACCCAGTTTGATGAATGATACTGGGGATAAGTCAAGGAAATTGCTCTGGTATAAGAGTCGCAGAAGGAAACCGTCGAGATCGGCTAGGCTAAACCAAATGCTGGATTTGGTGTAACTCGTGATTTTTATTAACTCATTGACTTCTTACTCTATTGTAACTGCTCCTATAGCCTGTATACATCAGCATGTTTTTGTTGGGTTAAGCGAGACTAGCTCCAGCCCCTAGCCTAATCTTTAGGTTATATATACATACATAGGTAGCCTATCTCGCAAGGTATGTTAGTTGACAGTAGGGAAATCAAGGCATCAATATTGTTGTTGCTTCTAATCTCGACTATAGCAAATTGACCATCCAAAATCCAAAATATTAAAAAGATATTATAAACAACTTGACCATGTAGCAAATATGTTGCAGATTGAATTTGAATTTTAAGCACTTTACCAAAATTATCGAAAGTATGTAATCAGTGAGCTGGAAGCCTTAAATTATAAAACTCACCTGGTTGATAAAAAGAAGATTCCCAGGTATTATTTGCAGATACGTTATTTCTAACTAATAACAACGTAGCTAGTGCGTGATTACAGCTTTAATGGTGCATCTTGTGTGGTCCGTGGTGGAGAATCTATAATGCACTGTGAAAGCTGTATGCTAAATGAAAATATATCCTTTTTTTATATTGTGTCCTTAATTAACCTATAATCTGCATATGAGTAGCTTCACTGTATATTAGCATATGCTGGTATATAGTGTAAAAATCTGTAAGAAGCTCAACAAATTAAGTTCCTGTAACAACTTCAAAGTAGTGTTATACACACCAACTCATATATATACATCAGTCTATACAAGTCATAATTTGTCTCAGCATTATAATATACAGTAGCTATTGCATATATGGCATTCTGTACCATATTAGGAACATTATATAGTTACTTTAATTGTATTCAACTAAGTTCTTTGAAGGAATTGTCTCACTTTTTTAAACACTCTTTATTTTTGTTTTTCATGCAATTATACAATATTGGTGCAATATTATAAAACTTTTTACAACATTAATATAATCTTTGTAAGAGCATACATATTATATTATAATGAGTAGCTTTGAAGTCACGTGGCACCACATTTTACTTGCATATGCTCCCATAAACTTTGAATATTTTAAATTATTGTTATTTTGCTGAATAAGTTTTTGCTCTTTATTAGATTAGTTATATATACCACCACTTTAATTCTTGGTTTTTTCTAGTTTTGCATTCATGTTTAATTGTGACGGGAAACCACAATTCTAACTACTTTCATTTAACATATCTATATAATTATAGGCGTACTAAACACATCAATAGCTAGCACAAATTTGGTTTTATTTTTGCTATTTCTTTATCTACAGTTCACAAACTGTTATAAAACACTGCTAAATCTTGCTACGTCAGAGGGCAAGCCGTGCAAACCTACCAAAAAGGTACACTTCAATGATCATGTATTAATTAGCAGAGCTTTGCTCCAATTATCTTTGCGAGATTGCCTAGCATTGACATAGTTGGTTCAATTTCTTGCAATGCTTTAGCTTTCAACTACTCATCATAAGCAGAGTAACAGCTAGTTTACTCCATATTTGCCGTAACTTTAATTTATTGTAATTTACCTTTTATTCACATAATTGTTTTTATGCACATCAAAGGCTCATGGTTTACCAAGAAGCAAAGGCAAAAATGCATTCAAGTCACTTAATTTTTGTAAAGCTTCCACTTATAGTTTTTTTACTCAAGCAGCAAAATTTGCTGATGAATAATATATTTATTTGTTGATAATATTATCATATATAGCTTTGCTTGAGCCATGTTCTTTAATAGCATATTTTTGGATAGTTTATTGTTTATATAATTAGTTTATAATTTAAGAAACACTAGGCACTGATTGCATGATTAAAACTGACAAAATTTATAAATCAGCATTTCTACAAACTACACTCTAAGTTATTACAACACATGTACATATATAACCTAATAAGGCAATATAGTCATATTATTACACAACCACTGCCTTCACAGAAAAGCTAAAGGCCACAGTGAATAACTCTTTATTAATTACTGCATGGCTACTTGTTGCCTGATATATAGAATTGTTTGGTATAGAATTGATAAAAACTTCATGTTTTGCACTATAAACCAGAAAACAAATTCAAGTGGCTAAAACTAGGTGAGACAACTTCAGAATTAGTGTACTGTATACCATTATGTTATAATTGCAATATATTTTTAGCTGATAAATGTATTTTGCTATTTAAAACATATAGTAGCTATATATATTATGTAAGCAACAAAATAAGAGTTTTATAAATTAAGAATAGTAGAAAAAACACATAATTTATTGAACGTATACACATACTCGAATATATATTTTTTTGTAATAAATAATAAAAGAATTGAAAAAAATTAGTTTATAAACTATTAGAAACTGTTATAGGTTTGATTGCTTAAATTATTACACAGATAATTTATGAATAAATAGATGTGCACCATCAATACAGTTTAAATATAGGATAGTGTATATAAATATTTAACAGTTTTAGTAAAAAATAGATAGATTATTAAAAAAAACAATATGGTTTAAATGATTTAAATGTGCATGTTATGGTAGCAATGGTGAAATTTGCATTTAAAAGAAATAAATTATAAGGTTTGAAAAAAATTGACAAAAAAATGGTGAAAAAACCTATTAAAACATTCAACATTTTATCTGTAACATATCGAATAATCAGCAAAACTACACTTTAAAAAATTCATAATCTAATAAACAGCAATTAGGGTGGTAAAACCTTCAATAAATTGCTTATTATTTTATATAAATTTATTTGGTAGCAGAATAATAACTTTAAATAAAAAATAGGCAATGTTAGCAGACTTAAATTGAAGTATTGCACAAAAAACTAAAACTTAAAAGAAAAGTTAATTAAAAAGTTTTCAATTAAGAGGGCTTTTATTTAGCTGACAGTCTTAAATGTGAAATGTATAGTATTTGACTATATAAGTGAAGTTAGCTGTTTACATTTTAGTCATTTAATAAGAAATTTAATTTTACACTAGTGTGTCTTGTTGAAAGTCACGCAACGCTGACTCTAGATTATGGTCATCAAAAGAGCCATTTCTCAACAAGCTACAATATTCATTCGTAGTAAAAAGTTTGATGTCGGTAACTTGGTGTTTGTAATCACATTCAATGTCTTTAAAAGCTTGACTGAGTACAATAGCCTGGTACACAGGTTGTGTGAATCCAAAGAATTGTTCACTGTTGACAATCTCACCCACCAACATTCCCACAGGTTGAAATACTCCGTCTTCTTCAACATACAACAGTGACCCATGTAGTGTCCTTTATAATAAATAATAAAATTTCATAAATTTGGTTCTATTTAGTTTGCTTACTGACACTCTGCTGCCAATTTGTTCATAACTGTCATAATATATATCAATTAGCAATTTAGCATTTACCGACATTGCCACACTGCGTTTGTGTTGTCACATATTCCAACAGCGATGAATCACCCATCCTTAGTGTACTCTTTAGCACTTGTTTGTCACTGTTTTTTTATCTTCAAGACCATTTTAGTATCACTCGGTGCATTGCAAGTTTTATTTTGTACTGGCTGCACTCAAAAAACCATGACTAAGAAACTGAGTGCACTAGCTTTACACATGCCGACAAAAACAGTTAAAATACATTTAGCCAGGACATTATCGTAAGAACCCTCAAGCGTCAAGGTTCCATTCTCATCTACTCTCACATAATATTATAGCTATTTTTACAAACACACGGTATAAAATGTTGCTTTCTTTATACTACTAACTCTCTCCTAGAAAGGGTGAAAGAGGTATGCTTTTATATATTATTACTTTGTTGATTTATACTGTTACTTTGAATATTTTAATAATTATAAAACAAGCAATTTATCAAATTCTTTTATGTACTTTTCTGTGTTTAATTTGCTCTTATTCTATCATATTTTAATCATTTTGTTTTGTGAAAATTGTAGTTTCACGGTGTAAAAGGTGTAAATGGTGTGAACAGTGTAAATCAATAAACTATCTACACTAAAACATACACCCGTATGGAACTTTCATAGCAAACTAGGAGGGCAGTTACAGTGAAACTCTTCCCACTTGCCTTTGACAAGTGTTAGACTCTTAGCTCTCACGAAGTGGAACTTTAACCTAAGACAGCAAGTAAAACTTCCCACTTGCTGCTGACAAGCGAAACTGTAACCTACTTACACTCAAATGATTGAACCTTGATTTTCCACTCTACATCAAGCTCCCACAACTTTAATCCAAAACAGCACGTAATACTCTAATGTGAAATGCTTCTATCCTCATGCACAGAGTAAATTCTCATTCATCACTTACGATAAGCACAAGCACACCAAACCCAAGTTAAACAACTCAACCCACAATTCACCCAAATCAGGCATACAGTCTCCGGGGAAAACTGACCAGCAGTCGAACGATAGCCAAACTATCAGCCTATACAGTCGTACCGAGCCAGCGCCAGTCAGCCAAGAGCCAGAGCTACAAAGCCAGAGCCAAGAGCCAGAGCCAGCAGCCAACAAGACTCCAGAGCGATAAGTTTAATTATATCTATACTGTATAAGTTTTTACCCAACTGACACATTGTCCTAGTTAACCACAATTTACTTCTTGTACTACATAGCTACCAAATTTTACATAGCTCTCAAGCTAATTATAACTTTTCATTCACATATCACAATTACTATTAGTGAGCATCTTTATTTTCATTTGTTCTATCTCTTTATTACTGTAACATCGCTGTTGTAATAGTGACAACACGGCGTGCTGCGTTTACATTCCGGGCAATAACTAGGTCAAAGCAATAATTTAACAGTCAACGCACTACGATTTTCCTTGCCTACTGTGGTTACGCGTGCTATCTTTGAATTTATTGTGCGCTTTGTGACAGTAAGCCAACTGACCAGAAATTCGATATTTTCAAAAAACTAATTAGGAGTTGTGTTTTCACGCCAAGATATTCAACACTAAATTCTCACACATTTTGCTATTTCTTTTTGTCAACCATGTATAAACAAAATACTCAATCAGAAAATGCTGCAATTAGTGACACTTTTCAGTTTGACCAAAATTCGTCAGCCAAAAATTACGAGACATTAGAACAGGAAATTCCACCCACACAAGGACATGTTGAGATACATGAAGACAATCCAACTCATGCTAAACGTATTGAAATCAAACTATTGGCAGATAAATTAAAAGAGATACTAAAAAACTGCAGTGTGTTTCATCAGTTCATAAGTAAGGAATTTTCCTCACATAAAGAGATATCGTTTGAGACTTTAGAAGGTTTAAAGACGCAGCTTATTGAAGAGAAGGCCAATGTAATCAAGGCCTATGAACAATTGCGCGAAGCTTGTGGCGATCTTGAACCAGATCTAAAAGTCAGAAACCAAATTGACCGCGTAGGAGCAGATAATGAAAATTGTCTGCAACAAGTCTTAGAGCTGATGCATGTCTATACAACGCGTTCTAAAACTGCTTTATCAAACCAACCAGGCGCATCATCAGCTGCTTTTCTGTCTAAACCACGTAACTCATCAGGTTCAGTCATTTCAATTCAATCTCGATCCCATCTCACCTCAGCTTCCAAATCATCCCGTGCTAGTTCAAAAATTAAAGCTATGCAGTTGGAAGCTAAAGCAAAATCTGCAGCTCTCAAACAGAAACTTGAGTCATCAAAAAGCACTCATGCACTAGAAATGCAAGCCAAACAATTGGCAATGGCTATAGAGCAAAGCAAAATTCAAGCAGAACTTGATGCCATTGAAGCTGAAGAACAGGTTCTTTCTGAGGCTATGGAAGATGAAGGCAGTATTTCACTTTTTCATCCACTACCCCAGCCTAACTTCACACAATCACATGCCGAACTCGATAATCCAGCCAAGTCTTCCTCTATTGTACTTCCAGCACCTGCACCTAACTTTAAACATTTACATGTCGAAACCCATAATCCAGTCAAACCTTCTATCATGCCTCCAGTACCTGCACCTAGGACTCAGACTAAACATCCTATTACCAACCCTCAGCTCTACCAGGCACCAGCTGACTCCACTTCGTACCCTACAAGGAGCCCTGTAGACGTCACTCCACCATGGAACATCAGCTCCGTTTCTGATCAACAAGCATTTGCTAACACACTAGCACAAGCTATTCACACAATCAAACTAAAACCTGCCGAGCCCACTGTATTTTTTGGTGAACCCCTCGAATATTTGGATTGGAAGGTGGCATTTGAGGGTCTCATTGAGAGTGGTAGTTACAATCCCCTCCAAAAGATAGCTCTCCTTCAACAATATTTAGGTGGTAAAGCCAAACGAGTAGTAGCAAATTTATTCCAAATTGGAACTGAAGAAGCATTTAAAGAAGCAAAACGCAAGCTAAATGATAAATTCGGGAAACCCCACATACTCACTGAAGCATATCGGACCCAGTTGGAACAGTGGCCCCTTATCAAAGAACATGACGGGGAGGCACTGGAAGAACTAGTCAATTTTTTAGAATCCTGCCAAACCGCCATGAACAAGCTTCCTGAACTCAACTGCCTTAATGATCGAAGAGAAAACGAGAAAATTCTCGCTAAATTACCAATATCGGTAGGCAATCGTTGGGTCAAAATAGCAACTGAAATAGAATCAGCAACAGATCGGTTTCCATCAATATTTGATTTTGTTCGGTTCTTGTCTAAAGAAGCTGATGTAGCAAGCAACAGTCTAAACAAAGCCATAGCCAAAAGAGTCGTATCAAATAGAAACCATGATAACAGCTATAGGCGGAATCAACCTACTCGCAAGTCCGAAAAGCAGGCAACAGCATTTCTCGCTTCAGAAAATCAAGCTACAACAGCCAACATATCACATGACACCACAAAACCTATGCGTAGGTACCCATGCTTGATGTGTAACATGAACAACCATGGCACTGGCATCTGTTTCAAACTTGAAAAATTACCTCATTCAGACATAGAGAAATTATTTGACAATAACAACCTTTGTTATTCATGTGCGAAGCCGGGACACAAAATGGATAAATGTCGCCACCCTGCGACGTGCACTAAAAAAGACTGTAAGCAAAAACATCTTGCTGTGTTCCATAAGTATTACAATAGAGGCAGCGAAAATAAGACCTCTCAACCAAATAAAATTTCACATAATCAAATTCGAGGCAGCGAAAATAAGTCCTCCACTCAAAACTCAACCTCCAATAAAGGCAACGAAAATAATCCAACACAAGCCACCGCACGTAACTGCGCCGGAAATAGGCCAGCAAACCTCGCCTCATGGACCATTCCAGTGTATGTATCATCAATAGAAAATCCTGGCCATGAAGTCCTAGTCTATGCTCTATTAGACTCTGGTTCTAATCACACATTCATCACTCACGACACTATTCATGCACTCAACGCCACTACTCATGATACGGACATGAATATCAGCACCCTCACAGATGTACAAGGGTCTACATCCAGCAGACAAGCTGCAACTGGGCTGTTAGTCCGCGGCTACAATAGACAAAAGTATATTAAGCTGCCAACTTGTGTTAGTCAGTCACAAATACCCTTCAATCGCAATGAAATTCCTAATTCCATGTCCGTACAGGACTGGCCCCATCTACGTCACCTTGCTTCTGAATTCATCACTGCCAAAGAAGGCAACCAGCTCACTCTCGGTCTCCTCATTGGTGGCAATCTGCCACAAGTATTCATGTCACGGCAAGAAATTACTGCTGGTGACAATGTGCCATTTGCTAGGCTGAGTGATCTTGGTTGGCTACTCATGGGAAATACCACACAAAATAATACTCAAAAGAACCCCCGTAATTTGCTTACGATAGTAAACCTTGCAGTCTTACAACCCACAACCAGAGAAAATATCTCATTTAAGATACAGGCAGACAGCCACAATGAAGATGCCAACCTGGAAACCAAAATCCTTAAGATCCTAAGCTCTGACTTTGATTCAGATCCGTCAAATGAGAATTCAAAGATGTCAATCGATGACGTCAACTTCTTGAAACTCATGAAAGAGCAAACATATAAAGATGTAGAAGGTCACATCACTATGCCTCTTCCACTAAAATCTCAACCCGGTCCGAACAAATCTAAATACATGGCACTCAATCGATTCAAAAATCTTCAAAAAAATTTAACTGATCCTACTTTCTCTGAGCACTATCACAAATTTATGAATGACATCATAACACAAGGTGAGGCAGAACTTGTTCCAGATGACCAGAAAAACAATGAGAGCGCATGGTACATCCCTCACTTTGGTGTTTACCATCCCAAGAAACCTGGAAAAATTCGGATTGTCTTTGATGGAGCCGCCAAGGTGGGAGGGATGTGTCTCAATGACTATCTGCTCCAGGGTCCTGATCAAATGAATAGCTTGATAGGTATTTTGATGAGATTCAGGAAAGACCTGGTAGGAGTAACCTGTGACATTGGTAGAATGTTCCATCAGTTTCGGGTTTTTCCTGAACATAGAGATCTCCTCAGGTTTCTTTGGTATGACGAACAGGGAGAGATAGTTCCTTACAGAATGAAAGTGCATCTCTTTGGCGCAACGTCATCCCCCGCATGCACAACATACGGTTTGCGGTCACTCTGTGACACTAGCATCAACCCAAACACACTTGCTAAATCGTTCATCAGAAACAACTTTATGTAGATGATGGTTTAATGAGTTTCTCTGATACTGACTCTGCAATTAGTGTGGTCCAAGACGCCATATCCATATGCCAAGAAGGCAATTTACGTCTTCACAAATTCTCATCTAACTCATCTGCTGTTCTCGAGTCTATCCCCGCTTCTGAAAGAAATGTGCAAGACATCCAAACTCTTGAGCCTGATGATGATTCTCAACCCATTGAAAGAACTCTAGGTCTTCTGTGGTCACTCAAATCTGATGCTTTCACATTCAGCTCATCCATCAAGTCAAACCCTAACACTCGTTCAGGTGTTCTCTCTACCATTGCATCCATATTTGATCCTTTAGGCTTCCTCTCCCCATTCATTTTGAAGGGTAAAAATATACTCCAAGATATGTGTAGAATTTCAGCTTCATGGGAGGCAACCCTAGAAGGTGAACTGTTATTACGGTGGGAGAGCTGGAAATCTTCTCTGTCCGATCTCTCCAACATCCACATCAAGAGATGCTACAAACCACATGATTTCGGTGATATCTCCAAAGCAGAAATTCATCATTTCTCCGATGCCAGTACAGATGGCTATGGTGAAGTCAGCTACTTGAGAGTGGTCAATGCCAAGCACCAAGTCAATGTTTCCTTGCTCATGAGTAAAGGTCGAGTAGCTCCAATCAAACCCATCACAATCCCCCGCATGGAACTGCAAGCAGCAGTCACCTCAGCACAAGTATCCGGCATTATTAGGTCAGAACTTGGAATGGATGTCACTGAAACATTTTGGACTGATTCTCAAGTTGTACTTGGCTATCTCAAAAACACCTCAAAGAAGTTCCATGTATATGTCACAAACCGAATCCAAAAGGTTAGAGACCAGTCATGTCCAGAAAGTTGGTTTTACGTACCAACAGACCAGAACCCTGCTGACCATGCCTCAAGAGGTCTGACCATTGATCAGCTAAACAAATCCAACTGGTTCACGGGACCAGATTTTCTCTGGAATGAACCGATAGTAATCCCTGAGCAGCCAACCCCACAAGTTAGAAATGATGACAAAGAGGTCAAGTCACTTGTTACTTCAACCCATGATACCTCCACCCATCCAACACTTTATCATTTGCTCCATCGCTTTTCCTCCTGGACGACAGCTGTCAGAGTGACAGGACTATTCATTCAGAAAGCACGCTCTAAGCACATGAAAAGCACTTCTTATGATATAAAATCTGCCTCTGAATCATACATCATCAAATCTGCACAACAGGAGCATCTTCCTGAAGCTCAATGCCTGAAAGATGGCAAGAAAATCAGTCAAAGCAGCCCTATCTTCAATCTCAGCCCATTCCTTGATTCAAAGGGTATCATGAGAGTTGGAGGTAGACTCGATCATAGCGCATTCATTGAGTTCTCAAACAAACACCCAATCATCCTTCCCAAGGCCGGACATTTTACCCAACTTCTTCTTCAGCACTTCCATAACCAGGCTAAGCATCAAGGTCGTGGAATGACCCTAGCTCAAATGAGATCAGCTGGTTATTGGGTCATAGGTGCTAGACAGCTAGTTACCTCTCTCATCTATCATTGTGTGGACTGCCGTCGTGATCGCGGTAAGCCAGTCATTCCAAATATGTCTTCACTTCCTGCAGAAAGAGTTACAGAGTCACCCCCTTTCACTTATTGTGGAGTCGACTGTTTTGGCCCCTTCCAAGTCAAGGATAGACGCACTGAACTGAAACGTTATGGTCTAATGGTCACTTGCTTGGCCAGTCGAGCGGTCCACATCGAGCTACTCGATGACATGACTACTTCTTCCTTCATAAATGCCATTCGCAACGTAATTGCTATTCGCGGCCCCATTAGAGAAATCTGGTGTGACCAGGGTACCAACTTCATTGGCGCTATTCCTGAACTAACTGAGAAAGGTGTCCTGGAGTTTAAGCTAAACCCGCCTGCAGCCAGTCACATGGGTGGCGTCTGGGAAAGGATGATCCGTTCAGCTAGAAGCATACTTCAGCACGTTCTGAGAAAACATGCCGGAAGACTCGACACCAGTAACCTCCGAACCCTCATGTATGAGGTTATGGCTATCATAAATTCAAGGCCCCTTTCCACAGTCACTGAAGAACATCATCCTCTCACTCCAAATCTCCTGCTGACTATGAAGTCAGACATCATTCTTTCACCTCCATCTGAATTCACCGACAGTGATATTTACAGCCGCAAGCGCTGGCGTGCTGTGCAGCATCTGGCAAATAACTTCTGGCAGCGCTGGCGCACTGAGTATTTGTGCTATCTCCAATCTCGCCAGAAATGGGTGAATCAAACAGGCCGAGAAATGAAGACCGGAAACATAGTGATTATTGTGGATGACAATGGTAATAGAAATGAGTGGTCTATGGGAAAGGTGGTAGAATGTATAAAATCAAAAGACGGTAGAGTCCGATCAGCCAAAATTTTAATTGGTAATAGAAACCAGCCTGTGAACTCCAAAAAGTACCTACACCGCCCTGTCTCAAAGCTGGTGACACTAATTGAAAACTAAAAAATATATACATATGTATTTAAAGGATAACGAGTAAAACTTTGCTGAAAATTTCTGAAATTTTAGGTGGGAGTGTAGTGTCCTTTATAATAAATAATAAAATTTCATAAATTTGGTTCTATTTAGTTTGCTTACTGACACTCTGCTGCCAATTTGTTCATAACTGTCATAATATATATCAATTAGCAATTTAGCATTTACCGACATTGCCACACTGCGTTTGTGTTGTCACATATTCCAACAGCGATGAATCACCCATCCTTAGTGTACTCTTTAGCACTTGTTTGTCACTGTTTTTTTATCTTCAAGACCATTTTAGTATCACTCGGTGCATTGCAAGTTTTATTTTGTACTGGCTGCACTCAAAAAACCATGACTAAGAAACTGAGTGCACTAGCTTTACACATGCCGACAAAAACAGTTAAAATACATTTAGCCAGGACATTATCGTAAGAACCCTCAAGCGTCAAGGTTCCATTCTCATCTACTCTCACATAATATTATAGCTATTTTTACAAACACACGGTATAAAATGTTGCTTTCTTTATACTACTAACTCTCTCCTAGAAAGGGTGAAAGAGGTATGCTTTTATATATTATTACTTTGTTGATTTATACTGTTACTTTGAATATTTTAATAATTATAAAACAAGCAATTTATCAAATTCTTTTATGTACTTTTCTGTGTTTAATTTGCTCTTATTCTATCATATTTTAATCATTTTGTTTTGTGAAAATTGTAGTTTCACGGTGTAAAAGGTGTAAATGGTGTGAACAGTGTAAATCAATAAACTATCTACACTAAAACATACACCCGTATGGAACTTTCATAGCAAACTAGGAGGGCAGTTACAACCCACAATCGCCAAATGTCAGTTTCCTAAAAACAAATAAACCCCGAGATTGTATTCTGACAGTCACAACTGTACGGAACCAAATACTGATTTTTTCCTGTGTTGATATATTATGTATGTTTCTTGAAATTAAATAATTAGCTAAAAAGAATTATATTAGGTGAAACAAAAAATCAGATTCTCTTGATCACTACTTCTTTTGCTGAGCATACTTGACTATATACTATGATTTCATAATTGAATAGCATGCTGTCATAAGCTGAAATAAAAACAAAGCTTACACTGTGTTTCTATGATGATCTGTTTGTGTTTGTGTATAGGTTTGTGTCAAGGTGAAAGTTATATGTGCGCCATAAACGTGCTCCTGAGAAGTTCTGAGCCATTTAAAGATAATTGTTCCATGCATTCCTTTGATCATGACGTTTTTACCATTCAGTAGTCTCAGCTCTTCTTCTGTTTTAATTTCTTTAAGTTCTGTTGATATTTGTCGATTTTGTGAGTCATCTATAACTTCTGAATTTTCGGAAAGACATTTCTTATTGTTTTCCTCTATCATTTTGTAAAAACAAAAAGCAATTTTGTGGTTAACTGGAAGTAGTGCTACATCATTTATAAACCTGTGAGGGCAATAAATAGATTCAGATGAGCGACACTTCAATTCTGGACAACAGAATAAGGACAGCGTCTCTGATGGAGACATTCTTGATGAAAGATTGTAATATCTGTAACGATAACTTAAAAATGGAGGATTTTCGAGTTCAGCATAGCAGTATGGAAACCTCTCAGATTTCAGGAAATAACCTTGTTTTGTAGACCGGCTTTCTACTTCTCTTCTTAGTTTTGAAATCTGTGATTGATCTTCATTTTCACTGTCTGTTTCAGCTGTAATTCTTTGTGAACCCACATTAGTTTGGTTACTTTCACTAGGCCTAGGTACATTTACAGGATCCACAAATCTATTAGTGTGCACATGGCTTGCATTTAAAGAGTTTGGTATCACTGGAGATTGAGGCTGCGCATGGTTGTTTTCTGCTTCTGACATTTTTTTCATATAAAAGTCATCAGCATGTTGACCTTCCACTTTTTGCTTGTTGTTGAAAAGTAAATGTGCAGGTGCAACTGCAAACACATCCATCAATGGTGATTGTGTATATCTGTGTGTTCGTTGAAGAATCAGAAAGATTTCACAGATGGTGTGGTCAAAAGGTGGCTCTTGCCACAAATTAGGCCTTTCTAGCTTACGTTTTCTGAAACTTAATATGTTTTCCCAGCCAAGGGTGTTGAAAGTAAACGGATGATCACTGTTTTTTAAGGTAATTTCAAATCTCCTTGAATCAGAATCAGATTCGTGAAAAACACGAAGATTAGGCTCAATATTCAACACCTTTTTTCCAAAGACTAAAACTTTTCTCCAGTCTATAGCTGATTGTTCAATGGTAGCAAAATTTATGCCAAAATCATCGCAAAGCCTGTAAAATATTTGTAATAGCTGGCGAATATGTTTTGCCATAAAAATGAGGAAAGTTTCATAAATAATGACAAAAATGTTTTGCAAAATGCATAACCATAATCATATAAAAAATCTGAGAACAAAATTTACAACTATTTCTCTAATATATTGTAGAATTATAACATTTGAAAAACTTATAAAAGTAAAACACAGGTCAAATTTGTACATTCTGAAGCCTATATATATTATATTATGATCAAAACCTAAATTTATGAGTAATTATTTTTTATCAGCATATAATATAATCATTTCTGCTTTGTAATTATGAATTTTAGTTTTACTTAGCAAAAAAAGACAAAAATTAGACTGTTATCTTACTTTTCAATTTTCTTTATCAATGAATGTGGTACAGGCTGATAAACTGTGTTTGATGACTGATCTTCAATGGCACAACTTGGGATGACAACCAATTCTAAAAATATGTATAAGTCCCATTGAAAATTTACAAAAAATATATATAGTTAGCTCTATATATATAACAAAAAAAGAAAAATTAAAGAATGCACTAAACCAGCAACCTTGTGTGATGTACAGTCACAAATGGGAGAAGCTATAGTGTGGTTAAGCAACTCAAGTCAGAATTTAGCATATTAGTAGGCAGAAGTTATATGACAGGATTTACAAAGAGTGAAATATTTTTATGAAAAAAAGATTCATGATTAGCAGAAAACATTAAAGTGGTTCATTAGCATATATGTAACGAGTAACGAGTAAGTATATATATATATATATATATATATATATGTATATATATATATATATATATATATATACGGCGGATGAGTTGCCTACAAACCAACGGCTGTCCATTGCAACTTATATCCCCAATTGTTGAGGTATCCTTGCCATTGGATTAGGGTATGACAAGCCAAGCCAGTGGCTCTCTGTAGTGCATCATGAGAACCACTTTAATCCACGCACAGCATTCTGCCTGCAAACACTTGCAAAGCCCTATGGAAATTAGAAGGTGGCGACGGGGACAGGGTAGTGAAGCTTGGAAGTCCTCAGCTTCCAACTAACACATAAGTGGTGAAAGCTTATCAGTCGCTCATCTCTTGGATTGGACAAGAGAAATGTTTGGTAGTGGCTTTCACGACTGAGCAGCCCTTTTTAGGGACCGCTCTGCTCACCTCAATCCAAGGAAAGGACTAGAAAATGTGTCCTAGACATGGTCTGTTCAACTTCAACCTGGCTGGAATACCGCATCCAGATGGTTCACCTTCATGCGGTAGAAAACAACATATAACATTGGCAACATAGAACGTTCGAACACTTATGGACAATAAGAGCAGTGACAGACCTGAGAGGCGTACTGCATTTGTGGTGCGTGAACTCAGAAGACTGCACTTCAAGAGACTACACAGGATAGTTAAGGGCAACTTTTTAGCTGCAACTGCCTTGCTGAGGTTTGCATTGTAATCATATAAGAATTCAGTACCAGTAAAATAAAATCTCACCTAATTGTGCTAGAGTCAAAATTTAAAAACTATGTTGTAGATCTTCTTTTTCCCCAGTGTAACTTTTTTGGAAATTTCAATTTTCATTTTTTTGCAAAGTTATAGACAGAAAACTGCCCAATTTTGGCCAATTTTGCCTGAAAAGCTGACTTTTCAGTACCAGTAAAATATCTCAGCAGGAAAACATGATATCTGAATAAAAATTGCACTGCTGGAATCCTGAGATATTTCTCCAGTGTAAGTTCTTTTCTCTTTCCAATAACTCTTCTAGATTGCCCATAAATTGGTGATTTATACACTGAAAATGCTATACTTTTTCATAGAAAATTAGCAGCGCGCACTACTTCACGCTTCAATGAGCACGTAGGGATGAGAAGATATTGGCGCGTACATACTAATTACAGGCTTGCTAGCTGGCAGGCTATAATGAATAGCTTGCTTTGTACTTTGTTTATGTAGCACCCATAATGGAATGTTGATAGATTACGCAGCCCTAATGAAAGTTGCTGCTTATTGGTTGTAGTTTGATCTTAGGCTAAACAATTGCAAGTAGGCAACACGCATGCCACCACAAAGCCATATTATTCAAGAACCTAAACTACATTTTGAGAGAAATTTATGATATTCTTAGTGAGGATGCCCTTAACTATCCTGTGCAAAACCTGTACATGGCCTTCATCGATCTGACAAAAGCTTTTGATACTGTGGACAGAACATCCCTCTGGACCGTACTTGGAAAGATTGGATGTCCCCTAAAGTTTGTGACAATGGTCCGTCTCCTCCATGATTAGATGGAAGCATCTGTCCTAGTCGATGGCCAAAAATCAGAATTTTTCAGGGTGCAAACCTGTGTAAAACAGGGCTGTGTTATAGCTGTTCTCTATCTACTTGTTTGTTGTGCTGTACCTTGTGAAACAAGAACTTTTTACAGGCATCAGACTAAACTATTGTATCGGGGACCTGTTTAATCTGCAAAGACTGCGCACCAAGACACTAACATCAGAGACATCAGTCTTTGAGTTGCAGTATGCTGATGACAATGCTCTAGTGGCGGATTCTGAAGAACATCTTTAAGCTGCCATGACTGCATTCAAAAAGGCTTACAACTCTCTCGAACTGAAGCTAAATGCAAAGAAGACACAAGTTATCTGCTAACCAAAACCAGGAAAAAATGTTGACCCTCCCACTATTGTTGCTGGGGTTGAAACATTGTACCCTGTTGACGATTTTGTGTACTTAGGAAGCAACCTGTCATCAAAGGCGGATCTGGGGAGAGAGATAAACAGACGCCTTCAACTTGCTAGTATTACTTACAGCAAGCTGAGGCAGAGAGTCTTTGACAACTCTAACCTGCAGGTAAGCACAAAGCTGAAAGTGTACAAGGCTGTCATCATACCAACACTTCTGTATGCATTTGAGACATGGGCTACCTACAGTACTGACATAAAGAAGCTAGAAAATTATCACATGAGGAAAGTGCGAGGAATACTGAACATCAAATGGACTGACAAGCGCACTAATAACAGCGTATACAAACAAACAAAGATTCCAAGCCTTGAAAGCCTCATCATCAAGAACAGACTTTGTTGGTCGAGACATGTAGTGAGAATGAAAGGACACAGACTTCCTCAACAGATGCTTTACGGGGAGCTACAAATAGGTAAAAGATTGCAAGGAAGAGAGAGGAAGCACTTTAAAGACTGTCTCAAAAACAGTATGAAGCGCTCTCACATCAGAGCAGAGACCTGGGAATGGAATGCCGCAAAGAGGACCAGATAGAGATCTATGGTTCATAAAGGCATACAAATTTTTGCAGAAGAAAGAATGCGACACAGAGACGAACTTAGAGCTGGCCGCAAGAAGGCTTAGCTCAACAGACACACCGAGTGATGACCTCAAATGCTTCCGCTGTGACCACATATGCAGATTACTGATAGGACTCAGAAGTCATCAAGCTACTCACAAACAGCTGTAGGCAGACATCATACTCTACTTAGAGGGCTAGCAAAGAGAGAGAGAGAGAGAGATAGACCGAAAGTGTTTCCAAACTTCCTGTTGATTTTATATAGTAAAAATTGGCCAACCAGAGTGCAACATTCTGCACCATCATAGCTGCCCATTGTGATGTCAAATAATGGGCTGCACTTTTTACTCCAGGGTTGGCCAGATTGGTATAATAACATTTTCCTGGCGTGGTAGTATGTTCCGCAGCAAACTCAATTGTAGTGTAGAGTAATTTATTAGAAATAGATGGATAAAAGTCAACAATGTCAAATACGACAAATGATAAGCGTTTGCTGTTATCTAAATTTGTGAACCAGTTAATTACCTCAGAAGTATTTGTCCAAATATTCAAAGCTAGTTTTGGAGTTACGGCTTTATTTATCCGGTCCAGTATTCTTTTGCTAATGATACCCATTTCAGTTTTGCTTGGTTTATTAGTCTGCACTTAAGGTTATTCATAAAGTTAGGCTTGTGGTCCTTTAGTGTTATATATGCCTTGGTTGTGTTGGTGATTGTGATTCTGTCTTCGATCTGCAGTAGAGACTTAGCAATATGTTTAGCTTCAAGGTTTATTTCTTGGGGTGTGTTTCGATCAGATTTTTTATAATCCTTAGTGATGTTGTTGTTTGCTGTTACTAGTATATATATATATATATATATATATATATATATATATATATATATATATATATATATATATATATATATATATATATATATATATATATATATATATATATATATATATATATATATATATATATATACTAGTAACAGCAAAAATTTAAAATAAGCAACAATAAATATAAGCAAACAGTTTTTGGTAGTTATACCAATACTGCAGGTGGCCAATATTATTAAATTAATTGTTAGTGTATTATATGATAGGAGCAGCAAGGGAATGTCTGTAGTTTGTCACATAGATCTAGACTGATTTATTATTGAACTTCATAAGTGTACATAAACATAGCAAATCATATATCCTGTTGCTGACCTGACACGACTCTTGCAACAGGGGTAAAATAACAGCACAGATGACAAAACAAGTTTCTTGTTCTGCAATTCACTAATTACTACAACATTACAGCCAATATTATTAATTTTTTTCAACCGTATAATTATGGAATTTTCGTAACATCTGCTTGTCAAGCGAAAGATTTTCAACAATTAGCTATACTGTTGAATAAGAGACAAACAAAAGTTTAAAAGCACTATTAAAATGAGTTTAATCTTTAAAAATAGATAACTCATAAGTAATTCAAGTAAGGTAATAAAATGTTCTTTAGTAGTGAGCATATAATCTCTATATGTTTGTTTTAAAACAACAATTCATATAACAAAACTAAATACATGCATGCAAAAAACGTGACAAGTTTTTGTTATATCAAAAGTGTATTGAATGCTATCTCAGATTTAGAATTAGAAAGTGTCGAGTGCTCTATCAGCACCGCATAAATATAATTTCTATAATAAACTTGAATACTGGCAGCAAAAAATTGAAGTTTATTGTCTATTGTTTACAAAAAATTTGGTGGAGATTAATAAGCAATTGACTTACAAGTTACGACTCTATATATAGAGCATTATATAATTTTTATAATTCCAATGATAAAAACTAGAGTGTTATTTTAACTACTCGGTCTGTGAAAATTGCAGACAACAATTTAAAAAAATAGTTGTGTTTACTATTGTTGACATTTTTTTGAGCTGAGAAAAACTATTTGATTTCCTTATGCTAATATAATTGTATATTATATACAACTATAGACCTTAATAGTGCATAGTTTGAGTAAAAGATCTTAAAAATTACGTTGCATAAATTGATTGTGTTAATTAGGTCACCATAAAAATGATGATAATCATAAATCATAATCAACAAAATATAAATAATATAATATTTATAATTTCATAAACAAACAAACATGAAGTGTGACTAGTATTTTACGTATTATGAAGTAATGGCAACAACAAAAAATAGTTCGTAAATTACAGATTAGATATATCATAATTTTATTTAAGAGATTATATATTATATATGAAATATTAAATATGTTATATATCATGAATTATGTATTATATAGGTGAGCAATAGAATAATTTTTAACTGCTTACTAGTAGGAGGCTGTGTATCAATTACAGGAGGAGATTCTGCTTCCCCGGGGGAAAGTTCTGCGATAAAAGAACAGTATGAAAAAAAGATGAAAATAAAACTTGTGACCACAATCTAAAAAGCAATTACAACTATTTTCGAATGATGATTGATGTATAGCCACAAATGGGTTAGTATTCTAAAAGCAGACTATAGTTACACAAGTATTGAAAAGATACATATAATTATTTGATCACTAAGGAACTCCACTTTAAAAGCAGAAACTAAAAAGTATGTAATGCTGACTTTATAATGAGGAAACAAGGATTTATTCAATATATAACTATCGATATAATAGATTAGAGTAGCCGCGCATAATAACAATAGGCCAACCTGATTTAAGTAACAGCAAAAAAAACGATTATAACTCCAATTATGTATTAATGGCTGCTGTCTAAGCTCTTGATCACTGAGCCTTGGCACTAATGTCAATATGTCAACTGAATTATTTTTTGCATTTTCTTTGCTTCAAGAACTTAGTTTTATGCATGATACATGGGCATTAAAGGAATATACAGAAAAAGTTACATTAATATTGCATACTTACCAGAGCTGGAAGAACTGCCATCTTCTGCAAATTTTATTAAAACTCAACATTATTTTATTGTTATATTGTTAGATTTTCATCAGTGCATATATATATACATATATATATATATATATATATATATATATGTATATATATATATACATATATATATAGATTTTCATCAGTGCATATATATATATATATATATATATATATATATATATATATATATATATATATATATATATATATATATATATATATATATATATACACACACGTATATACACGTATATATACATATATACACATATATAAAACATCTTAAACTGAGTAGAAAGCGTTATCATAATCGACAAGTATGTAGAAATATAATATTCATATCCTCATAAGCCATACATACATGGAGAATGACAATATGTTGCATATTTTCAAGAATTTAGTAATAGTAACAATACAGTTAAAGAAAGTGGTGAATATAATATGCTATGCAGCACAAATTATATATCATACGTTATATTTATTATATATCATAGTTAACTGCTTACCAGTAGGAGGCTCTGTATCAACCTCAGGGAGAGTTTCTATAATTGCACCCTCAGGACATACTGCAAACATAATATATATATATATATATATATATATATATATATATATATATATATATATATATCTCAATCTGTGGACAGCAGCTGTTTCGGGATTTGTCCCCTCATCAGCACAGAACACAATTTATAAATTGTTTTTACGGTTCTTTTCAAATGTAAACCTTAAAAATTGAATAAAATGCTAAACTTCTAAACCCATATATATATATATATATATATATATATATATATATATATATATATATATATATATATATATATATATATGGGTTTAGAAGTTTAGCATTTTATTCAATTTTTAAGGTTTACATTTGAAAAGAACCGTAAAAACAATTTATAAATTATTTTTTTGAATTAGTTTTTCAAACCAAATTGCATTTACATCATTTGCATGTAAATTCGAGTTCCTAAAATTTATTTTTAAATCCTGTTAATATTGCCAGTTTTATGCTTCAAATAAATCAAAGAGCTTTCTCTAATCTTTATATGTAACACAAATAAACTTCATCGGTTAGCCCTAATACTTTATTATAATAACTGTAATGCATCTAACAAGATGATAGCATTTCCAGGAGAGCACTGGTTCTATAAAACTGTGACAGTTGTACTTATATGTATCTAATTGACAAATGATACAAATATTCTAAATAGTCATATAAACATAATAATTGGTTCACTAGCATATGGTAAGGCCGCATAAAATGATAATTAATAATGAATCAAAAGCTGACATCACATGAGTAAGCATAAACATGTTTACATATTAGCAAACACATACAACACACTCAAACAAGCTGCTGTAAAATCTCATGGATGCTAGAGTTTTAGGTTAAGATGAGGTCTAACTGCTGCATTAATTTTTTATTTCCAAAATTTGTAGTTATACATAAACATTTTAAAAAAAGCTTTCATTAGTTTTTAAACAATTTCTAAATTTTAAAGCAAATTTTATGTTGCTATTTTATACTTACCAGAGCTTTGAGAACCGGCAAAGTCTGCAAAAGTTTACAGAGACAGCAAAATTATTTTAATGTTACAAAAAGGCTACTTTACATTACATAAAATTAAATACAGCTAAAAGAAAGTTAGGCAAAATTCATAATCCAGTGCAGTTAACAGCTGACCACATCTTTTATAACACTGAGTTTTAACGCTTATTATTTATGAATTTTTTGTGAGTAACATTTATAGGTTTGATACTTTAAATAATTGGTGCAATGAGAATTTAGCACGCTTTAAAACTTTCATTGTGTGGATCAGTACTGGAGTAAAAATTCCTAGATTGAGTATAAGTAACATGATTGAGTTTTCACCATGATCATAATCAAAAATTAGAAAATATAATATAATGTCCATTTTAGCCAGCATACGTAAAGCATGACTAGTTTCTAGATTTAGATGTGCTAAAAGTAATGACGGTGTTATTGAAGGACATGGAATATTATGGGATGCCAAAAGGTCAAAAACTCACTCATTATTGTATCTTATAAGCATCTAGCCATGCAGTAGTATTTCTCATATGCTCTCAAAACATTCTCATAGGTCTATAATTTGCTCTCATACTCTCATTATTTATGCTCTTAGGTCTATTATTTGGTTTCACACTGTCATTATTCATTCCATACTCTTATTTCTCTCTCTTTTATGCTCATTATTCAGTCTCATATATTTATTATGTAATCTCATACCCCTATTATTTGCTCTGTTATAGTTGTTGTTCATTATCTTATTCTCATTATTGTCTTTCATACTTTTTCACAGTAGGGGTAACTGGGGTACAAAGGTCATAAGGGTACAAAGAGGCGGTCAATTTGTGAGAGAACTTATTGACTTAGATTTGTGATTCTTTCTTTATTAAAAAAATGACATAACTATTCAGCCATTGTATCTTTAGCACTTGCGGAACCTACATGTTGAAGAAGTGAGTGAAAATCTGCTTTTACCTATTGTAAATTTTTTATGATGTCATTGAACCTCTATAACTTTTTATACTCAAAGGTAACAAGCCTAATTTGTACTGATATTTTTGCCATTGCTTGTCTCTGCATTGCTTAAATAGTATGAAAACTAATTCTAAAATAAATTTTCTTTGAGTCCTATTTACCTTCAACTTGCCCATGTGGGGCACAATGGGCCACGCTGATCGGAACACAATGGGCCACTCGACCATTGCACTTTGATTACTGTCCTTGGTTAGTTTACCCACAAATTGGTTGAAAAGTTGGTAAAATCTATAGACATAGTCATAGCTGACTTGTATGTTTTGCACAATATCAGAGACATCATGGAAAGACTACCAAATTACAAAGTTACGCTGCCCTCACATACATCTGATGAAGTTATAGCTTTGCAGTTTTATACATCATACAAAACACTCTGCTGCTCCTAATCATAGATAGTCATGACATTTATTGTATACATTATATCATTGAGAGAATATACATGTATTTGACCAAAATAAATTGTGATTTGCTAAGTTCCTCCTCCCCCACGCTCTAGCCACAAACCCCAGCCACTGGGCGCTGCTGTTTATTCTCAGCTAGAGAGATATTACAATATGATGCATACAACTTATGGCATCTACAAAACCCTGGTAATACCATTGCTATTCATGAAATTAAAAAAGATTACCTATAGCAATAGCTTCTACTTTCACACCGGCTAACGGAGCCAATTAAAATGTGTTAGATCAACTATCCTCTAGTCCAAGCAGCAATGTGTCGACATCTAAGGTTGTAGCAGCTACCATACTACCCCTGAACAAATTTGCCCCTTCTTTAAAACAGGTCTTATAAAAACCACTCAGCACCAAAGCGTAATTCTATCTCCATTTTGACTGACACCCCGGTGAAGCAACGACTCATAAATATAGTTAAAAAAAGAACATTGCAAATGAAAATGAAAGCTCTCAAAAACTTAAAGGTGGGCCTATGAATTAACTAGATGACAAAATTGTGTAAATACAGCCTATTGTACCTTGGCACCAGAGCACAATTGGCCATTTCTCTCGTCATGGAAATTTCATTATTGTGAAAGTTGTGAAAGAGATAGAAACAACAAACTGATACTTATAATAGACAACTGGTGTAGCATTTATAGTAAAGGTTATTGAATAGTAACTTGAAAAACAGACGAATGAGAGTGACAAATTAAAAATTTGGCTCATTGTGCCCCCATCCCCTCTACTTGCTCTCACACTCACATTGTTAACTGGCATAAATCAATTTGACTACAACTTAATTCTGGATAACAGAGTCATTAGCTTGCAACCAACTAATCACTAATCACAATACAAAAATGAACAACTTACTGTGAGCTTTCAAATTATTGAGATTTCAGCTGGTTCTAAAAGTAATGTGATAGGTTTCGGAAGTTGCCCTTTTTATATAATATAATATATAATATATAATATATAGCCTTAGCTTAACTTATCGTTTGTTTTTGGGAGTTACTTTTTATTCTGCAATAACATTGTGTGATTTACTGTTTACTTTAATTGCCAACCCATTTGCATGGTTCATTATTACTTTTCTAGTCCAATTTTCTTTTGTGCAGTGTAAACTGATTGTTGTTCAAAGTCGGGCATGTCAAAGTGTCGGGCATCCATTCGGAGACTTTGACATGTCCAACATGAGCGATTTTTGGCCGAATATTGGTAAAATATTCTGGAAAGAATTTTTCCAGAGAATATAACGAGGTGAGCTTGCAGTGTAGATTCAGTCTACAGCTAGAGCTAGCCGGATAAAGACCAACCTCGGATGCTTCTACACCCAATAATGATACTCTTATATACCTTACAAGACTTGCTCCGCTTCTCTATTAAATGCAAGGAGTTATGTTCTCCACTCAGTTATTCCAAATTAACCAAATTACTACACTGGTGGCAGCAGTGAAATTTAGAAATAATTAAGTAGCCTTAGACAGAGAGGCAGTGAGGCAAAATAGCTAGTGCAGAAGAAGCATGGCTTTAAGAAAATTCTCTCATCATAAGGGTGTTGGTTAGAGCCCTCCGTTAAGTTAGAAGGTGCCACCTGGAGACAAGTATTATAGTGCCTCAAGTCATTCAGAGGAAATGGGGAGGTTGAGCAGTTCATCTGAGAGTTTGAGGATGCATCTATCATCGCTGAATGACTGGCCCCGGCGCGACTTCTCCAACTCCAGACCTGCTTAACAAATCGGGCCAAATGTTACGGCCTGGGCTCCGATGTGGACCATATCTTTTGAGTCATCAGGACCTAATTTGGCATAACTGCTTGGGATGCCAGAGACAAGCAGCAGGGTTTCAGAAGAAACTGCAAGACGACCCTCCAAGACCACTGCTAACCAAGTCAAAAAAATGAACAGGGGGCAATCCGACACGCCCTGTCGGTGCCTCAAGTCGCGACTGCTACCACGGCCTCGCCGGCCCCCACAGAGTTCACTATGCTGATGGACATGGAGAAGAGCCAGCAGGTAGAAGTAATAAAAATGCAACAGACTCAAGCTGATAGGCGAGCACCTAGATCACAGAACGACCTTGTCAGCCCTCTACACCTCATCTGTTGGGGATGTCGAACAGACGAAAATGTGCCGCATGACTACCCACAGAAACGGAGAGTGCCTTTAAACACCCAAGACCCACAGTAACTTTTGCCAACCATAAGCCTAAAGCCAACCTTATTCAGAAGGAGGTCTAGACAACACTCAGGAGGACGACAATGGAGGCTGTAGACACTGAGTGACATGTACCTAGGAGACATTAGAGGTTGAAAGACCTACCCGAACCTCCTGTCTGACCACTGAGCAACTGATTCACGGGGTTACCCGACGGAGTTGTAAAAAATTTAGCTTACTTGGAAGAGTTTCCCAAGCTACCCTTCAAACCTCAAAAAAACCCCAATGCCGTCAAAACCAAAAAGGAGGGCCGCTGTGAAGACCAAAAAAGTTTCTCCCCACAGATTGACTGCTCTAAGAGCACCCAGCCGTATAGTAGTAGCTACTTCCTACCCGGGAAGGTTGCAGTAAAATTGCCACCTTTTTACTGGAGACTGGGTGTACTAAAAAACTGTTGAGCCAGCGTCTCTCTGAAACTCTTAGTACTCAGGAGCGAGCGAGCTTCAAGCCGTATGAAGATGCGCATGGTAGATTGGCGGACGAATTATGCATTCCTCTCTACGGCATCATTACACTACATTACCTGAATCAGTCTGTTATTAGGTGATCGACGAGACTTTCATCATCAGCCACCTGATGGAGGACGCCATCATGTGCATGCTATTCTTGGAGAAACACCAGTGTCACGTAAATTTCCAGAAGTCGGCGGAGGCGATTGCTGGGAAGGAACTTTTCTGTGTCGACAAGTTTGACAGGCCCTTGGTAGGCAGCACGCAGTAAGCGCAAGACTGCACAGTATCAGAATAGTCCCAGGCTAACCTACGCTGCAAGGTCAACTACAGGGTGTTGTGAAACTGAGAGTGGTGGAAGGGATGCATGGAAAGATCCATTGTCATTTCCCCAGACATTGCGACTCATGTCATTTGTCCGCGTGAGAATTTTTACCCCCTCTGGGCAGCAAGACTAAAGTTGAAACCTTTCAAGTGTGCGTTCTTACAGCCGAAGGTCAGGTAACTGGGTCACATGGTCAGCCGGGACGGCGATCCTACCGATCCGAACGAGGTACGGGCTGCAAAAGTTGATTTTCCCCAGAGAGCTCCATGAATTGCAGGCATTCCTCTGCATAGTAGGGTACTGCAGGCAGTACATACTGTGGTTTGCAGGAATGGCACAGCCTTTAAATTGAGTACAGTGACACTGGACACTCGAGGAGCAGCAGGCAATTGATCTCTTTAAGCATACTGATGAAAGTGCTCATCCTGGTGTACTCAGACCCAGTTAAGGCGTACATCCTTTACACCAGTGCTAGGGACCACAGCGTTGGAGCTATTTTGTCCAAAGTCTAGGGTGAAATGGAGGAAGTGGTAGCTTACTACAGCAAGACTCTCTCAACCGTTAAGAAGAACTACTGAACCACCAGGAAAGGAGCTCTTAGCAGTAGTCAAAGCGGGCAAGAACTTCCGACCATATGTGTATGGAAGAACGTTCAGGTTGTGAACAGATCATGCATCACTGATTTGGCTGTGTAAGCATGCTGAACCTGTATAAACCAGGTGGCTTGTTCGCCAGAAATTATTGCTGAGTTCTCCTACGCCGACGGTATGAGCCTTTGGCCAGAGGAGGACTGTAACAGTGCCTGAATATAGAGATATGGGATGAGGGACCCGCTTTCTGTGATGTTAAGCAGCGGTTGGAGGAGGGGAGCGTCTATAGCTGAAAGCATGGCCACCTTTGGTCGGAAACCAACTCAGATGCCGTCAATGCCCTCCAATCCAATCCCACTTTTTAGTGAAACGCCAAGGAACTGTGCCGACTCCATCAGGTTTCAACATCTCTGCCACTGCCGGCTCCTTTAAGAACAATCAGGATGGCCTATTCACCATATCACTAGCAAGAGACAACCATCATCAGGAGAGGGAACAAGTGGTCTGTCCATGCACATTTCAACGGGAACTGATCTGATACACCAATAAACAGGCCTATATACTGAGGCCAGTCAGGTCATCAGGTGTCTGCAGTTGCGATGGTACTGGCCTGGGCTGACTCGGGATGTGCGACTGCGGATACGGCAATATGAGGTTTGCCAGGCTAGCAAGCATCACAAAAAATAAAAACCAGTTATAGGGTAATTTGTGTAAAATTATTTGCTAAAAGCTATGTTTATACTTGAACTTACATTTATTACAACCAACTTTTTGTGGAAATCTGGCATCAGGGTAAAAAATTTAATCTTGAATGTAAACTTAGCCAAAAACCAGTTAAAGACTTATTGTTGAATAGTAAACAAGAAGATTACAATTGATTCAAATGAAATACTATTACACAACAGTGTAAGGATACATTATAAGAATAATTTACTGTTTAGGATTGAGATAAATGTAAAGCAGTAGTTTATAGAGCTGTTAGTTCAAGTCAAATAAAAGTGATGTAAAAACTATATTCAGCAAGCTATTTTTGAACAGAATGCCCTTTTCAATTATGCTACTATAGTAGTAGCACATATCAAAATATACTGTTAGTATCTGGAATTGCTTTCTCTGTCGCTTTTTCATAAATTTTCAAATGGCAAAAACCAAAATTATGAATATAATTTCGAGAATTATCATGGTCAGTTCTACATCAAATAAACTAAAATAAATTGCAAAGAAGCAAACCCAAATTAGCCCATATGGTGTGAAATTTATGATGGCAAAAAATGAGCAATAACTTGGTTTATAACAAAAAATTCATTTGCCATAAAATAGAAGTTATAAATGCAGCATTCAAAAGATCTCATAGATCAGTTAGCCTATTTAGAATAAATTTTCCTGCCATATGCTAATATTTTACTATATAAAATAAAGTGTGCTTCAATTACAATTTTAATCACTACTATAAACAATAATACTAATAGCTTGCTCATGCTACAAAACAGATTTAGTTATGCGTATACTTAGAAATTTATCATTATATTGCCTTTTCAAAATAACATTTTATTACACTTATACAAGATTAGGATTCAAATTTAGCTGCCAAAATTCTTGCATAACTTGCTTACTCACTTGGTTGGTACAGCATTATTCACACAAACTTGATAAACTGAAATGGTGCTTAGCCTATACTAGAAATGTACTGCAATTATACTGCCATTATGGCGTGAGAAGCAATAATAAGCATACAAGAATAAATAATGTCTATAAGAGAGCCAATAATAGGGATATGAGGTATGAGACTGAATAATGCGCATATAAGAGAGAAAAATAAAGGTGTGGAATGAATATTAACAGTGCATGTGAGACCAAATAATAGACCTAAGAGCATGAATAAAGAGGATTTGAGAGCATTTTGTGAGCATATGAGAAATATTAATGCATGGCTAGATACTTCATTGTAAGCTTATGAGATACAATAATAATGAGTGAATTTTTGACCATTTGGCACTACATATTAAATACATACTACATAGCAAAAAATATAAAAAAAATTGACTGCTTACTATCAGGAGGACGTGATGACACATCAAACTCAGCGTGTAGTGCTGTAACAAAAAAAGCTAGTGTAGAATAATTATTTATATTGTATCTGAATATATGTACATGTGTGTGTGTACATGTGTGTGTGTGTGTGTGTGTGTGTGTGTGTGTGTGTGTGTGTGTGTGTGTGTGTGTGTGTGTGTGTGTGTGTGTGTGTGTGTGTGTGTGTGTGTGTGTGTGTGTGAGTGTGTGAGTGTGTGAGTGTGTGTGTGTGTGTGTGTGTGTGTGTGTGTGTGAGTGTGTGAGTGTGTGAGTGAGTGTGTGTGTGTGTGTGCGTGCGTGCGTGCGTGCGTGTGTGCGTGCGTGTGTGTGTGTGTGTGTGTGTGTGTGTGTGTGTGTGTGTGTGTGTGTGTGTGTGTGTGTGTGTGAGTGTGTGAGTGAGTGAGTGTGTGTGTGTGTGTGTGTGAGTGTGTGAGTGTGTGAGTGAGTGTGTGTGTGTGTGTGTGTGTGTGCGTGCGTGCGTGCGTGCGTGTGTGTGTGTGTGTGTGTGTGTGTGTGTGTGTGTGTGTGTGTGTGTTATAGTTGAAAATCGAACAACTTCAAAAGTATGTTCTAGAATGCAGGGAAGTGTAAAACAATACAAAAAGCAAACTGCAGAAATTGCCTCCCCCTCTGGCAATCTACAGAAATGCTAAAATTAGTATTATACAGGTGAAACAATCTATGTTAGCAAAAAATCCAAAAAGACAATTGAGAATATTATATAGCATAGTGGTAATATTGCAAATTTTAACCAACTTGAGGGGGATAATGTATCCACTAAAAAAAATTTAATAAAAAGAATGTGCAGATATGAGCTACACTGGCTACGTACCAGATGTGTCTAATAGTCTCTCACGCCTCCTTGATTTCCGCCGACTGTTTAAATTCCCCATTTCTGATTAAAAAGACTACACTTCATATCAGGTCTAAACTTTTTAAAAATGACAAATTCTTTCCAGGGTTGTTGTTAAAATGAAAAATACCACTTTCTGCGATATTTTAGCAATTTGTCTACAAATGAAAAATGAGGTAGCTATGCAATGTATTATTGACATTAAAAAGGCAATACAAAAAATTCAATTAACCAAATTGATTAAAATACAAATGTAAATGCTGAAGCAGATTTTAGAAGTGATGCTAAAACAGTAGGCGATTATTTTTTTTCTATACTATTCTATTGCATACTTATGGTGTAACCCTGTGGGACATGATCAAAATCAAAGGCTACTACAAAACTAAATAACTAAATAAACTTTTTTAGTAAATCATACATCCGGGAAAGGTATATAATGTATTCCTAAAACATTTCAAATTTGTTTAAATGATTTGGGTTACATTTCAAATATTTGTTGTTAATAGTATAAATTGTAATTATAGACTTAATTCTAGTGGGCATGGTGTAAAGAAAATAATGAGGGTATGCCGTAAAACAACTACCAAATGTTTAGTGCTTACCATCTGTCATGAGGCTTCAGGTTTTTAACTCTGTCAGGGAAAAATGGTGAAGTATACCCTTATGCCCAATCTATTTTCTTTGGTTTCTTAGTTCAAGCTGCAAATTTAATTACATTTTAAAACAAAATGAACTATAAGAAAGAAATTAGGACTGTTAAATTGAGCTTAACTTCTTAATATGAAATGTAACAGTTTAGTAGTTACTTTACAGCTCATGTTCACATTTTTCCTATTACACTCCTAATTTAGTTACTCAAAGCAATTGCAATTTGTTTGTGCAAGCTGGCAACCTGTTGGGGCCAATGGGGTCAATGGGGCAGTTTAGGTGGCCAATGGGAACAGTGCACATTATTCTGTATTATTCAACTGTGTCCCTGATTCCTGGTCAGTAGAGTATTTTTAGCCATTAAAATATGATGTGCTTGCATGATCTTCATGCATGTGTTTTATAGCTATATTGTTATACTTTATTCACCAATCAGAAGCCAGTCTAAGACAAGCTAAAGGAGAACAATAAGGGTTTGCTATACTCTTTTGTATTTCCCTGTAAATTTTTTGTAATCTCTTGTGATTTGTTCAGTAATTAACTGCAATTATCTTATAAGCTGAGTTAATAGCTATAATTTTAATACACTTTGTCTTTGTCATTTTTCATATTATATTGCATTATATTATATTAAATACATTATGTTTTATATTATATTATACAAATTACTCAACCATACTGTATTCAAATTCTAATGCTTACCTTAATTTTACTGTAATATTACAGACTTCATGGTGTTAAAGTGCTAGTGATCTGTAAATTTAGTAGCTACAATAAACTATATATTAATACCAACTTTCACTTGTCCAATCTAACTACACTCATAAAGGCATCATGGTAAAGTTCAGTCATCTAAATAAGCTTGCTGTGTCGCTTAGCAAACCAGTAAAACTACTATAGATAAAACATAAATATCTTCAATTGTGTGTTTTATCGGTATGCATAATGCAAGCATGAATCAGGTTATTGTCGGAGCTTGTACAAAAAATGACTATTATTCTATTGGCACCAGAAAATAATTTGAGTCCAGCTGCTCATTTGCCAAACTATTCAGGTAACTGTAATGACACTGGCTATTATAAGTTACTGGTAGTATATATAAAGCTTTATGAGAGGGCATGCCCTCTCATAAAGCTTTATAATATACTACCAGTTTTTTGTCAGCCCATATTTACTGTTTAATCATCAATTTTACATAAGCTAATTCTGAATATCATAGAATGTTGTTGTTCGGGTATGACATATACCTGGTGCACAGCCCTTAACTTTGACCACTGATTAATTTCTAGGATAAAACTTATTGATTAATTCATTTCCATAATTCCAGATTAGATTTTCTATTGTAATAAATTTGCCCTAGCCACAAAACAAAACTTGTTCAACTAAAATTATTGCTTATAATAACATATAAGTCATGGTTCGTATACAAATTTACTTATATATTGAAATCATCGACCCGAGCATGTACAGATAAGGGTCAAAAGTAAAAAGTTGCTGCAGGAAAATTATTTTTACAAACTTCTTAGCATGCAGCTTTATATGCTGCTTTATTCTTAAAGAAAGGTCGCTTCAAGCTTTTAACTGCTGTACAATAATGTGGACACTTGTTGGGCAATGCGCAGTGGTACAAAGTTAGCAGTGTATAAAATGATGTACAGATATATAGGGATAGTTGAACCACATGCTATATAAGTTTTCTCCTTTAAATCATTACACCATTTTATTTCCTTTACTTAGGAAGTTTTTAGGTGAACTACTAAACATATAGAAATATCCTAAACCAAAGCATAAATTTTCATGTGAGCTAATATTTTTCACATTTTTTGCAAGAAAAATGAGCAAACTAAAAATTCACTTTTCCATAAAAAGTTGCATAACTTTTCAAATTTTAATAGTCTAGTCAAGTGAATTCAGGCATGTATTATTTAGAATAACCTAAAGTTGCAGAGATATCGTAGCCCCAGCAGATATTGACAATAGTTGGTAGCATGACAGGTGGGGCTAATTGAACCACATAGGAAGTGGAGCAAGTTAAACCAGGTACAACTTGCCCCACTAATTATTTTCACTAAATTAACTATAATTGGGCACACTAATTTTTACATTTAAGTTTATATTTCTTTTAATTAGAAAGCTTTTTTGTCATCAATATATAAATCCAAACATACAGTTGGAACTAGAACAAATCAGAATGTAGGTCAACTGTGTAACTAAACTATGTTTTCAAAATGATGAAAAATTATACATACTACGGAAGACAAACAGAGGAACATGCAGATAAGGAAAGCTTAATGACAGCAACGAATACGGTAAAGCATAAGGCGGTGGCATAAATCATCTGGCATTGTTGAGAGCCGTCAAACACCCCCCCCAAACCTCTTCGAAACTTATGCTCAAAACGCAGCTTTTGGTTCGACTAGCCCCACCCTCCCCTACAACATATCATTGATACTTGGAACTTTGTGCACTTTTTCATCAGAGAAATGTTGTAGAAATGGACAAGTTTAACTGATCATATATATAGCAGCAGTTTATATCGAAACAGGTCAGGCTTACTAATGCAATATAAGTGATGCACATCGATTGCTTAGGGATTAGTTAAAATTTATTGGTGAAAAAGAAACTGTTCATGAAATACCAAAAATAGCTTTAGTATGAAGTTCAAATAAACCAAATACAATATTTTTCAACATTTTAAAAAAGAAGGATTACAAGCAAAAATTGAGCTGAACATCCATTCTTAGCGAACCCTCCCCTCCCCATTACACATTATGGTATAATACATTTTTATTAGTCTTATTGTAGGCCTATACTTTTAATATTGATCACCCACAGTGTTACAAACTGAAAAAAATGCCTTTTGTTTGTTAGATAATGACTTTGGCTGAACTTATAATCAACAATGAAAAGGTTGTTTGCAGTTATAATAATTCAGCTATAATGTTTGTATTGCGTTAGATGCTGTACATGATTTAATGGTTGTTGTTATTACATGCATTGGCATGCATCATCAATTAATAAATTAAAACCATGGACTATATTATTATGCTGTATTAAGTATGCCAAATAACTATCAGGATATGCTGCTTTCTAATAAATGACACAGGATAAAGTGAGTGAAGCTTGATCATGAAACATATTTTAATCAAGAAGCCTTAAGATTACCTACAGCAAAAACAGCATGTGTGTCTGCGTGTGCAAAGTTCACTCTTTAAACAGACAGTATAGAGCCTTTGTTCTCTTGTTCGTCATTGAAATAGATTACACAATACAATACTAGTTGTAGATATATACCGAGGGTTAAAATGCAGAGTCATTCTATAGCTTTAGAAAACTGAATCAAAGCTTATAAATACATTACAATGCTAAAATTCCATGTAAGTAAGAAGTGTCTTGTTACAAACATTATTTAGAGCAGAAGTAATGCATCTTATTATAGTTTCTGAAATTTTGAAGAATAGCATAAAATGAGTGCGCAGTGCTTTCTTTCCTTCTCAAATTTCAAAGCCGACAACCATTTTATCTTTAGGGAAGCTGGAAGGTTTTACACTTCCTCACAAACATTTCATGCTTGCCCCCTAGACACACTTTGCCGTACTGCAGGCCTTAACGTAAAATGGCCGCCATTTTTAAAAACATCTGGGCTGTATAGGCCTACACTATGGCGATGATCAAACACTGCTTGATTAGAAAAAGAAGAGAAGAGCATGGCGACAATTTTGAGAATAATATCCAAAAACATATAAGTCACAGCAGAAATGAATTACCTTAATTATGATTGGTTACAATCCAGCGTCATACGTTTTGTTCAGCTTGTGACCCAAGTGTAACAGCAGTGACATTGTGTTTTTGCTGTTATGGCCTACATTACGGCAAAGTGTGTTTAGAGTTATATAGCTCAACCTGTACTAAATCTGGGTAGCAAACACCTCATTGTTAACATTCAGGAAATAGTACCCATATTTAAATACAACCAAAATTAAGTGCGCTATAGAACCAAAATTGTTAGTAGCGTATTGTATATATATATATATATATATATATATATATATATATATATATATATATATATATATATATATATATATATATATATATATATATATATATATATATATATATATATATATATATATATATATATATATATATATATAAATTACTCATAATTTGAGAACTTTTGTTATTAACAACCTCTTCAGTACAGGTAAGCTATATAGGCTTTTACTGATTGATTCAGTGCTGGAATGAAATCTCTAGCTATACCAAAACAAATATGCCTAGCAGGCTAAAAAGTTTCATTGGCTAGTAGAAAGCTTAGCAAAGTGATTACCTAAATGTTGCTTCCTTGTCAATGTTAAACTCACTGCATTACCTGAGCAGCTTCATAATATGCATAAAAATTATTAGCCTATTTAGCGCAAGTTTGATATATAAATGCTGCGCAACATGCAGTACTGCGTTACATTTATAATTGTAATTTTTAAGTTATAATTGAGCAGCTAACCTGGTAATAGTCTATCAGAGCCTTTTGTACAGCTTGGTGTTTTGTCTACTAAGCTGCTTTCCTCTGCAATAGGCTTGGCTGCCAGCTGGTTAGCTGACTCCAGCTCCTATTTTAATCTTTAAAACCTCTTGGTTAGGATACTTGCCTGGTGTTGTTCCGCAGTTTTGAAACCCGGGCAGTGCAGCCTAACAAGTTTATGCTCTCCCTCAGATCTTGTTTGAAGTGTGTTCTGATGCATATAATTCTCTCAATACACTCTCAATTGCTCAATTTATATGCACATTATTTTGCTATTGAATGCATACCTTGTTTTATATCTGTTAAAATATCATATATATCATCACACAGGCCACACCTACACTACACTATTTTACATTAATAACTGGAACCAAATTCACTTGACTTATAGCTGTGCTCCTTACACCATAAGGAATAAATTTAAATTTTTGATTTTACAACAAATGCAGCTGTCATGATTTTGCCAAATGTTGAAAAGACAAATCAAAATAAATATGCGCAGTGTAAGGTCACTATTTAGCATATTTACAGGTTTACCTTTTGAGACGACACGGCTAAGATTTCATAAGCTCATATTGCATGGAAGAACAGGTGTTTTGTTGTTGATGCTATAGCTATCTTGTTAAAGAATATCCAACTCTATATATATGCAGCTTTAAATGGCGCACATATATCTTGGCTATCAGTTAAACACAACTCCAAGGTGGCCTGTTGGTTGTGAGATAAAATCAATTTTGTGCATTCATCTTGAAGTTTTGCTGTTTCTCTACATGATGAGGGGGACAGGAAAGCAGCTGTTCAGTAATAATTGAAAATTAAGAAATGGAGGTCGATGCTGATGCTAAACAGATAAAGCTGTCAAAATAGCCTATACATCATTCATAAGCCCTTAAACCAAGATGTCAGCCTTATTTGAGGCAAACTTAATGAATGCACCAAACAGCCCAAGTATCAGAATTTTCAGAAAAAATTAGTGAGATATATTCAAGTGTTGAAAATTTATTGGTGCCAACATTGAAAGGCGCAAGTTCATGTGAAGGAGATGAAAATTCCAGGCATTAAGTTGGTTGCATAGATATATTTAAGAAATACTGCTCACATGTATTCACCAGCAGCAATTTCAATTGAAAACAGAAATAATAGAATAACACATGTATTAAATTATTACATCATATAGAAGGTACTTGCAGCAAAAGAATAATGTATTATGTTTCACAACTCAGTGCAATATATTAGAGAAATAAATAACACTTCCTTGTAGTTGATAAAATTTAATATGAGCAAATAAATAACACTACAGGAGTTAGAATAACAATAGAAATATCAAGGTGTCCTATAGCCGTGAATGTAATGAAGACTCCAACTGGTTGAATCTTGAAAGTTCAGCCAATAGTATGTTGAATAAATTATTTTTTCTTTACACAGTTTCACCTACAAATATTCACCAACATATAAATATACAAACAGACACAGTATTTCCATATTGCTTAGCACAAACCTTTTAGAACTTCAAAATCTATTTTCGAGAACTTTATCCTGTATTTCTAGAAAGCTCCATTATAAAATGCTAACCAATGGTGACCAATGTTCTGTTACCATGGAAACAAACAAACCAACTCACCAACACGTCTACATTGTGACAACAGGACCACTGCAGTGAGAGCAATGTAGGATGTGTGAGATGTCAGTGCCTCTGTCGATCTTATTCACGTGACCAATCTCTGACAGGAGAGTCATGATTCTTTGCGCAGTCACACCCGGTATCCTAGCAACAGATAAACAGTG
Source organism: Bugula neritina (assembly GCA_964035545.1). Taxonomy (NCBI): domain Eukaryota; kingdom Metazoa; phylum Bryozoa; class Gymnolaemata; order Cheilostomatida; family Bugulidae; genus Bugula; species Bugula neritina. Next base: position 8,778,231 of record OZ037772.1, on the reverse strand, counting down.
TATCCTAGCGACAAATAAATAGTGGGTCCTAGCAACAGATAAACAGTGTATCCTAGCGACAAATAAATAGTGGGTCCTAGCAACAGATAAACAGTGTATCCTAGCAACAGGTAAACAATGCATCCTAGTAACAGATAAACAGTGTATCCTAGTGACAAATAAACAGTGTATCCTGGCAACCGATAAACAGTGTGGCCTAGCAACAGATAAACAGTGTATCCTGGCAACTAATGAAAAATTTCAGAGTGTAAATTCTAAGAATGTGTCTACATGTTAGCAAGATATAAAAAGTGTGAAAGTGTAAATTTTATGGATATTTTTATATCTTGGAAACAAATAATGCCAGAGGTATAAATTCTAAGAAGGCGACAGAATTGACATCAAATGAGAAGTGAAACACACCTTTCACCTCCTTCAATAAAATCCTGACTCAAGTCTACAAATTGCGTGGAGCTAGGCTGATGCTCATACGCTGATTCTATCGACGTATCCATAGTGAGAGACTCGTCAGAGGGTGTGGCCGGAGATGATTGGTTAATGATAGCCTCGACCTGGGAAGTGTCACTCTCGGACTCGTAGTCTGGCCAGTCTGTAAAGGAAGAAAGTGGAACAGCTATACGACAGCAAGAAACAATAGCTAAATCGAGTTGACCTCAAAATACGCAGGTGAAGTTGAACTGACTATTTGGTGTTTTAATCAAAAGAGTGACAATAAATATTGCTGCGGATGACCAATGTAATATAAATGTTTACTAAGTTAAATAAAAAAATCAAAAAAACCTATTATCTGTGTTAATAGAAGGGTTTGCTTTTAGCTCTTAGAAGTTGTGTTCCCTGTACAGGAAGTGCAGAAATTAGGCAAAAGATAATTATTATTGAGAGAGAGACTACAAAGTTTAATTTATTCATATAGGAAACAGCATTATCACATCTAATAGTTGTTTATCTATGAATAATCAGTTTATAGTTATGAAAGACTGTTCTTTTATTTTTTGCATCAACCTTTTCAAACACACGGATAACATTTCTATTGAACCAATCTCTGAGTCTTTTGACTGGACAAACAACTGCCAAGTATTGTTGAAACCAACGCTTTAGTGATGGGCTTCACAACATCACAAACATGTGTCCACAGAACAAAATAGCGGAGGGACTTACCATCCATGGATTGAGAAGGATTAGGTTGGCTAGTATTGTGTTGAGGAGAGCCAATAGGAACGCTGCTACCATTAGTATAGGAGTGAAGATACTGTCTCTCCTGTAATAGTCTCACTACTAGACTCTGTAACTCAGAGAGTTTCACCGATACTTTCTCTCTTTCATCTGCTAGTTGCTGGATGTACCTGAAGTACGGGAAATATACCTGAAGTACGGGAAATATACCCGAAGCACACGGAGTGTAAATTTACTTTATTAGAGACGATGGCAGTTTATGAAGGGCTTAGCAGTGAGCTGAGTATACATAGATAGTTGTATTATGTTTAGAACTACTGGTAGAGTACACTGAGTGTACAAATGAAAAATTGTATAATAAACCAGGACAATTGGCATAGAACTACTAATGCAGTACACATAGTAAACTGGGCCGGGATTTTTGTTTTAATTTTCACTGGTGTCTGTCGTTATTGCATTTATGCATCACACCAAAAAACACCGCCAAACAATTCAAAAGTACACCATCATGAAATAAATCTTCAAAAAAAATAGAACTTTTGTGACAAGTTAGCAAAAATGATACCCCGGAACTTAGCAAAACACATTAACACTGAGCATAGTTCAATTCTTTTTACAATATAATATACAAAAGATTCTTCGACAGCCACACTGTTAATCCTAAAAGTTGATAGACTAGTATTGAATAAACCAACTGACTGGTTGCCTAGGAACAAGACAGCATTGATCTCTCGACTAACCTGTCTTTGTCTTCAGCCCTACTCTTCATGAGAGATCTCTGCTGGTGGTAGAGAGCAATGTACTCGTTGATAGTCTCAGACTCGGCCTCCAGCTGCATGTTCTCGTGTTCCAGTATCTCTGATCTGTCCAGGAGTTCTGCCTTAGACCTCATGACTACCGTGTACTTGTCCTAGTAGTATAGAGTAGTATATAGTATAGTGTAGTATATAGTATAGAGTAGTATATAGTAGTATATAGTATAGAGTAGAGTAGTATATAGTAGTATAGAGTATGGTATAGTATATAGTATAGAGTAGTATATAGTATAGAGATAGAGTAGTATATAGTATAGAGTATAGAGTAGTATATAGTATAGAGTAGTATATAGTAGTATATAGTATAGAGTAGAGTAGTATATAGTATAGAGTAGTATAGAGTATAGAGTAGTATATAGTATAGAGTAGTATATAGTATAGAGTAGTATATAGTATAGAGTAGTATATAGTATATAGTAGTATATAGTATAGAGTAGAGTAGTATATAGTATAGTATAGTATAGAGTAGTATAGAGTATAGAGTAGTATATAGTACAGAGTAGTATATAGTATATAGTAGTATATAGTATAGAGTAGAGTAGTATATAGTATAGTATAGTATAGAGTATAGAGTAGTATATAGTATAGAGTATAGTACAGAGTAGTATATAGTATAGAGTAGTATATAGTATAGTATAGAGTAGTATATAGTATAGTATAGAGTAGTATATAGTATAGAGTATAGAGTATGGTATAGTATATAGTATAGAGTATAGTATATAGTATAGAGTATAGTATATAGTATAGAGTAGTATATAGTATAGAGTAGTATAGAGTATAGAGTATAGTATAGAGTAGTATATAGTATAGAGTATAGTACAGAGTAGTATATAGTATAGTACAGAGTAGTATATAGTATAGAGTAGTATATAGTATAGTATAGAGTAGTATATAGTATAGAGTAGTATATAGTATAGAGTAGTATATAGTATATAGTAGTATATAGTATAGAGTAGAGTAGTATATAGTATAGTATAGTATAGAGTAGTATAGAGTATAGAGTAGTATATAGTATAGTATAGAGTAGTATATAGTATAGAGTAGTATATAGTATATAGTAGTATATAGTATATAGTATATAGTATAGAGTAGTATATAGTATAGAGTAGTATAGAGTATAGAGTAGTATATAGTATAGAGTAGTATATAGTATAGAGTATAGTATATAGTATAGAGTAGTATATAGTATAGAGTAGTATATAGTATAGAGTAGTATATAGTATAGAGTATAGTACAGAGTAGTATATAGTATAGAGTAGTATATAGTATAGTATAGAGTAGTATATAGTATAGAGTATAGAGTATGGTATAGTATATAGTATAGAGTATAGTATATAGTATAGAGTATAGTATATAGTATATAGTATAGAGTAGTATATAGTATAGAGTAGTATAGAGTATAGAGTATAGTATAGAGTAGTATATAGTATAGAGTATAGTACAGAGTAGTATATAGTATAGAGTAGTATATAGTATAGTATAGAGTAGTATATAGTAGTATAGAGTATGGTATAGTATATAGTATAGAGAAGTATATAGTATAGAGTAGTATATAGTATAGCGTAGTATATAGTATAGAGTAATATATAGTATAGAACATAGTATAGTATATAGTATAGAGTAGTATAGAGTATATAGTATAGAGTAGTATATAGTATAGAGTAGTATATAGTATAGAGTATAGTATATAGTAGTATATAGTATAGTATATAGTATAGAGTAGTATATAGTATAGAGTAGTATATAGAATAGAGAGTATATAGTAGTATATAGTATATAGTAGTATATAGTACAGAGTAGTACATAGTATAGAGTAGTATATAGTATAGAGTAGTACATAGTATAGAGTGGTATATAGTATAGAGTAGTATATAGTATAGAGTAGTATAGAGTATAGAGTAGTATATGTACAGTATAGAGTATAGCATAGTATAATTATAGTATAGCCTATATATATATAATATATAGACTAAGAACTAGAATACCTGTAAGCTATCGAGGGCATGCTGTAGGGCCTCGTACTGCTGTCTGGTGATTCTGTTAGACTCTGCAGGAAGTTCAGACTGAGAGAGAAGCTGATTGGACAGTCTGTTGTTTTCAGCTGTCACCTGCTCACACCTGTTCTCCAGGTGAGCTTTCTCGGCTTCCAGTTGCTGTATGGCCGTGCTTAGTTGTTGAATCTATGAATATTCGAGAATATATATATGAATATATAAGAAAAATATATGAATATATAAAAAAGTTGATGCCCTTCAAGTGCCTTAGAAACACAGACAGACATCTCAACTTACCACAGACGACTGATCAGCGGACGTGGAGGTCGTCGGAGTGACTGAATCAGTGCTGTCGGCAGCATTGGCTGAGAAGGTATTCTCGGTGTCTGTATTGTCAGTTGGCTCGTTGGCCGTAGACTGAACTGAGGTGCCTATAGAGAATACATGTCTATGATATAACAGTGTAAATGTATCTCTGTGTGTGATTGGCTAATTCAACAAATATTGGCGAATGAGATAATGGAAAGAGGGTAACTGTGATGTGATAATTCACCTTCATGTACTATACAGTATAAAAATTGTTCTTACTATATATAGTACACTATACTAATACTATATACTATACTACGCTATACTAATACTATACATGCATATTATATACTGCATTTTATAAAAAATACTTGTACATCATAAAATTATACAATCAGATAATACAAACTAATTAAAATACCCTGACATGATATTTTTTAATGATGAAATACGGAGGACTTGCATACTAAAATGAAAAGTAGTTTATTAATATGGAACCAAATATAAAATAGAATGACACAATACAATATTACACAACACACTAGCATTTTACTACTATATATCAAAATACATTTAAATAACTATATAATATTATAATATCAATAACAAATTCAAAAAAGGTAAGAAGAAAAGCTGATGAAACCACTGAAGCTAACATCGAGCAGTTTTGTGAGTCATAACCACATGAACTACAGGAGAAGACAATTCTGAAACTAACACCACATCCTAATATTACCTCGCTGTACAATCATGCCTCTGAGTTCAGAGTTCTGAGCAGTCAATGCTCGCACTGTCTCCTGGCTAGAGTGGAGCTCCCTCTGTAGAGTACCCATAATCTACAATATTCCAGGCAACTAGAGTAACAAGAGAAGACAACTCTAAGGATACACTAAGATAAATACCAACAGTGTTATGGCAGGTTAAAGACAAACAGAACAAAAATAGTTAGTGAACACAAAAGCACGACATAAGTGTAAAGTCACGGCCTAAGTAGTTTAGATGTTGGACATATATTTTTATGAGTAATTATTTAACAGTTTATAGAAAAGCATATACCATTGGTTGACTGTTGATCTCTTTACCAATCAAATCAGTTTATTCAAGATGAACCACAAGAGATGTATTCACTACACACCCAAGTATTGAAATAAATTTGATAGTACAGCATATATGATTGTCGACGATAGTCCTATACACAAATCAAATATTTTTTTTAGAATTAACCACAATCGATGTAAAAGGAATCGACTAACAAAGCAGGCAATTTATATATCAAACATGAACTATGTAATCTGCTAAAGTTGAGGTTTATTTGCGGGCGGGTAACCAGAGTTCCAACATTTGCAATTATAACTGATCGATAATAGTAAACTACACAACACGTCTAATTCCAAGACTTCAGAGAACACATTAGAAATAGAACATGACTAGATAACTGATACTAAAAGCTAGACTAGAGCCATAGTATTTCTAGAAAGAGTTTAGAAGAGATGAGTGAACCTGTATTTGTGCCTCGTAGTGTCTGATTCTATCAGCTAGCAGCTCCTGCTGGTGGGACATCTTGGAGACGTTCTCAAACTGTGCTTCGTGTTCTGCTATGAAACTGTTGAACGAAAGAAACAGCCAATCAGAAAACAGTACACACAGTAACAGTCAATCAGGAAACTGATTATATTAAAATGATATAAAACAGACTAGAATGACAACATTGTAAACAGCAGCAAAGGTTGCTGTGAAAATTACAATTATTCAAATACACATTCAGCTGGACATTTATTCCAGTTGGATAAAACCATATTAGGACACCATACAACTTAGTTCTAGTTGTCAATACTGTAAATAGTTGCTAAAACCAGTAGCTCAAAATATTGAATCACTACTGAGAACAAAATTTTGTTTCAAGAAAACTAACTTGGACAAATGTTTAAAAAAATCAAGACAGGACACAACAAAAGCCCACTGACTATTACATGAATATGCTAGAATCTAGATGCTTATTACAACTAATAATAGTTTGAAGTCAAAAGTTCAGAGTGCAAGTGGAGAAAATTTTTGTTTGTAGACACAAAAGAGTATATGTTGGATGGAGTTGAAGATCCTACACATAATAACAACTATGTTGCAAAATAAAGAGAAGAAGAGAAGAAATAAATATGAATAAACCTCCAAACAGTTGTACTACTACGCGAGTGTCACTTACTTCTGCTTCTCAGCCAATGATTGGCCAGTCTGGTGGAGGAGGGACTCTTTCTCTGCAAGCTGATTGGACAGTTCCTTGTTTCTGTGTTGTTCACTTTGTAGTGATGTTACAGAAGTCATGTTATCTTCTGCCATCTTGATAAACCTGCAATACAACGCAATCGCGGGTATATACTATCTCTATAGGTATATACTATCTCTATAGGTATATATCACTACTGCTACTACTACTATTATTACTATTACTATTGCTACTACTACTACTACTACTACTACTACTACTACTACTACTACTACTACAACTAGTACCACCATTACTACTGCTACCGCTACTACTACTACCGCTACTACTACTGCTACTACTACTACTACCACTACTACTACTGCTACTACTACTACTAGTACTACTACTACTACTGCTACTACTACTACTAGTACTACTACTGCTACTACTATTACTACTACTACTACTACTAGTAGTACTACTACTGCTACTACTACTACTACCACTACTACTACTACTACTAGTACCACCACTACTACTACTACTACTACCACTGCTACTACTCTCACTACTACTACTACTGCTGCTGCTACTACTACTACTACTGCTACCACTACTACTGCTACTATTACTACTGCTACCGCTACCACTACTACTCTCACTACTGCTACTACTGAATACTCACCGTCCTTCCAACTCCTCAAGTTGAGTCTTCAACTGCTTATTCTGACTGAGAGCTCTACTCAGAGCTGATTTGTCTCCTTCTACAGTTTCCAGCAGACGTTTGGAGTTGTCTTTCTCATCCTGAATGGACTCGAGGGTAGACTCGAGACGGGATATGACTTCCTCTCTATCTTCCAGCAGCCTAGACAAGATTATACGGTGAGATATGAGCTTAGATTGTACCTTATGCTTCAATTGTCAATTCTTTGCGTTCTGTATATTATTGAAACATAATATGTTGAATACATTAAAAATTACATAAACTAAACTGTCTATTATTACATATAATACATACATATAATATATTACTTGTACACGCAGGTAAAAAGTCTGGTAATACAATATCACACGCAGTACCTGGAAAGCTGCTGATTATCTGAGGTCATACTCTCCACGCTGCCGACTAACGCTGTGTACTGCTGCCTCAGCTGCTCGTACTGATACACTACGGACTGCATCTGCTCCTCACTGTACACATTTCCTGCTGTCTGTGTGTCTGCAGGAGTGGGCGTGTCTTCTGGTGACTCCATCTCAGAACTTTCGGCACCTGACCTTTGGTTCTGCGCTTCTTCTATAATAAAAATATAAGTTGAAATGCAGAATGTCGCAGCATTTCATGAAACCGCAGAACTAGTTATATAATAAATGAGACCTTAGAGCAACATAAGTACGCAAGTTTACAACGATACCATTTTTCATTGAAATCATCCATCATTTCTCAATCCATCTAGTAATGACAGAATGAACATGTCTGGATTTATAAAATATTTCTTTATTTGCAGCTGCATACATCTCGCCTCAGAAACACAAACAAGTATCTTGAGATCTAAACTTACAATTACCTAATCTACAAACCTGCGAATCTTTGGCAACTGAACATATAAACCATTATTTCAAATCTGTCAAGAATTCACACAGTACTTGATGTATTTCTTAAGAATTTCAACAGGTCATCTGCATATAGCTGTGTCACTCACCCAACTGTGTTTGTAGATTCTTATTCTCTAACTGGAAATCTTGAATTTGCTGCTGGAGAAAAGTTATCTGACCATGACTAGATTCTAACTCGGAATGTATCTAACAAAAAGAAAAATGTCAAACATTACTCTGAATATTTAATCTAAAATTGGAAAAATAATTACTAAAAACAATAACGTAGCATAAAAATCACTCATCCCTAGCGCTATTTCATTTATGAATTGAAATGATTTATGCCAAGCCAAGTTTATTTATTGAAAATGGTAAATTTTTAATAAATTCAGTATGAAAAAACCTAATACACTATTTGTAGAGCTGTAGATATATTAGTATATTAGTTCTAGTGTTTAACTTAGCCCCGCCCAGTTCCTTCCTATGACCCGCCTACCCATAGCCAGACCACCCACCTGCTGGTGTTCCAGCTGTAGGCTTTGGATAATCTGATTATACTGATCAATACTCTGGTTTCTCTCAGCCTGAGCCTTTTGAAGGGAATCCTCTAGCTGCAACACAGAAGGGACAACTCTTAGAAATGATGTAATACAGCAGATAGCACTATCTGCATATACTTACACTACCTGTATACACTTACACTATCTGTACATACTTACACTACCTGTATACACTTACACTATCTGTACATACTTACACTACCTGTATATACTTACACTACCTGTACATACTTACACTACCTGTATTATATACTTACACTACATGTATTATATACTTACACACTAGACTCACCTGTGAGATTGTTTCGTGCAGCTGATTGTTTTGAGCCCGGAGTTCCTCAACTTGCTCAGCGTACAAGTTGGGGTGGCTAGGCACGACCTCCCCGCTATTCAGCTGCTGAATATACGCTTGAGAGAGATCTAACTTGCCCCGGAGGTCAGAGAGAGTAGCTTCCAACTCGGCGTTGGCCGACAGTTTCGATTGCAACTGGTTTTCCAGCTGTGCCCTCTGCTCCAACACTTCATCTAAATCCCGACTGCAACGATAAAGAGGGAACTGAAGCTATGGCTAAGCTAAAGTCAAGGCTAATCTACACTTATAAACATTTCTTAAAAGGTGAAATCAAAAGTAAAACGAGAATAAATTTTAAAACATTCTATGAAATGTTCACTTAATGAAATGAAGTAAACGAGAAACCTTGTGTTTGTTAAAAAATGTTATTTTAAAACTAGCGAAAGGCTAAAGCTGATATGATGACTAACACCACGGCAACCTTCAAAGCAGAAATTATTTTAACTTCCCTTCCATCACACTCTCCCAGTTTTAATGTAAGATATTGTACACAAACTTGAAGATAGCAACAGATTATCACTTTTAGTGAGCATTAACATTGTCACAGTCATACAGGCAGGCGAACTAATGCACACAACACATTAAACTACTGCATACATAAAACCACCCTCACCCTCCCCCATATATTTAGTCACTGCCGTGACAGCATTAAGTCAAAACAACATAAAAACAAGAGATGTTCATTTTGTGTCTTCAAATGACTCGCTACCCACACAATGCCATCAATCAACCCCAGTTTTTCTCAACATTTTTTCAACACATGATATCTCAACGGTATCACACATAAAAACTGCACAATCCACTAACAAGATTACTTCAGCCCATTTCCAGTTGCTATAATCTTTAAAGCGAAGAATTTGACCAAAAAACCCAGAAAATTCACCTTTTAGTATAGAGATCTTGCTTAAGTTTATCAACTTGTTTGGAGTTGTCCCCTGAGGCCGTTTCGGCCCGAGTTCTATGAGTATTTGCTACGGCAAGCTGTTTCTCTAAGTCCGCCACCCGCAGTCTTGATGCTTTTAGTCTACTGGTGTAATCTTCTATTTCATCTACACAAGCCAAAAGTAGAGTTAATCTCAAATACAAAAAAGTGAATAACTAAAAAATTGAACTCTAATTTAAGTAATGGGAGGAAATCAGAGAACCAGTAGCTCGAAAAGGCCTGATGGCACCATTACCTTGCAGGAGTTATGCAAGCAGAGCACCTGTTAGAGTGACACCTGTCACAATCACATCTGCTACAGTGACACCTGTTAGAGTGACACCTGTCACAATGACATCTGCTACAATGACACCTGCCACAATGACACTTGTGATCTTATTGGCCGACTCACCTGACTTCTGTTGACTATGTTTTTGTGAAGAAGACAACTGGGACTGTAACGTCTGCTTCTCTTCAACTAATATACCTGCAATACAAGGAATAACATACCTGTAATACAAGAAATAATATACCTGTAATACATGGAATAATACACCTGTAATACATGGAATAATACACCTGCAATACAGGGAATAAAATATCTGTAATACAGGGAATAAAATATCTGCAACACAGGGAATAATATACCTGTAATACAGGGATATATATATATATATATATATATATATATATCTCACCTATGGTTTGAATATGCACCTCCAGTCTCTCTCTGGCCTTCTGAAGCTCTTCATTGGCCTTCTGAGTAGCCTCAGATTCACTGGTATTAAAGTGTTTCTCCAACTCTGCCACCCTCTCAGTCTAAAAAGGAGATTATAATCTAGTATTTAATTCTCTCAGATAAAGTTGAGGCTGTATAACACAGCATTTGCTTACAGATGCTTTGCACTATATGGTCGTCCTGTGAGCTTCGAATACACCGAATTTATAATTGATTGGTGCAAATATAAACAAAATTCCTTTTTACACTTTTGCCTCCACTTACTGTAAAATGCATTTGTTTATTCATATAAAAAAAGTAAAACCAAACTGCTCTTGTAATATATATTTAAATACATCTCACCTGTACCTACAGTATATTCACCTGTACCTACATTCTTCTCACCTGTACCTATGGTAATCTAACCTGTACCTACAGCATTCTCACATGTACCTTCAGTATTCTCACCTGTACCCACAGCATTCTCACGTGTCCTTACAGTTTACTTTCACCTGAACCTACAGTATTCTCACCTGTACCTACAGTACTCTCACCTGTAACTGCATCTGCCGGTTAAGCTGGTTATTTTTCTGTTGGAGTTGTTTGACTCTGTCTGCCAATTCTCTGTTCCGCTGCATCACAGCATCGCCATTGTTTAGTACGTCAGCTGTCGGTGAACTGTGACCTTTCGGAGAAGTTGCACCACCTGTTGTTAAACAAACCGCTGTTGAAACTACGTAATAATTTAGTCAATATTACACTACATCATGGTATTATTTAGTATCAACTTAATAATATGAAATGAATACTAAATAATATTATGATTTAGTATCCACTTTATATCATGTAGTATCCGCTTTACAATATAAAGTGAATATCACAATACACTATTATGTAATATTTGTGAATGCATTAGCCACTGTAGACATAACAAAACTATTATTGAATAATCAAGATATATCATTTCATGATCAACATGTCTGGAAAACTAAATCCAGTTGATGGACATGTCATTAATATCTAAGCTATTAAACTAAGTGCATGTCCTGACTGGTAATCAATCATCACTAGTCTATTTGCTTTAAACAGTTTCAGTGTATAAATTACCTTATAGTTATAGAAAATCATAGTCAGTAAGACGAAAATCCGGAAATATATATTATAAATTGCAAAATATTACATCTAATTGAAAAATCAAAATGAGTGTCAACTGTCTTTCAATTTTAATATTTATTATTTGCAACGGGTAATTATAAAACTGCTTCCTAACAACTTTAGATTTTTCTCTGAAAATTATTGCAAACAAAAAATAATTACACAGCAAATCAAGCCTTTCGCTATATTTCTCAACATGTCTCAAATTATGATTGTAACTGCTACCTTCAAATGAAAAAATATCCCCTCAAAAAACATAAATAGCATTTAGTCCACTACAAAATTTTCAATTCAACCTATCTTGTCCTGTCTACTACAAATGTTATGAAATTAGTCTAATAGTATTTAGTCTTACCATTCATTGCGGTTGAGTTGGAGTAAGATGACGAGCCGTTAGTTACACTCCTGTCTAAGTTAGCGCTGTCGTCTAGCAGCCCGTTCAGCTGGTCCGAAAGCTGGAGTAAGCTCTCCACGGCTGACGAGTCTGACACAACGTCACTGTATAATCAGAATTACACAGCTAAATCATACCATTATTAACTAAAGATAAAAAATTAACTGACCAAGCAAATGTGAAGGCAAAACAGCATGAATCAACAGCAATCAATATTATTAATTCGAGACAAAAAAATTCTGAAAAGTTCAATTTCCTGAGGAACTAGACCAAGAGAAAAACAATACGCAAGAAATCATCAGTCATTTTACTGACCAATGAGCAGACAACCAGCAGTGAATGACTAATCAACTGATGAGTCATACTTTCAATCAGTTAAGATAGTGATTGCAGGCAATAGAGTTACCAGAGTAATTAGTGGTTATCAACGTTCCTTTTATTTCAGCAAACGATAAATACAGCTGAGTTAATTTATCAAACTAACTCAGCAATAAAAAGGCACTAATGCCTTACAAACCAAGTGTTGGTTTGTAAGGCATCAGTGCCTTTTTTACTGCTCATTATTCACCACCAGGCACTTGCAAGTTACAACATTGGCAGAATTACAGAATAACACTACTTTTAATAACTTTACACTTGCATTAAACTACTAACCCTGAAGTGGTGGAATCTGCCGAAGCAGCATGAGCATTGTCAGATGATGGCTTATTTACTTTCTGCGTCTTAAATTTCTTGAGCTATAAAAATCACATTAAGCAACTTTATAATAGTGAATATAAAGTTGTTCTGCTAACTGTAGGTCTAAAATCTAAATATAGCTGCAAAAAAAACATAAAATTAACATAATACAGTGAACCTATAAAAAAATATTAGATCTGCTCTCACAAATATTATTACTTTAAATCTGTGTAGCTATAAGCTTTCAAAAAATTAAGCAAGCTAGTAAATATATAAACTCCCCCCCCCTCTGAGTTTCTCTTAATAGCATGTTTTTGTTAGAGTTTATCATGTATTGAAATATTATATCTATTTTAGTATCAGTATGTAGCTAATTTTGAATAATTTAATTGTAAATGTAATGATAGGGCTATAGCACATAGCGATAGCTAAGCTAAAGCAATAACAATAATTAATAATATTTAATGTCATTATTAACAACAATATTAATTATAATTATTTATTATTAATAATATTATCATTATAATTATAAAGTAATTTTTTAAAAATCAAAAGGCAAAAGCAAATATTTACATAAATATTAAATATCTATGCATACATAAAGAAAAATGAAAACAATTACAACGTATAAGTTAAAATAATTTTGAATCAAAATAAAAAGGTCATTTCAAACGGAAACTTGAATTTGAAGTTACTTGAACTCATAAAGTTAAGGTTAAACTTAAACTAGAATTGATTTTCATTTTGGAAATGAAATAATTATAATTGCATTATTGCAATAGCCGGCATCATCCCTATAAAAAGAGGACTAAAAGCCGTAATTTAAATTTAATTAATTTTTTATAGTGTGACATCAAAAAATCAAACTGGTATAAGAAACATAAAGCTACCTTTTTCCTAGCAGATGCTAACTTTGAATCCCTATCCTTGGAGGACTCCATGTTGTTTACACTGACGCATGCGCGCCACGCCATCAACTAACATTATAATCTTTAACATCGCAAAGAATTTGTCTTGCAGTTCGATTTTAAATGTTATAAATGTAATTTATTTTTATATTGTAAAATTATGTATTGTTTGTCAATTTATAAAAAAAGTTTTTTAGATTGCTTTGAGGCTTGCCACGTTCAATTCGCTGCTTAAACAAACATGTCTGCCACCATAAAGTTTTGTTTCCGCACACAGTTACTAGTACTAATACTAAGCATTTTGTGTGTCTTCAGTCTAGCACACGGCCATGGTCACTCACATGATGAACCATCAGAACCAGCTGCACTAAAATACTCAAAACAAGTGAATGAGGAAGCTGCTGCCCGGGGGCCAGACGTTAAGCACCCCAGCCATTCTCACAGTCATTCTCATTCGGACAATCACGGTCATAGTCATGGCAATGTGAATGCCGATGATGATCATCATGATCATCATCACGATGAAGTTCATTCACATGGTCATACCCATTCTGCATCAGGGCACACGCATAGCCATGATAATTCTGGAACTAGTTCGAGTATGGCAAATTTATTTTTAATAGAATTAAAATAAATTTAGTTTTACGTTTAAGTTTTATGACTTAAATTAGTTATCACTATTAGTACTAGTTGTAAGTAAATTGACAATAACAATTATAACAACTATTATATTTTTAGTAATAATTGCACCATAATCGGATTTTATATTCAAAATAATAATTTGAAAATTATTATTTTCTTATAATTATATTAAAATTATAAATAATGATATAGGAAATCAATTTGAATTTTGAATTTGTACATCAAATTCCAATTACAATTCTAAGGGTAAATCTAAATATAATACCTAAATTTAACACTTAACTTAAACAATAAACGATTAGAGTAAGTTAAGAAATAAATTTGCTGTTAACTTAAAGTTTCTATATATATAAAAGTCTTATTTTTTAATATTTTCGAAGTTTGCATTTCTTTTGTGTTATTACTATTAGAGCCCAAGAATGTGGGATTCAACGCCATGCTTTGGGCCAAAGCTCTTGGTGCTACAGCTCTAATCAGTGTCACTCCGGTTTTTATTCTCCTGCTCATCCCTGTCGACAATGCCAATGATGATAGACACAGACCTCTCCTCAAAATTCTTCTGGCTTTTGCATCTGGAGGTCTACTAGGTAATCTGTCAACTGGCCTCTTTGTAGTTTTCTAATTGACTTTCTTGAAAAAACCAACGCTTTGTTATTCATGATATCAGTTGAAGATATTTTGAACTGCAAATGAAGTAGTCATTTTCATTTATTCCTCAGCATTAGTTTTATTGGAAGTTAGCATGTTTTAAAATCATGAATAATTTTCAAAATTAATTGCTTGTAGTTGCATAATATTTTTGCTAATTTTACAATCTTTGTTGAGGATTTGAAACATAAATTAAAATGCCTAAAGTAACTAAATAACATCATTCCGGTAGAAGGTAAAAATAATTTGCTTCTGGGGTTGAATCAAAGCTGTCATCTTTAATTTAGGTGATGCATTTCTCCATTTGATACCTCATGCTGTCTCACCACATTCCCATGATGCATCATCCGGTGGTCACGGTCACTCCCACGCTGAGAGCAGTCACGGTCACTCTCACGGATCAGGAGGTCACGACATGACTGTTGGATTGTGGGTACTGGCCGGGATCATAGCCTTCCTGTGTGTGGAGAAGTTTGTCCGACTTGTCAAAGGTATAGTTTAGTATTCGTTGTAATAGCCTTTTATAAATAAGTGCCGTGCAGTAAAATACTGCTGCTTATAGCCTTGGGTCTTTGTATGAAAGAAATTAAGGAGAATATTCACGGGCAAACAATTATTTTCTTGATATAAACTGATAGGCTGTAGAAAGAAAGTATTGTTATGAGTGTAAGTAAATTTAATTTATATTTTCTTATCCTACAAAAAGCGGAACAGCTGTGCTCTAGTGGTTGGATTGCTGGCTTAGTATGGTACTCAATTGCTTGCTTATTGGTTCAAATCCTTGTAAGATCTTTGGAGGTGTTAGGACGAGCATCCGATCATAATTGCTTAGGTGCCACAATAAAAGCTCTCAAATGATTGTTGCCATCTTCTCTATGAAGCACTTACTATCAGTGTTCTCCTCACTTTACACAAGCATGACCTATATCTTAGGAAGGAGGAAGTTCTCTTGCTCATTGCATTATGGGATAGTATAAACTAGATGTTCATACACTCATATTTATATTCACACACACAAATGTTGCTAGCTAGTAGTAATCAGTAGTGCTCTAACATCTGTATGACTCATGGGTTAGGTGAACACGGTCACTCACATGGTCACTCACACACTGCTGCTAAACCTGCTGCCAGTGAGGAGAAGGAAAAGAAGGAAACGTCTGAATCAGAAGAAGAAGAGTCAGCAGAAGTGAAACCGGCAGCAAAGGCAGCACCGGCTGACAATAAAGGTGTGTATTTAGTATGACATAGTCTTCTCAGTTGAAGTTAGAAGTGAGGAATACGCCGCTATGTACACATGTAGCTGCTGAATTGAAACAATGAGTAGCTTTCTCAGCAGAATTTAGAAAAGTGAGGAATATATTTACACACGTATCTGCTGAGACATGACAGTGAAAAGTAGCAAATTAACCTTACTAACTGTTCAGATATCTCCCTGGTCTTTGCATCATGTGGAGTTATTCCGTGTGCTCTGAAACTTGTATCATTAATTTCCTTTGCTTGTTATTATTGTTGTTCACTTTTTCATTTGCTACTTTGTGTAAATAAGGCGAAAAGCTAAAGATCTCAATTTACTTCAACGCACTACACTGCTAGAATGAATATAAAATATAATTTAAAGTTGTCTTCCCTCTAAAGTGATTTATTCCAATTATACTATTGGATAGTTTTACCTGTTGAGAGTTTTTTTAGTTATTCACTAGTTGTTTAAATTCTCTGTTCAGAGTCCCTCAAGATTGCCGGCTACCTCAATCTGGCTGCGGATTTCGCGCACAACTTCACCGATGGACTCGCTATCGGAGCCTCGTTCCTGGCTGGGGAGTCTGTGGGTCTCATCACCACCGTCACTATACTGCTACACGAGGTGCCCCATGAGATTGGCGACTTTGCTATACTCGTTCAGAGTGGCTGCAGCAAGAAAAAGGTAGCTGTCTTGTGATTGGTCACGCTTTTAGTTATGCAGCACACGATTGGTGGTTGTTGTAGGCAAAGTTTGATTTATTTGCCACTCTTTTCCAAACGTAATGGCTGCTATATATATTTAGTCTGCATTTTTAAAGCTAAAAGTTCTTGTAGTACCACAAGGGTGCAAGATAACCTGCTGTATACATATATATATGGACTTTGGTAGTGTTTTGCAGTATATAAACTTTTCTTCCCACTGGAGTATTTTTCAAGTAAATCAATAAAATTCTATAGTGACAAATCTTAAAAATTATAATTATTTTTTCTGTTTTTGCAACAAGTTAGTTGCTAGTATGAAAACTAGTAGGTGTATTAGATGTGAAACTGATAGTCCAAGCATGGCATGTGACCTACATAATTAATACTAAGTGTATTTCTTTTAAAGTCATGAATTCAGGTGAACTCAAAGTACTCATTGTTTAGATGAAGGAATTCACAATTTTAGTTAAATATATTTTCTGCAACATATTGTATGGAGTAGGTTAGCCTGTTCTCCACTACTCTAACATCCAAATGTTCTTGTTTCACAGGCTATTATGCTTCAGTTCACCACGGCTATAGGAGCCATGTGTGGCACCCTCCTTTCTCTCACAGCTGGGGGTATGAGTACTGAGTCTACACTGTGGGTGTTACCCTTCACTGCGGGAGGATTCATATACATAGCAACTGTTTCAGTGAGTCTTCATAATATTGGATAAATAAACTGGCTGTTGTATACTCTGTACTCTAGTATATACTGTATACTATGTACTACAGAGTCTAGTATATACTATTGTATATTATATACTGTATACTCTGGTATATACTGTATACTCTGTACTATATCGTAGTATATACTTTTGTATATTGTATACTCTAGTGTAGTATATACTGTATACTTTACACTTTAGTACATCCTGCTGTGCTTTCTGTATTTAAGTATATAATATTGTATATTCTTTATTATATTCTTTCTACTTGCAACACTCATCTACCTCTACCCATCTCCTCGTATCTGTTCACAGTAGTTTAAATACTAAAAATTTAATTTTAATCGTTTAATTTTTGTATACCAGTATATTTTAGGAATTGTTTTCTCCTGATCCTTAATACAGTTTTTAGACTTTGCTCCATTAGCTTGCTCATTATACTGTTTTAATTAGAATTCAACTTGAGAGTCAATGGAATTTTTAGAAGAAAATATCATTTTACTGACAATATGCAATTTTCTTTCAGCATCTGAGAAGAGTTTACAATGCAGCTTTTATTAGTTGGTAGTTGTCTTCTCAATATAAATGTTGCCTGCTTTGTTTTCCAGGTAATTCCTGAACTTATAGAAGACACTAAATTAGGCCAGAGTATAAAAGAAGTAATTGCGCTACTAGTTGGAGTATACATGATGGTGCTAATAGCGGAGTATGAGTAGACGACTACCAATTTTATTATCTTCATTGAGCTCTAGGCTTTAGGCTGCACTAGGATATCATTTGAGCACAAGGATCTCTTACTTACCTTGCTTTCTAATTAAAGTAGACTCTAAACTTACTCTATCCAGGACCTGTTAGGCTATGTTTTGTCTTGTATATTTTAGATTTCGTATTTTTTATAATTCTGTTGTCGCTTATGCCAAGTGATTAGCAAATATATATCATTTTACAATAAATTTGTGTTGAATTATTCCTTGTTTTTATTGTTTTTAAAATATTGTTCCAAATAATAGGTGTACGGGTAATTGAAAAAAGATAAAGTTACTGATTGTGTACACTCAGACTACGCAGTTTGTTGCCAGCAGTCTACAACTACATTATTATATGTATGTCGAAATTTACTAGAAGCAGCACCAACTTGGTGGTCACTGAGTGTATTGGTTCTATAGTTTCAGTTTGAACAACAATGTTAATACAAATTCTGCACTCAGTCACCCCCAAATCAGTGCTGCTTCTAGCGATTCTCTATTATGCGGTATTTTTGTCTCGGGAACAAACAAGGCTAAAGATTGTGTTATTTCAACGCACAGTAAATGTGAATGTAACTTTAGTTGTTCCCCGACACACTTCTTGGGTAGTCCTCCCTATAGAACGCCTGGGGGTCCATATCTTGCACCTTTTCCCATAGCTGCTGCATCACTACCTGGTGGACCAACTGGAGTTCTCTCCCCATCCTCCCACTCTTCTGGATCCGCCCACAGACCAGCAGGAGGCGCCACATACCATCGCTCTATTTCTTTGTCTTTTTGATACATATCTGCTAAGCTTCCTGGAGCACCTGAAATATAGCATTAGATCCAAATGTGAGGTTTCCCATTCTAGTTGAGTGACGGTGTATATATAAACTATTCTGGCAATAGTTTTAGTATGCTAGGGCCCTAGTCCAGGCTTTATTTACAATTTTCAGAGTGTGACACTGATACAAATATTTTTTCTTGCAAACATCACAAGAAGGTTACGGATTTTGCCCCAAACATCTGCACTATAAGCATGTTATTGGTTGAGGTTGTCTACATAGCTCTCTTGAGTGTAACTATCCTGTATTGCTTAGGGCTTCGTATGCATGAATCTAAGTCTAAATTAGTATCGCAGTGTGAAAGCTTTAAAATGTATTCATACAGGAAATCTATCTCAAGCAAAGTCAGTTTTCACACGATAATATTATGTTGACAGTTCATAGCTTATTAGTTTTCTACTTGGTTAAATTTAGATATTATTTTCAAATAGCTTATTTCTATTATCTTTACATAACAACTGAAACCTCACCATAATAAACTCTATATTATATAGTGTAGAATAGTTCCGGCTGCTTGTTGGCTAATATATGCACCTTCTATTCGTAATGCTAATACATGAGCAGGTAACTCTAACTGCTTCTCTAAGACATGACATAAACTCTTACCACTGAGCACCCTGAGCGCTTCGGGGGCGTGTCTGTTTCCTGTAGTTGAGTCATCAAACTGCTGAATAGCCTCTGGTCTTGGATATTCTGCCAGCATAGAATTTCAATAATATAAGATAAGTTCACTGGTTATTTTGTTGAAGAAAGTCAGACGTATGCACTGCATTTCACTTGTTTACTGTGTTATAGCTAGCCTTAGTAATAAAGACTCAGTATAAATTGCTTATTAAAATTACTGCACTTTTTTTAAAACCTAGTATTACATACACATGTTTGTATTTAAAAAAGGCAACAAATAATTAAAATAAAATTAATATATTTTTTTAGAAGCTGATCTTACATTTATAGTTATAAAAAAAGTTTAGAATATTATTTAAACAATATCTATTTAAAGAATTAATTCCTAACCCTCCAAGTCTACAAGTGTAATGCTACATCATATTATATTTCATTGTCCATCAATCGCTACAACAAGCTTATAGATATATATATAAGTAGGTGTAATCCAATGACTTAATATAGGCAAAACTGTTTAAGGATAAGGCACATGATAAATTAGGTATCACATAATGACACTACTGGCAGCCATTTTATGCTTTGAACTAGTTTTAAACTGATTGCTAAAAGATTTATAGAATCATGCAGGACTTTAGAGCTGCCCATGATATGCATAATACGTTATACATAAAATACATTACATATACCATACATAATAAAATGCAAAGTAGAAATAGAAGATTGCCAAATAAATTGTTAAACTAGCATGATTTAAGAATTCATGGCACATAACACTATATCTTATATATAATAAACATAATCCACATATAACACAATATACATATATTGTCATACTTCTAATCTAAGTGACATATCATTTATCGAAGCTGTTTATACTAAAGTTTAAAACATGATATTGTATACCAACTCAAACGATGACGAAGGAAATACTCTCTCCTGATTGGTGGATAGTAGGCAGCAGTTACTAGCATCGAAAGGAAAACAGACAGCACTTGCAATGTCTGCATGTCTCAGGAGTGTAGTAAAACTTTCCTTCAAACTGGAGATTTGGAAAGTATGAACTTGTCTGTAAGACAGGGTGTGACTATAACTAAATCAAACTGTTTTCACTTCCAATGCATTCCATTCAAATGACTGTGTAATGAAAGCAGTGCAGCTATAACCCCCATCCCACACGCCTGACCTCTTAACTGGGGTTAATCATTCAGCAGGTATTAATTTAGTCTACATTGATATATCTTTTAATAGACAACATGCAAGTCTGCACTTTACATATAAGGTAATATAACCTGTTGGAAAATTGAAAAAAAGCCAATTCAAGCAGCTGTATATAGAATTTGGAGTAGTGTGTATTTGTTACTTTATTTTGTGTATAATGACATTTACTTTTCCCCATGCAACAGTTTGTGCCAAATTGTGGCTACCACGTTACCATGCAGTGTTGCCTTCGATATACAATGTATACAAGTACAACATATCATGATACTACATGATCAATGAACATACTGTAATTAATAAAAAAAATTTGTAAGCATCTAACTTTGCTTTAGTAAGAAAAGATAATATTTGAACCTATAATGATTTTAAAAGTGCCAGCAAATATCTTTATATTAAAAGAGAAGATAACCATGCATGAGTGTTTATTTATATAATATAAATATATTGGAACTACTTATGTAATGGCTATACAAACATTAATTAGCAAAGAAACTAAAAGCTTCAGCAAAAAGATTTTTAAATTGATAATGAAATTATCTTAATTTAAGGCTGAATTGAGTTACATACCTTAAAAATCATAGTTATCAGCCGTTAGCATCAGGGTTTCTCACCAGGGACATCAGCTTTAAAATCAAAGTTTTTTAATAAACTGAAAAAAAATGTTATAATGTTATCTTTTTAGATCAAGCATTCTTTGGAATTGCTGCTATATAGTTTCTTTACACGTCCTTTGGTTCCTTGTTTAAATAAAACAGCTATACAGCAGATTTTCAATAATATACACCAGTTTTTTTATTGTTTACACTTATGAAATTGCCTATTTTTATTTATTTACAGTTTAGCAATAACTTAGTATATTGTAATTAGGCAGCACCTAGAAATATTTCTCAAATTAACTGCATGAATAAACCAGCAGTATTTCACCAAGTCAAATTTCCACACTGCATTGTAAACCACTGTCTTCTCAAGCCATGCAGCTTGAAATCTTTCATCTAATCAACTCGTGTAATGTTTCCAAATACTTTACAAATTCATTTAAGAATTATCAAAAAACCGATCAGCCTTGCAGAAGGCTTATGTGCTGGAGAAACGAAGCAACCTTAGGATGCTAGCATAAAATGAAAACTGTTTTTTATAACAAGGTAATGGTAGCTCGCTTAGAAAACTATAATATATATATATAAATGCTCCATATAAAAAACAAGCAAATTCTGGTTTTAACTAACCAATTCCCTAAATTATCTGATGTATTGCTATTGCCAAGCACAACCCACTATTTTGGATAAGACGGTTTTTTTCTGTGTGATCTATGTATTTTGATCAGGAAGCATAAATTGAGAGCTAGCTGATATAGAGCAGCTGTGTTGGTCTTGGGTTGCTTACATAAATTCTCTAAGTGGTACGTTATAGCATATTTCAAAGTGGCTGCACTTATACGACAATATAAAAACACTTCTGCAGTAAGGATGTGCAGAATTCCATTGCCAAAGCTAGTCTAATACTTATTGTTTCTCAACAACTAAACAAATACAATCTTCAGCAGTGAAGTACTTGGTCCATCTCTGTTTCGTACTTGTTAGCTTAGCTTCTTTCATTACACTTTAACAGAGGACTTTAACTAGCTACGCTTAGGGCTATACCAGGTATATTTAGCTTTAACACAAATTTCTTAGTTTCAAAATTACTTGTCTATAATTATGTAAAAATAACAACTGTATAATTCTATGTTCTCATTCCACTATATTCCAATTATAGGAGAACATATTTTGTGCAATAACTAAAATGTTTCCATTATTAGCGTTTAAAAGGTAGCTTATGAATTATGTAAAACTCAGCAGTATTTATTTGTTGTGCCATTGATATATACATGTATATATTTATGTATATATATATATATATATATATATATATATATATATATATGTATATATATATATATATATATATATATATATATATATATATATATATATGTATATATATATATATATATATATATATATATATATATATATGTTAAATTAATTAAATTAAATTAATTAATACTAAATTAATTGAAAAGTTTATTTGTCTGTTTAAAGGAATAAAATAGCCTAGCTCTTGCAGCAATATTTACCTTAAACTATCTTTCTTAAAAATTTAACACTAATGAATGACCCAATTTATTTTGACAGAACTAAGGCATAAATGTATAATTGGACGTCACTAATCTGTGCAAAAACCACATCAATTTAACTATAACTATGATATATTATTATTATATTGATGGACAAAGTTGATTGATAGGTGGGAAGGAGGTGAGATGATTAGGCTACTCTGATGACCCTTAAACTTTAACCTTTAAGCTGCAGTTTTATTTTGAGTGCTTTGGTGAATTTAAAAAAATAAAATACGTGTCGAGAATGATAATTTTATTATAATTTATAATAATATTATAATTTATAACAAATATAAAAATAAAATAAAAACATAAGAAATAGCGTTTGGTAACATATAATGCAAGGTAAATCTATTAAACATGGTTTAAGTATTGTCATAGTGATACTGTGTTACAATCAAGGTGATTATATATATATATATATATATATATATATATATATATATATATATATATATATATATATATATATATATATATATATATACATATATATATATATATATACATATATATATATATACATATATATATATATATGTATATATTCATGTATATATATATATATATATATATATATATATATATATATATATATATATATATATATATATATATATATATACATATATATATATATATATATATATATACATATATATATATATATATATATATATATGTATATATTCATGTATATATATATATATATATATATATATATATATATATATATATATATATATATATATATATATATACATATATATATATATATATATATATATACATATATATATATATATATATATATATATATATATATATATATATATATATATATATATATATATATAATGAGTAACATAACTTAAATATCGTTCTTTTTAGTAATTCTACATATAATATATTATGTAACTATATAATGAAATAATAAGAAAGAAAAGGACAGAATTGGTCAACGGCCAAGAAAGAATGCCTTTACTGGATATTAAATAGAAAATACATTCATTTGGTGCAAATAGCGCAGGTCATCTCTCTGGCTGTGACATAAGGCGGGCAGTGTGATAGACCTCCCCATGAGCCACAGTACCCCGAGACAAAGTA
This sequence comes from Bugula neritina, assembly GCA_964035545.1. Classification (NCBI taxonomy): domain Eukaryota; kingdom Metazoa; phylum Bryozoa; class Gymnolaemata; order Cheilostomatida; family Bugulidae; genus Bugula; species Bugula neritina. Next base: position 8,753,836 of record OZ037772.1, on the reverse strand, counting down.
TAGCCCTGATCCTCCGGTAACATTTTGAGTACCTGAAAACATAACTTTATATTATATAAATTACAATAAAATCATTACTGCGCTTTCACACAAGTTAATAGTCACTATCCCTGTGATGAAACCCTGATGAGAAGGCTTTTTGTTAAATCAGGCTAAGGACTTATTCATATGACACACAGGAGTAACTATGACTGAATGCTCTTCCTAACATCACTAATGGCTTTTGTGGGTATTTGAATCCATGACTTCATGTTTACTAAACCAAACACTCTAACCCCTAGACCATGGCTGCTTCCTGAAATCATTACTGAAGTCTGAATTATTACATATAATTACAGCAGGAGTAGTCATGATGTATTGGTTAGAGCACTGGCCAGGTTAAACATGAAGCCAGTGGTTTGAGTGTAAATCCTGGCGGTGATGTTAGAACGAGCATACAGTCATAATTGCTCCTGTGCCACAACTGAATTAGCTATTAGCCCACTTCATAAACCCCTCTCTATCAAGGGTTCTCACAGGGATAGTGATAAAAAATTTAAAGAAATAAGCAATAATAAAAAGATAATATAATTACGTCATAATTTTCATTTAATATATTGCAATAAAATACAATAGGAATAAAACTGAGTTGATATTATGTTATCATGTGATTTATGTCAATTGCTTAACTCAATGCCGCCATTTAGTTATATAATCTAAAGTGTTTACTTTCTTAGTTGTCTTACCACTGATGACATCGGGGTTAGCATCAACACACTGATAGGACATCTTCATGTCAGACACGTAACTACTCATCAGATACCCTTCATACTCTCTTGTCCAGCCTATGGGACACGTTCTTCTAGCAGGAATCATCGTCTGCATATAACATTAAATATGAATTAATTATTCTTTATGATAAAATACATCTATTTTTACTCTTTTCAGATATTACAATGATCATATTTTTACAGAAATGTATAGTCTTTAGTATAATGGAGGTAGATATGTGTGTGTGTGTGTGTGTGTGTGTGTGTGTGTGTGTGTGTGTGTGTGTGTGTGTGTGTGTGTGTGTGTGTGTGTGTGTGTGTGTGTGTGTGTGTGTGTGTGTGTGTGTGTGTGTGTGTGTGTGTGTGTGTGTGTGTGTGTGTGTGTGTGTGTGTGTGTGTGTGTGTGTGTGTGTGTGTGTGTGTGTGTGTGTGTGTGTGTGTGTGTGTGTGTGTGTGTGTGTGTGTGTGTGTGTGTGTGTGTGTGTGTGTGTGTGTGTGTGCGTGTGTGTGCGTGTACATGCGCGTTTGAGAGTGGGAGTTTAGTAATTAAAGTATATAGCGATACATCAATAAATATATTTTATGAACAATTCAGGGAAACAGTTAAGAATATAATTTTACTGATGGCCTGTATGTAAGTATATAGCAATGAAACACATGCATTATTTCAATTTTTTTAATACAATAGATCAATAACATAACCTTTCATTACATATTTATGTAGTATATACAGGTAAAAATATAATTATATAGACATATGTTATTATAGGCCTTGTCTGATAGACTATTGATACATTATAGTGCAGACTCTTTGATGCAAGGGTTACCTTAGCAGACCTGGGAGAATGGCAAACACTGCAGGCTACATTGTGACCATGTACGTGGTCCGGGAATATTCCGAGGTCAAAGGATAAGTATTCGGTGGAGTAGAGCTGAAAATAAACAAGGAAATAAGTTAGACTCTCTCCAGGAAATAGATCCGTCATGAGGAAGTACTATGATTAAATATGATACCTTGTCGTAAGACACTATATATTTGTTATTTGGTGATCATTTTCACTTGGCATATAGACTATTATTTTTAATAACACTATACACAGTTATTGATTTATAGTATAAAATATGTTGCATTATAATATATAATAATACACAGTGCAATAGTATGATAGCACGTACTGCACATAATATTAATTTTCATTTGCTTAAAATCCACACTTATTTTAAGTTTTTTAGTAAAGATATCAGTTGTATTCCCTTGGTTTGAAAGGAACTCTTTAGTTTGAACATTGTTTCTCATCTCTATCTGCACAATATATCCAAAAATTAATAGATTGATGTGGAATTCTAAAAAACCTCTTCCTAGTATCTTCAAGCAGTTATACACTTTTTATAATATTTTGCAGGTTTGCTTAAAAATATGTAACAAATACTGCTTTTAAAAAACTATCAAAGTATAATACACAGCTGGAATATAAGAACTATCCTAATTTTACAGGAAATCAGAAAAGAGCAAATACTATCTTAATTCTTATATTAGAATAGAATTAATTTTGAGAAAGAACGTTAAAAGTTAAGCACAGTGCATGAACTAAAGAATCTCCATAAATAACTTTCTATCTACTTAGAAAAACAGGAGAGATTTACAAAAATAAAATTATACATTTTCTGATTTATTTACATGCATAAGATCTTTCGCAATGCATACCATACAAAAGTTCCTAAAGTGTGCCATCTGTCTATTATAACTTATAATGCAAGCTTTTAATTTATTTTCTGATCATTATGATAATATTTACATATTTTTCTGTGAAGTCTAATGAAATTTGAATTAATTAAAAGATGTCAAATTGATTCAATTTGGCTAAAAGCTTGCGAGTATTTATTACTTGCAGTTCTAAAATGAGAATATACTGTAACTACCCAAGAGTGAGCTGCATTGTCGTTAGATTTATCATATCGGTTGAACTCAGGGTTGGTTGGCAAGCAGAGATAGTCAGTACCGCCCCCTCCTCTGGTAGCTGTACCAGCCGCAGAACCCGCGCCAAAACCTGAACAAAAAATAAACAGAAATATACACTAAATAATTCAAAGCGAGATCTGCTATAATAATGTATTGATTACATATAAAATGCTACATTATCTTTTAGGAAATGGATTCAAAAGTAAAATTCATAGTGCTAAACTTATATACTATAAGATGTTAGACTCCTGAGAAATTAGAAAGTTGTAAGTGATGTACTTTGGTTCTCTTATTGAATTTAATAAGACTTGTGTATTGCATTTGCACATAAAATAAAATCAATAAATATTAGTAAATAATAAACAAAATTATTAATTTAGAATATAATTAAAATAGTCAAGTAAACATATATATAGCAATAAGTGGCCATGATATATCCCGTTATATATATATACTGTATATATATGCTTATCACAGTATATATAGTGGAGTTATCTTCACCTATTATAGTCATGTTTTTTTATGTGTAGTGCCAAACAGTCATGCATGTGCAAATAGAAATTTTATTTGCAATGAATTGCCACAGAATAATGAATTTATTTACCTGAATATATGAGTTGGGAGTCGGCTCCACATGTTTTCTTTCCCCAGTGAATGTAGGTAGAGCCTGTGGAGATGCTAGCCTGCGCCCTTTTATTATCTACAAATTTAGATGTGTGGGCAAGACTAAGAGGTGAGGCTTGCTGTGATTTGAGGCTATCTATAGTATTCTGTAGCCTTTGGAGCTCAGAGTTCATTTGGTTCCATCTTAGGGCTACTCCAAACACCGTTCCCAGCGCCATAGTGAAGGCAAGGATACTCAGTATAATAGGCAGAGCAATATACTTATTTCCGAAGAAACTACAGAGGCTGAAAATAAAATGAAGATATAGTGTAGGTGGACAATATTAGAAAATATTTGTTTCAACCAATTATTCAAGATTTAAATATATAAATGTTATAGTTCATAATTAGAGCTGAGGTGGTAACAATGTAGCTAACACACATGAATCCTTAAAAATTTGTTTCATTATGTGCTATATAAGTTTAAAATTAAACGACATTCTTTCAAAAACCGTCAAGCTTTCTTTTCATCCTTTTACTCTATTTAATAGCCATGATTTCTTTTCATTAATTTGCCTAAATATAGCTGTGAGACAATGTTGTGTAGTGACTGGGGTGATTGTTTAGAAAAAAATTTGCAGCGTAATTAAGCTTTACAAAAAATCTTTGTGAAAACTATACATGCTAGCAAAGAAATCGTATACAGTTTCATGGGTCTTGTAGAAAATATTGATTCAAGCTTAAGTATATAAAATATGCATATTACCGCAAGCACGGAGCTTTTTGCATTTATTTACATTAATTTAAAATAGATTTTGAAACTATGCATAGTCATATTTTGAATTCTATTATATAAAATTAGTTTATTATACCTACACTTATATTAACTAGGTTATTAATGGTTTTACTGAATGCCTATAGGAATTGGGCTGTTAGGTAGACTATACAATTTGAGGGATAGCTTGGGCAGACAACTCTTATGTGGACCCTAAATTTCAGTATAATTATTATAATATGTAGCGCTCCAACTGTAAGAATTAACAAATAACTTTGAAAACACATGAAACTGAGTAATACGTAACTTTTACAAAAAATGTTTTACAAGGAGATTAATTTATGCATATTTATAATTATAATATTATATACGTAAAATGTTTTGGTAGTTGTTCTGTAGTGAACCATCACAGGCCTGATAGCTTGCATGTATCAATAGTTCAACTTGAAGCGTAAAAACACTCAAGCAAATTTATAGTCAGCTCCCTGTGAGAAACTCACTGATGGAAATGGTTTCTTAATAAATCAGGCTAAGGACTTATTCAGATGTGGCACAGGAACAATTATGACTGCGTGTGCTCTTCCTAACATCACAAATAACCTTTACTGGAATTTGAAACCATGGTTTTGTTTTTTAAGCAAAATGCTAGACTCCGAAACTACAGCTTTTCCAATGAATTTAAGTTTGAATTACTCATCGAAGACTACACTTTTATATTAATATCTGCCTGGCCTCTCGTAGATGTCAATTGGTATAGTTTCACAAACATAAATTAGAAAAGTTTATTTAGTTTTTACTTATCTATTTATAATTACTTCAAACTAAAACTCTAGCATTCAGATATTGTATTATAAACTGTTTTTTAATTAATATTCAGATTGATAGCTTAGAAATATATTTCATCATAATATACAGTTGCATGGCGTTATGCATAGAGCCATTTATCATTATTTGTTACCTCCATTTCCTTTTTCCTTGTCAGTTTTTAGCATTAAATGACAGTATATCTGAAATGGCTTACCTGGTTAAAAACTTACTACTGGTAGAACTAGATTCATCGCCATCCTTTATTTCCATGTTGACAATTCCATTTTTGTCACTTTCAATTCTACTGTCCAAATAGCTCTCCATTGTTCTTAAATCTCAATAAACAACGGTGTCTTGGAACTAGAAATAAAATATTTTGCTTGTGGGAAAATTAACAAAATATGTTAACGCAAATAAAATTAAAAAAAAAAGATATGTAGTTTACTTTTCAAAGTATAGGTTTCATAGTATCGAGGGAATAGCCATTTTGACTTATGATTTAATAATAGTACGGCAACAGACAAATATAGCAATAAAAACTTATGAATGCAAAAACAATAATAATCATATACAGGAAATGTTGTGCCTGTGATGTTCTTGTATATAAAAGAACATTACATGTAGATATGTATACAATGTAGAAGTGCTTCACGCACCAAGTTACTGGACAGTTTAGATCACTGCCGCAGGTGTTTCATATAAACCAGTAGAGTAAAGTATTAAGTCAAATGGTAAACATTCTAATAAAGTTTTGCAAAGCGCAAGTCCCTATTTAGTAATACAACCATATTATGTCAAAGTACCAACATAACATGCACACTGTATAATGCTACACACAGTGACAAATATAAAGCTATTAAAAAGTACAATTATTCAGCTGTTGTTAAGTTGTTTAAAAAAAGACATGCTAAGAAATGAGGCATGTGCTAATAAAAAAGAAAATTGCTTCACGAACCTACTATACATGTGACTCAGCTATACTATATAACTGCTTGTAAGCTAAACTGAGTTGAATATCCTGGTATACTGTTTAAATCAGTAACGAAACACTTAAGATGATGGATTAACTTAATCCCCTTAAGCAGCTACTTATCAATTTGATGAACAAAGATTAGGATTGCCTCAGCATTCAGTACAAACTAGTAGAACATTACTAAATCTATAATCCTTTTTCTGAAGCTACACAAAAACACATTAACTACAAAATTTATGCAAGATGATGAAAGATGTGTTGAAGCGTAGTTGCATAACTCATTTACTAATCCAGGGGCTGCTTTATTCATCATGAGAAGTTTTTACAATTGATTACTAATATAGAGATCTCTGATTGAATACAAAATAAAAACTTGAAACGGCAACAATAAGCAGTTGTAAAAAGTCAGCTTTGAAATTTAACAAATAAACAGATGATTTTGTTTTGCATAAGCTAGTTTATAAAACTATATATATGAGACTAATATAGCCACAGTGATGCACTTTTCTGGTACATAGTAAGCTAAAAATGATTGCGGTTCAAATTATATGGTCATTAGTGATGTTACTAATCATGACACAATTGCTGTCAGCTGTTTTTGCAAGCAGATGTCATCAAACTGCGTTAATCAGGTTTGGTTATAAGAGGGGCAGTTCTTAGCTTGCATTAAATGCTTGCAGGTGAAAAATTCAAAATTTAAAGTATTTTTTGTTTTTAATGATTCCTAGTTTAAAACTGAATTATATATATATCTATAAAATTATATATATATATAATTATATATATAATTATATATATAATTATATATATATATATAATTATAATATATATCATATACATCTAATCGTTATTGAACACATATATTTGATAGTTGCTGATAGAAACAATGTGAATATCAGTATCTACCTCACAAATTAATGACTAAATTTAATTTATTGAATTGTTCACTATCATCTGTCATTTATATGAAGATTAATATATGCACCTATTCCATCAAAATATTTATGAGCTCTTAATATTTATGTCTTCTACAAAATAGAATTTAGAGACTTGAAGTCTGAGAAATGTGTCAAAAATTAATATATCCATCACAATCATAGAGGCTTTATATCTTGCTATATATAACTCATGGGCTTATAGTCACTATCCTTTTGAAAACCCCTGACGAAAAGAGTCTTTTTGAATTGGGCTAAAGAGTTATTCAGACGTGACACAGGAGCAATTATGACTGGATGCTCTTCCTAATATCACCAATGGCCTTTTCTGGAATTCGAACCCTTGACTTCGTGTTTACTAAACCAAACCCTCTAACCCCTATAAGACTCTAAATCCTCTTCCAATTGATATCCTATATGTTCCAATTGCTCAAATTGATGTGCTATATAAGCTTCTGAGAGATATAAGCAAGCATATAGGCCAATGTGCTTCCGATTACATATCATGAGGAACAGGCAGCCCAGTAAAAAGCATAGAAATTTAGTGTCTGATATTTGTTGATTGCTACTGGCAGAGAGTTATAGCCTGCATTTTCACTACTGCTAATGAATTTATATGGATGAATTTGTGGTTTAGGTTTGCTTTAGCTTGTGGTTTCCGTTTCATTTGATGCAAATGTTTCCAAACGTTAAATGAAAAATTCTGAAGCAGCGTAGGTACAAACTCTTACAAAAAACTTTAACATTAACAATAATCTAATGTGACACTCAGCCCATGGAACTTGCAAAGTTGCTTTCAGATTTTCCTCAAATAATTGTTACAGCTAAAAAGTAATATAAAATCATTAATTTGAAACTCCTCATTTATCAAACCGAATTCGTTTATGCCATTAACATATGAAAAGCTCCGCAACTCATTTGAAAAAGTTCTGCAAAAGTGGTCACTTGATCAAGTACCAACCAAAAACAGCATAGCTTCATATTATGCAGCATATATAACTTTGTGAATAAAAATGTGTTTTTATTATGTTAAATACCTTACTATTGTTCCTTACCTTACAAACTCAAGAATCCACCCAAAGCTGGTTGCAAAGCTGTGTACTACCAAGACACCAGACCTATTGACACTGGGTCTCAGTTGAATGCATCTTCTAATCCATCATCTACATTACATGAAGTGGCATATCCTATTCATTTAACCAGAAGTCTTAAGCTCAGCAATAAGTAATACGGCTTGGCAGCTTACACCCCCAACTGGTGAAGAGATTTTAGGCTAAGACCTGTCAGCACAATACTAGCCTAAGTCCTCAATTTCGAAATGGTCATAGTTTAGGGTGTGGATAGATATACCTCCAAACTGTTAAGGCGAATCCAGAGCTAGTAATTTAATTAAAACTCATTAATTATGTTGTTGAAAATCTCCTAGCAACCAAAAGACATCTGAATATTATTATAAGATAATTCGTGCTTGCTGAGTTATATTAAATCGTAATATTCTAAAGATTTGGTCAAAATATGAAAAAATGCTTATGAGTTGTAACTTATTTCTGTCTATAACTATAAGAGCCCGAGACAAAAACAGACCGACATATGACAATGATTTTTACATGTTATGGACTATTAAATCTTATTTTTTAAATTGTCATCTTTCTGAACCTATTACCTAACTAACTTTTAGACTTTCAATATTTTTTTCATATTTATTATATGAAAACCAATTAAAACAGGTCGAAAATAAAAAACAAAATGTAAATTTAATGAAATCATACTTATAAGGAAAACCTGAAAAATGCATGGGAAGATAACCCCATAGATTAATCTCACTATGACAAATTAAACTGAAGCCTATTTCATTAGTTCGTTATTTTAAGGGGGGGGGGGGGGGGTCAACCTAAATTTGATGTAAGTGTTTAGTTTCTAGCAATATATTGTATGACTGCAAAAAAACTATGTCTTATATATCAGTATAATTTATTGCCCAAACAAAAATCACCTTTTCTGTATATTTCCTAATTTGTTTAATAATTCCCTACTATCTACTATCTCAGAGCATATATGTGAATGCTCGGGCTAAGTCAGTTTTATCTTTACTCTAGCATCACTCAATTAACCTGTTACGCGTCAACTTTGGCCCTGGCAATTGGAACCTATACCCAATAATATGGCCGAATCAGTGTGTCATGACACGCCCTTAACCAACGCATTGTCCATAAAATATATATTTACGTGTTTACATATATATATATATATATATATATATATATATATATATATATATATATATATATATATATATATAAAGTAAAATGAGTGTTTTATAAAACGTTACTAGAGTGCTCTATAGAAATAAATCTAGAGCATAAACATTAGAAGAAATAAAATGAGATTTGATTAATATAATGGCATTTATTACTAGTAGTTTCGTACACAAAAACGATGTGCACTCATCAGATAAATTTGCCACTATGATTGCTTACAACTATAAATAATGTAATATGTAAATATACACAGAATAAAGCTAGAAGATCAAAATATAATTTTGTTTCCAAAGATTTATTATTTAAAACGAATTAAATCATGCAGGTCAAAAAAATTAAAAACTACCTAAATATTGCTAAATTAATGAACTCATAGTAGCTTATAAAGGAGTTAGAGTCACTGAACTATAACCCTATAGGGGTCATAGTTCAATAGTTAGAGTGTTTGGCTTAGTCGTGGGTCCAAACCCAAGTAGAAGTCATTGGTGATGTTAGGAAGAGCATCCAGTTATAATTGCTCCTGTGCCACATAGATGAATAAGTCCTTTAACAAAACTTTTTCCTTCAGGGGTTTCTCTCAGTTTGAAAGTTAACCTGATAAATTCAGGAAATAAATAACTTCATATAATATTATTTTAAAAATTTTAAATTAAAACTGCATCATATTTCATTTGTTTTTAAACACAACACCGATATTTTTTGTTCTAAATATAATTTATACTAGCTAGTTGTTTGTAACTAGTTGCATGGTACCAGATCGTAACAATATTCATTTACTAAGGCTTGCTTATAAATTAATGGCTTAATGTTTCTGGCTTTGTGCAATATTGCAAAACATCTTCAAATGAATTTAAGTAGAAATTATAATGTAAGTACTTTGTTTGAATGATATAAGTTATCATGCTTTCGGCTGGCACGTATACAACTGGAAACATGCATTCATCAGCCAACCAGAGAGATTTGCAATCATTTAAAATGTTGGAGTTTAATAAATATTTTAACCACCTTAAATTGAATAGCTGCTATTTATATGTTTTTTTCCTAGATTAATATTTACAAATAAAAAAAGCTTTTGCACAATGAAAAGTCCATTGGTGACCAGCTGATCACACAACTTAAACAGACAAATTTAGGTGGCTTTTTTCTAGCAATATGTTATGTTTGCAAACACCATTGGTAACGATATCACATATTACTCTGCATACTTAGCTGCATTGAAAGTTTCTAGTTATCTGATGATAAGAGGATTTGGGTGTAATGACTAAACCCCTGTTCACACATTGCCGTATCATACACCGTAATGTAAAATATCAGCCATTTTTACAAATTTCTGAGCTTCCTGTACGGTGTGGTACGTTAGGATCAAGCACTGCTTGATTCAAACTAGTTGCGGTGGGTTCCTATTGGACAGAAAAACTTTTGTGTCAGCTCATTGGATAAAATTGTCCAATGAAATGTCTTGTAAATTACCTAATAGCGGACTTTGTAAACTTCAGCCTGGAAACATTAAAGATGGCTGATATTTTACATTACAGCCGTACTATACGTCAATGGGTGAACAGGGGGTGAGTTGCATTGACAGTTTCTAGTGATCTGATAATAGGGGATTTTGGGTGTAATGACTTACCAAAAGCATAGTGAAGAGGAACATGATAGTGCTTCCACTATGATATTGAAAGGGTGCGTATGAGTGTCAGCAATCAAAGATGTTATAACATTTTTAACGGCCGATTATGGGGCCATTTCAAAAAGTATTACATACGAATTGGTCACAAGTATAGCTTCAGACTAACGACTTGCAACAAATATATATATATATATGCAATTTATATTTAAAAAAACAGTGTTAAAATACACGTTTACAAGTTTTTAGCAAAATCTCAAACAACAAAAACATTTTTAAGTTGATTCGTTACTATTAAAGAAAGAGTAAACATATTTAAATAAATTAGCTCTGATAATATTTATGAAAAAGTGTTATTTATTATCATAACATTTGAGCAGGGGAGATAAACCCGAATAACAAAAACTGATGATCAGAAGATTCAAAAAGCCTAGCCAATGAGAGTTCTGTACCAAAATCTGGTGGCTCATTACCAGCTGGCATATTGGTGAACAATACTCATTCATACTAGTATGATAGAGAACAAATAAAGGTAAAAATTATGTAACAACTGGCCTTAAGCTGCAAAATTGTACCATTTTTTGTAGACATGCAATATTCAATTGCATTTTATAAACACTTAATTTAGATGTTTTGAATAATACATCAGAGTGTCATAAATTTAAGGTATGAAATAAAGTAATGCACTTGAAAAAAATTGAAGCATGCATTTTGCAACTGAATATGCAGAATTTTATATAAGTTATAATTGTGGAGTATTGAGCTGGTACGCTTTGCTGATTGGTTGAGTGTTACATGGTCTATTACAAAAGCAAGCAAACCAAAAAATTAAAAATTATTTGGAAGGTTTGAATATTTATTATTCAAATCAGTTTGCACAATCATTTTAAGAAATCATATATCAAACAAAGAGTTTTCTTCTTTTAATTGCCGTTATCTAGTCAATATAGCATTTAGATCACATCTTTTGAGAAGAATTTTGTGATATAATATACAAAAGCATACAAGTCATCACAGACAATAGTTCGCCTTATTATGATTGGTCACAGCTCAACATCATGCGTTGTACTTGTTTTCAGTGTGTGAACGCATGTTGACAAAGCGTAACAGCGTTGCCATTTTGTTTTTGCTGTTGCGGCTCACTATACGGCAAAGAGTGAATAGAGGTTAACTTGAGTCAGTTAAAACTTAGCATTTTATATTAACATCTTTGCAAGCAGTACATTTATAAAAAGCTGCAGTAAAAAAACCACCGTAAAATAATAATTTCAATTATAAATAGGATATAGTAGCCATAGCGCTATAATAATATAAACTGTGAGCGTTGAACTAAATGACAATCAAGTTGCATCACATGTAAAAAACTTTCTCTATAAAAGAGTTTGTATTCCTATAAGAAAGCCAGTAAGCTCTTTCTGGAAAAACCAGACACCAAAAGCATCAAGTGGTGTCTACAAAGTCATGGCAGTATTATGCAGTCATAACATAATATTTTGAATAAATTTACATGTACATACCTTGATTAAAAGCATAAGGTTTAATTTAAATTTTGCTAGCATTGTTATTTAACTATTTAAAATGTATTCATAGAGTTTTTAAAATAGGAGAAAGTAAGCTAAATGTTTATCTTTGAACTTTTCATCGATTCTCCTAAAACCTAACTGTAGCGTTCAAATAGCTCAGCAGCCCCTGTGGTGTACGTAATTGATTAAAGCGGTGCTGCTTACAAGCCGGTGGTTCGAATCCCAGAGGGGGCATTTTTTGCAATAACTATCACTTGTTATCTTTAGGCTGTTTTACTATAGATTATGCTAAACATGAAATAAATATATTTTGTGATGCATATACCAAGAAAATATACAATGCAATACAATATACAATTCGTTTGAATACATTAGCAGATTATAGTCTTGAAAATTTTATATTCTTATAGTTTTCATCTTTGAAAGATTTCTTTATTTTGATAATTGATTTTTATAGATGAGAGATTGTGTAAACCAGTCTAAGTGCATTATGTAATCTTGTAAAAGGTACTGTCAAACATATATTAAGTTTATACATTAAAAGAAAGAACAATAATTAAATAGAAAGTATATAGTTTTCATTTCGGAAAGCAAATGAAGTTGTATAACATGCACGTTCTTTCATTTCTTCAAGCAATATTTATAAGTGCGATTCATATTATTTATATACCACTGATGTTAACAGTTGCCACCAGAGAAAGAGAACAACGATACCCATTAACACAAAATGTACACTCCATATCTAGCAGGTCTGTCTTAATTTATTATGCAACTGTAATTTATGTATTTATATATGAGTATAAATATAACTTATGCAACTTTGATGGTTCTTAAGTTTGATAGAAGAGTGAATAATATTTTAACATAAAGTTTTTTATGTATTGTATTATTGAGTGTTATTGGAAATAATTTTGTAACTTTAAATCCAACAACATATATATATATATATATATATATATATATATATATATATATATATATATATTATATATATATATATACATGTATATATATATATACATATATATATATATATATATATATATATATATATATATATATATATATATATATATATATATATATATATATATATATATATATATATACATGTATATATATATATATGTTTCTATAAGATTATTATAAATCTAATTCTAATATGCTCTTAAGTTAGCAACTAAACATTTAAACTCCCTTTAGTCAGCTCAGGTACTTAACAAAAAATAATCAATCAAATTAGTATTTGATTATGTATTAAACTTAAAACTACAGAATTAGTAATTGCTCAGAAAGGCTCATATAGACATGTTCATCAATTATATATCAAGTATAATATAGGTATCAATTTCTAACTTAACTATTTTCAATTCATGTTTTCATTCTTTTTAGTGTTACTGCACCTTGTGGCACCTGTCAGTGGTAAATGCAGCACTGACACTAACAGATTCAGAAGATACAGTGTACCAGAAACCAGGTCAGTCACAGATCATATGACAGGTGAATCAGTATTTAGTGAAGTTGTTGGAATCTGTCTGCTAGACTGTAAAGAAGATGAGAATTGCTTGGGAATGATTTATGATATTCAGAATAAAAGATGTTTTCTGAAGCAATGTGTGAATCCTCAACTCTTCACAGAGTGGAATGGGAGAAAGGAAGACTATTACATCTTTATTTCACAGAGAGCCAACAAGTCCCCAAACAAACTTCTGGCAAGAGGTACTTTAAGCAAATTGATTATGACAGTGTTTTATGCTCTAAAGCGAGTATTTTTTTATATCAAGCAACCATATAAGATTTGCTGTTCTATAATTTCACTCTTAGTATTATGTATATGATACATGTTTAAGCTCAATGATGTTGTATGTGTGCTTTCTATATTCATGCAGACAACATTCTGAAAAAACATTTATTTAAAATATAAATAGTCATATAACTGTATAAGTACTCGATCCATGATGCACTATTCATCTTATAATTTTAAGGTATGAATTAAAATGTTAACAATAGAATATCAGTGCTGACTAGCTCGATATTGATTGATTTAACCGGGGTTGTTTGTTACCCCCTATTCACACTTACCGTACCGTACGCCGTAACAGCAAATTTTAGCGACTTTTGTTAACATCCGGCCTAAATTGCACTCCGGTATACGTTGCGGCGTTGATCAAGCAGTGGTTGATTCAAAAAATCACGGTGGGCTCCTATTGGGTAGAGTTGATCTGGTACTAAAATTTAAAGAACATGTTCGCTAGTTTATTTTAATCCCTTATTTTTGATTTAATTTAACCAATTCAAAAGTTTTAAAAGATTAAAAAAATCTTTATCCGGCTTGTTTGAATTAAACTCAGCTTAAAAATCTAGCTTTCCCTAATCACAAAATCAAGCAAATCAAAAACTTAAAAATGATTTGGACGGCTTAAATATTCATTATTTAAATTAGTTTGCACAATTATTTTAAAAACGAATATATTTAAAAGAAAGATTCTTTTTATGTAATTGCTTTTATTTAGTAAATAGCATTTGTATCACATCTTTTGATAAGAATGTTGCGAATAATTTGTAAATAATATTCAAAGGCGTTCAAATCACCGCAGACACGAGTTGGCTTTATTATGATTGATCACAGCTCACCGTCATGCATTGTACTTTTACGGCAATGTGTGAACACCCGTCGACAAAATGCAACAGCGTCGCCATTTTATTTTTGCTGTTACGGCGTACGATACGGTAAGTGTGAATGAGGGGTTAGGGAGCAGCCGTGGTCTAGGGGTTAGAGCGTTGCCTAGTTAACACGAAGGTCATGGGTTCAAGCCCTGACAAAGGCCATTGGTGATGTTAGGAAGAACATTCAGTCATAATGGCTCCTGTGCCTCATTTAGATAAGCCTTTAGCCCGCTTTAACAAAAAACCCTTTTTATCAGGGGTTTTCTCACAGGGATAGTGACTATATAAACTTGTGTGAGTTTTTTTTTGTTTTACAGGTAAACCAGCAACACTCTCGAGTGTTTACAGGCCAAACAAGTTTTTCGCATCAGACGCTGTTGATGGTATTTATACCGAAAATGAAATAGAGACATCAATGGCCCACAACCGAGGACCAGAACACAGACCCTGGTGGAGAGTGGATCTGGTTGATGTTTACTGTGTCTGGGCTGTCAACATCCTCAACAGAGGGAATGGTACATTATATAATTATCTTTATGAAGTTTATATAATGAGGTTAAATAATATACTGACAATTAAAAAATATAAAGTTGATTATAAAATGTGCTATTTTGTAAGTTGAAAAGCTGACGTAATATGCTATTCTCTGCTTTGCTCAGCTTGAGACAAATTTAAATAAATTATGTAACAATTTTTTTGCAAAGACTTCAGAAGGAAGTATTTATTCACCGTGTTTTTTCTGCTTAGTATTTTCAATTTTAAATTTAAATTTGAATTTTTTAAAATTAAGCACCCCATGAAAATTGGAGAGAAAGGTCTTTGAACGCTGAGGTTACAGTTGCTATGGCAGAAGAAAAAATAGAATTTACCGGAACAAACCCTGAAGTCCTGTGTTACTACCATGATGGAGTTCTTAACCGATACTACACCCTGGCTACTTGTAAACAACCTATCAGAGGTCGTTTTGTTCAGATTCTGTTCAACGCTAATACTTATGTTAATCTTTATGAAGTCGAAGTTCATGGAATTTGAATAGCATACATTGTTTTAACGTAATTTTATAGTTATAATAACAGTACATGTTGTTTCAATACTATGTTGATTTTTCAACCCTTTATTGAGAGTTGAAAAATCAACACATTGCACATTACACTCTTTCTTTTTAGTGATACCTTAGTCCAAAATTTAGATAGATCGCATGTATTCCAAACATATATTAGCTAAATTATAATGTACATGGGCAAAAAATATGCTATTACAGAGTCGGTTTTAGCACCATAGTAAATATACTATATTGGCATAAGAGCTTTGCCACAAATTTTGTTTCTTTTATAACTTTTACGATTTATTTGAAAGCTATAGAAAGAATTGCAAGTTTTATGTTTGTTATATATATTGTTCTCTTTGTATATTTTTTAAGTAAGCAAAAGTAATGTTTGGTTTAATTGTGTTATTATTTCTATTTGAAAAACTGAAAAATAATAAAAAAAAATTGTGTTGTGTATTTGAGTGGAGAAGCTTCTCTGCAATTAATCACAATTGCTAAGTTAAACTATAGTAATTTACATCTAAGCCACAACTTGCAGCATCAACTAAAATAGAAAATAGACCAATATAGAAATTAGGTATCGGGGAGTTATGCTCTCTCCGTGTGTAAATCTATTAATAACTGAATATTCTAAAATGCTATTTTGTTGCTACAGGAACTTTTAATTTCTCAGTGGTAATCCAACCCCAATTACTTATTGATTAAGCAAACATGAAGTTTTAGCTTAAAGCTAAAGAGTGTAGAACTGGCACAAATTAGGAGAGCTTAACTATAAAGCCTAGTTCTAGTATTACAGGCAACTATGACTATTGTATTATAAAGCATCACATTGAATAACAACTCTTTACCAATTATTCTATACTGATTTAACTCGTTTAACGTCTGCATAGTTTACTGAAACTAGAAATCAGAGAGACGCCTGCAAGTGGCATAAGATGCTTATTATTCCCATGCAGTGCTGTAATATATCATTCAACTGTAGTATAAATACTAGTTATTTGAGTTATCTCTACATGCTCATCCCAATTAGAAAAGCAATGCGCAAATTATATTAGCATATTGATAAAACATTACATTGCTTTTTTTAAATCAAATTTGTTTTCCTGTTTGCTTTGATTTTTGTTCAAACAAAAGTTAAACCGCAATATGCAATAAAGTTACATTTTACATAGCAATGTGAAAAAGTTGTACAATAGCCAATCACATTGTTTTATGTTTAAAAGCTATAAATTATTATTAAAAAAATATTTAAAAAGATGAAACAAACATCGATTGTAATCGTAACCATTTGTAGCAATGATGAGGATGCTATAGGTTTGTGCTTTATTTTGCCATTAGAGTTACTTTTCCTTACAATAGCCGATACCTCAGTGAATTAAACTTTCTGCAATTTTCTTCAATCTTCTTAAGGGAAGACGACAGAATAATTTACAAGGCATGTCTCAGCTAAGGAAAAGCGACTCCTTAATATCAAACTACTGTTCAAAACATGCACTCACTTATGCGAACTTTTTAGCTTAGGTTTTGTATGTTTCCTAGTCTTGGTTCTAGGCTTTTCCACGGGGTTCCCATACAGGGACTCACTATCTGACCCAACTAGAGACGCTGTTGGTTTCCTCTTTTTTCTTTTTTTCTTATGTTGCTTTGATATTTCTTCAGCTTTTCTCATTTGTTCCAACTTCATAGATTTGTTCACTAAAACATTTACAACTCCGCTATCAGCATACTAGAACAATTAAACTGTTGTGTCTAGTCGCCATATCTATGTCAATCATTATAGGCATTAACAGCGAGCTTCGTTATTGTTATAAAACAACCTCTTCCATCATGGGTTTTCTCACAGGGGTAGTGACTACATATATAACTTGCATGACTTTTTACAGCAAAGAATGGAAGGATTTGTAACCCTCCCCAAGTTTTGTAATTAGTGTGTCACTATATTCCTATATTAAGAAACTACTACTGACTGACTTTGAGAGATTAAATTTCTGACCAAGTAAAAAGGCATATACCAATTATTTAATGTTTTCCTGCAATATACTTGCAATTTGATGATTTTCACAAATGATTTAAAAATATTAGCAAGAATTTTACTTCAAGAAAAGTACTGTATGAATGTTTTTGTCAACTTGTTTAAGCAAAACAGTTGTAAAGTGAACTTAGCATTGCTATGGGAAATCTTTTTAAAAATATAAACAAAATTAATCTAGCATTTAATAAAACTTTTTGGTTGTTGCAGTAAAAGGTGTAGACTGTAGAGTCAGGTAATCATTGTTGTAAAATAGTTGCCCCCACTGGGATTCGAACCCGAGACCTCTGGCTTGCCAGCAAGTGTGCTAACCATTATACGACGGGACCACTGGGTAAACTCATTGCTACATCCTACCCAGTTCTCTCAACTCCACTGGCCTCTCTACTACTTCTTCAGTCATCAGGCTTCCCTGGCCACTCAACTCCCTCGGAGTACTACAACTAAACTTTACTAAAGGCCGAAATAGCTTGTAAATTAGTTGCCACCACTGGGAATCGAACCCGAGTCCTCTGGCTTGCAAGCAAGTGTGCTACCATTACACCACAGAGACTATTGAGTAAATTCATCACTACAATTATATATATTATTCTGGAGAATGATTTACTTACTTGACATGCATACAAGCATTATTCCTACTATTGAGAATGAGAAAATAAAGACAGCTAGAGATATCACCACATATTGCCATGAGGACGTATATTCTTGAGTTAGAGGAGTGGTCTTTTTGGTAGTTTTTGTTGTTGTAGTCTTTTGTGTTGTTGTAGTTGTAGATGTGGTGGTTGGTGTTGTTCTTTTAGTGGTTATTGGCGTAGTGGGTGACATACGAGTGGTAGTAGTGGCATCTAAATCTAAATAAAATTAATATAAAAGGTCATGCTTTTACAGCAAAGATTGAACGACCATTACTATAATATACTCTAATAAATATTATACTTTTAACTGGACGTGAATGTTATGAGAAAAGTATACACTATATAAATGTTTCAAATGTTGAGCCAAGTTGATTGGGTAACCAAATTGTATTACTATTTCCAAACCAAAATCACAGACATAAAAACCTACTTACCAGACTTACAGACCACAGGCTTACCTTTTATTTTAAGTTTGTAAATAGACCGAGGACCCACTATGTATATGTCAAGCTTATTTAATCCGATAGAGAGATATGTCGGTGTAATCACTCTGCAGCTACTAATTTTCCCGTTCTTCTCGATATGTCTCTGTACCTGGGACCAGCATATGGTGGACATGGTTCTAGACTTCAGATCAACTAAACGCAGATTGCTACTCTCCGTATCTGTTACCACAAACAGATTGTCTTCTAAAAACACCAAATCCCTGAGCTGTCGAACGTTTGCCTCATCTTGCAGTCGCCCGTCTGAAGCCCCACGTGCTACTAAGAAGACATACTCCAATATCGGTGAAACTTTAATTGATATTCTCGCTACCGAAGAAGGCATCACGATATACAGGAAACTTCCTGAGAGATCTACGTGTAAACTTTGAGCTCTTCTAGACCATTGATGTAGCGTAGCCACGGCCCATAGTTTTCGAGTCGGCTTTAAATATCTAATTGTGTTTGCTCCCGTGTCGTGGAAATAGACATTCTTCGTTTGTTCCCTTCTAGTTGCGAGACCCATGGGACTGGTAAGCAATGCATAAGATGCAAATGTATCGTCATTGCCGGACACTTCACATGTGCCGGCAAACGTGGTGATAATATGAGTTATTCGGTCAACGTTTCGTATGCAGTGATTAGTTTCATCCGCTATCCAAATATGCGTCTCGTTTATGGGTGAAGTTATGGCTCCTGTAATTTTTCCCAGCCTAGCTACGGTATAGTGACCATCTTTGTAGCCACTTTCTAGTGGATGTCCGGTTATTAAATGAAACTTCTTGAAATCATTGGTTGAGTAGATGGAAAATCCAATAACTGCAAAGAAACTTCTTTCCAGCCAATCATCCGTAAAGAGCAAGCTGATTGGACCAAATCTTTTGACTATGCTAGTAGTCTTAGTTACTACAGACACGTCCTCAAATTTGTACCTGCATAAATAAAAATACTTCCAAAGTGAAACTGTAGCTTTTAGACAAAGAACTGGTCTATGTTTTTAACATTTTAAAGAATTGAAATTTTTATACGGAAGCTGATGCTAACAGTTCAAGAATAATTCACAACCTAAATTTTTGGATTGCTTGCACAAAGGTTAGCTGATACATGAAGTTGCTTTAATAACTTGTGCAGTCTATAGCTATTGAGTATATATAACAGCATATATAGATTTTTATTTTATGTACTTTTGTTTAATAGTATGTTAATAGTAATATAAATTCATGGCATAGATTAAATTTCGCTATTGAGTTTTAAATCATTTATCTTGGACAGCATTACAGACAATAATAACTTAGTACCTGTATGCAGTATCTCTAAAAATCCTTGCTGCACTAGCACATCTCACCAGCAGTAAAACCTAAAAGTCAGTAAAATTTTTTATGTTAACAAAAATTTGTGTATATATGCATTGATTGCACGCAATAGTCTCTTTGGGGCAAATGGTGAAATGTTGTCTGCTTTCATGCCAGAGGTCTTGAATTCAGATGCCATGCAGGAGAGTTTCAATTATGTTTTAGTGAATGCAATCATTAACTTCTTGTTTGTGTTACAATCAGCTTGTTTGTGCATTTGCTTGTCTGTTGAGTTTTGAGACAAACTTAATCTTGGCTTATTTAGGATCTTCAGAGAAAAGTTGTAAAATAATGAAATCCAAAAGTAATATATAGTTGTAATTTATGACATATAATTTTTACATAACAAAGTCTAGCTATAAAAAGAAATTCGCAAGATTATTTTGCTTTTATTTGATGATTATGTCATCTTAAAATTGTTTAAACTACATTATTGGCTGTTTGAAATAAATTTCTCTGACTATATTTATTTGCAAAAAAATATACAGTTAGAGGGCACACAAGAGCAGCTATAAAATATTTGTTAAATAATAATTGTTTTAGTTTTTTATAACATTGTTATGTTGACATTCTGTGTTTCAAAGTCAATGGTCAAGAATTGTAAAACTTTAAACATTAGAGCATCTTAATTATTTTTCATATATAGGTTCATATGCATAAAAGCATTTGACACTGAAAAGTAATAAAATATTTTGCTCTTCATTTTTTACTCAGTTATTTTTATTAAAAGGTTAATAGTCAAATATCAATAGTGTCACAATAGGTGATAGTATAAGTATATAATTTTTTTGATAATTTAGTCTAATTATTTTACTAATAATTGTGACTCACCAAATTGATGATTGGAAGAATTAGCTGCATGGTTACTATGGTCAAACTTGCATGAACTTGCTTATTACACTTTGTATCACACTAACTAAGTTCTACAGGTGTAAAAATATTTAGTTTTCATTCTATGAATAAATGGAATCTTTTAAATTTTCTCTAATAGCATTAATTTTTATTTTTCTATTTTGATATGTTAGGAAAAATAATATTATTATTAGCTAGTTTCTTAAAGTATTGTTTACATAAGTAAAAAGTATGTAAGATTTTGTAGTTGTAAATCAAACAGAGAAAAGTAGTTTAAACTTGCCAGCTTACTAGTTTTTTCAAAAAACATTATGTGCCATTTTTACCGATGCCATTTTTACCTAAAATTATTTCAGCCACTAGCATTTTCTCAGCATTTCTTTCATATTGATTAAAATTTTTCCGTGATATAAAATGCATTAAGTTTATTTGAAGAGTAAAACAAAAAACAGTATTGATTTTAGTATTTCAAAAATATTGGAAAACAGGAATGGCTTTGTCAGATATTTGTTTCACCTAAAGAACCTTCCAGAGATCAGTCCTTGCGTGATTTTGTATCTGATTGGTTGGACAGAGAATATATCTTGAAATTAAAATATTCCCGGGTACACCTGTTACTAGGTTGATATGGCTTTGTTAGTCTTTGACTGGATTTTTTATACTGCTTGTGAAACTTTTCACTACAAACATGTATTATGACTATATATAATACAGTTAAATGGTGTCATCCCAGATAAACGCTTCCAGTTAGACGCTATTTATTTATTTTGGTACAGTATAATTATATGTATTTTACGTGCAATTTATGTTTTTAAAATTTATGAATACTTTAAAAAAATTGAATCAATAGCTTGTTTTTTAACACATAAAAGATTTTTTTCAATATTTATTAACTTATTATTCATTTTTATTTTTTATACATCTTTTTGTTGTTTTCAAAACAATTTCTTTCATCAAGCATTCAATAAAATTAATATAATTTTTATTATTATTGTATTATTATTTTTTGCTCCAAATAATTCCGTGAAAATTAACCATTATAATATACTTCATATTAGCAATCAATACAACACCAATGTATGCATGTATACATAGGCATATCATTATATATATCGTACCAAAATAGAAATGAGTAGGAAGCGTCAAAATGAGATGAAACCATTTCAATTTTTAAGAAAAACACATAAAAAACAATAATTATTTCAATATCATATTGTTTTATTCTATTCTAATTACATAATTCTCAAGAAAAAGATATGCATCTAAAAAGAAAAGTAATTTAGATAAGCTAGCTTACCACGCCAGTACAACATTAATAGGCCAATCAGCAAGATCAGAACAGCTGTCCCAATTCCCACCGCTAAAAGAATCCAATCTAAAGACTTTAAACTAAACTTAGTTGGGTTCTTTGGAGTTGTCCGTACAACCTGAGTTGTTAAGTCTTCAGTCTGCCTCGTCATCACATGATTCGGTGAGCTCTTAGTGGTTGGCAGCGTTGAAACAGTAGTTGTTGAATTTTCTATCAGATAATAGCACCAATATATAAGTATATATGTACTACGTATCATATATATATATATATATATATATATATATATATATATATATATATATATACCTCAATCTGTGGACAGCAGCTGTTTCGGGGTTTGTCCCCTCATCAGCACAGAACAGAGTACCATGGCCCACACCTTCGCATATATATATATATATATATATATATATATATATATATATATATATATATAAGCTTACCTTTGATTGCAAATTCATAAATCGTATTTTGATTAATAATGAAGATTTTGGAATTGTCCCCTTTCCGCTTTGTAAGTTTTATAGGTTGTACAATCCGACATTTAGATATGTTTCCTGGAACTTCTTCGTAGTTGCTGGTTTGCATTTGGCAAACTGAAGACATTTCAAAAGTTTCCAAGTCAATGAGTCTAATTTGACTGTTTCCATGATCGACTAGCATTCCGAGGTTGTTCTCCAGAAACACCGCATCTCTCAGCTCTCGGACCATAGCCTGATCACTTTCATCACGAAAAACGTTGAGGGCACCATCTGAATCCCCTTCAAGCGTCTCAAAAACCAGCTCTATTTTAGGTTCCTCTACATGCATCAGCATTTCAGCTAACCCTCGGGCTAGAACAAAATACAATATGGAGCCAGATACATCAAAAGTCAGACTTTTTATTCTTTTATCCCAGTTATACACAGTGCGGACTTCCCAGGAGGCGTTCTGCTTTTCTAACACTTTTAACTGAATGTGAATGTTATCAAAAAAGTATACACTATATACACGCTTTGGATGTTGAACTAAGCTGATTGGGTAACCGAATTTCGCAATGGCCACGTTTCCATCAACAGATTCGGTATTTAAGCAAAATCCAGCAAACGTAGTTGTTTTGTTATTGATTCTGTCTATCTCTCGAATACAAGAGTTTGAGGTATCTGCTAACCATAGCTTAGCCTTGTTTTCTGGAGACGCTAACATACCGTTTATGAATCCAAATAAGGATATGTCAGAGGCCCCCTCCATGTACCCGCTTACTGTTGAGTGGCCAGCAATGTGTTCAAAGTCTTTAAAGTTTTTAGTTGTGAAAATAGCAAAGTTAACTACTAGAATGAAGTTATCAGGCTGATAGGAGTCTTGCATAAGAAGTCGTAGGGAGCCTTTCTGATTCAGAAAAGTGTTTAATTGGGCCTTTATTGAAACTTCTTCAAAGACGTAGCTGAAAGTATTATAATTTAGCAAGATAATGAAACTACATCGCCTATTGCTCATGACTTCTTTTAAATTTCAGCCAGCAAATAGTGAATTTTAAATAATTAGTTATATTGATGATGATTATAACTTTTTTACCTCTTACTTCTTGTAAAACTAACTTTATTTTCTTTATTTACAAAAATGTCTAATAGTTTAGTTTATACATGCGACTTATATAAGTAACTTATCACTTAGCAGCTTCATGGGAAGACAACTTTTCAACTTTATAGACACACTCTCAAAACTGTACAGAATAAATTAACGCTCTATAGTTATCTTTCTCGTCATGTCATGCAGAAAACTTTTACTTCCTTGTATTTGTTTTTACTTGAAAATATTTCTGTTTTTTTATTTTTGTTGTCAATAAAGGAAACAAAAACAGTTAAAAATGTTTATAAGACATACTTACTTATATAACATTTGTCGTTTTAAAGTAATTGTTGACACTTCCATAATAGACAGCATCAAGAATACCTGAAACAGCTTTTGCGTAATTATTATATTATATCACAATTATTATTTAACATAATTATTATATAACACAATTACTATATAACACAATTATAATATAACACAATTACTATACAACACAATTATTATATAACATAATTACTATACAACACAATTATTTATAATATAATTATAATATTATAACACAATTACTATATAACTATTATATAACATAGTTATTATATGACACAGTTGTTACATAACATATTTATTATATTATAGCATAAAAATAATATAACACAATTATTATATAACACAACTATCATATACCATAATTATAATATAACATAATTAGTAATACATAATTATTATGTAACACCATTATTATATAACATAATAATATTATAACACAATTAATATTCAACATAATTATTATATAACATAATTATTATATAACATAATCATAATACAACATAATTAGTACATACATAATTATCATATAATCTAATCATAAGGAAAGAACATAAATATGAAATGTCAAACTTTAAAATTTGTGTGTGTGTGTGTGTGTGTGTGTGTGTGTGTGTGTGTGTGTGTGTGTGCGTGTGTGTGTGTGTGTGTGTGTGTGTGTGTGTGTGTGTTGTGTGTGTGTGTGTGTGTGTGTGTGTGTGTGTGTGTGTGTGTGTGTGTGTGTGTGTGTGTGTGTGTGTGTGTGTGTGTGTGTGTGTGTGTGTGTGTGTGTGTGTGTGTGTGTGTGTGTGTGTGTGTGTGTGTGTGTGTGTGTGTGTGTGTGTGTGTGTGTGTGTGTGTGTGTGTGTGTGTGTGTGTGTGTGTGTGTGTGTGTGTGTGTGTGTGTGTGTGTGTGTGTGTGTGTGTGTGTGTGTGTGTGTGTGTGCCAGCATCTATGTAGCTGTTAATGTTATCACATGTATATTATATAACAGAAGCTAAGCTAAATTATAGCAACAACAGGTTCAATGTGTGTTGTGTATACTCACAAAATATTTCCCTGTGTAAATAAAACTGTCCATTATTTTCTCAAGATTATTGTTCAAACATTAAATAATTTTTTCATAGAATAATATAATAAAGTTATATATTACTTGTTGTTAGCTAATTACTTAAACTAATATGACCAAACATGTTAGGAATTTTTAAAACTTATTTATTGTGTGTTTCATTTATTTTAGCAATATTTTTTGGATATCTTTGTTTACCTATTTTGATAATAAAAATTTTACTTTTTAATAATCTTTTTCACAATGAAAAGGAAATGAAAGAAATCATTACAATTATATTTCAAGCAAACTGTACAGGAAAGATCTAGTAATTTGATGGAGTCTAAGCAAACTCCTATTTTAGTCATTGTGCTGCATTATTTTCGAAATGTCAACTGAGAGCTTTTTTCAAAAGCTTTTGCCAAACTTTTTAAAGCCATTTATGGCTGACAAAAGCTACTAAATATAAAATAAAATTGCAGTATGACTACTATAAGCTCCAGATTTCATTCACGCAGTACAGTTTGTTTCGTCATTACTTAAAGAACTTTTTTTACTTCTATTTTTTCATTTTATTTTCCTTTAATGTTTGTTCTTTATAAATAAATTTTGTAGCCTAAGTTATATGCATTGGTGGCTGCTTTCTATGTTAGCACTTTCCTTGGCATTTTGTACATCCAATAATAGCCTAATAAATTGATTCAATTTTTATCAAAAAAAACTTAATTTTGTAATTAAAAGATTGTCTCTGTCTAAACCATGAATAATTTTATGTAATTCTACAAAATTTGCATATCACTATATCCTTATGCATATTTATTTACAAGCATAAAACTTTCTAATGTTGGTAACACAGATAATACAAGTTGCCTTAAAAAATGCATATTTATTTATTATGCAAAGGCAAATCTAAAGGTTTTTATATTTTGAATTTTGTCATAATTGGACAAATCAAAAATATAAACTTTGAAATAAGAATTATTTCTCAATAAAATTATTTTATTCTCATACAACTGTTGCAACAAATTGGCAAGGTTGTAGGTAGTAAGGGTCACCACTCTTTACATATTCAACTATAACAATGTACAATTTGTTTCAGCACACTTAATTCCTAAGCTGTGAACTTATCTTCTACGGACTGATCTTTTTCTCATCAGGAGTGCAATATTCTTTGCTAAAATGGGAAATTTCGAATCAGTATCTATACTGACTATAAGTAGTAACTAACGTAATGCAGACAGTATAACGTATAGTAGTTACTGATTTTATTAAAATATTATGAATCTCTCACAATTAGATATCAATTAATAGTTATTAAAATTATAAGACATTCTTGATGAAATGATGTGTAGTTAAAAGAATATATTGATTGTCATTTGCTAGCTGAGAACAAATGGCATATTTCATTAAACAAAATCTATTTAATAGAGGTACTTCAGCAGCTATATAGCACATAAGTCAATATTGGCTGTAAGTTTAACTAGCACAGTAAAACCTTAGCAGTATATATTATGCAATGAATATTATATACTATCATGATTTATTTATAGTTATTTGCATTTCATATCATATTCAGCTGTTATAGCAATAAAGTAACTGTGGTATAGGGTCATAGCACTGCTTTGCAAACGTTCTGTCAGTAGTTTGAATTTCAGTACAGGTCAATGGTTATGTTAAGAAGTGTACGGAAATAAATTTATAGTCACCGCTCCTATAAAAAACTCCTGATTGACCGTTTTTTTATTTGTTAAGTTGGGCTAAAGATTTATTCAGATGGACCACAAGCAAAAGCAAGTATGACTGGATGCTCTTTCTAACATCACTAATGGCTTTTGTCGAGATTCGAACCCATGGCCTAGTGTTTGCTAGGCAAACGCTCTAACCTCCTAAACCACGGCTGCAATCTCAAATGAATTATTCATAACTTGTTATTGGCCACAATATAGATGCCAAATCTGTAGCCAGTTTAAAAAACCATATATGTGGTTTTACAAAGATAAAGATTGTAAACTCATGTGAGTTTTTTATCAAATAGCTGCAGGCTAGGTTAGATTCCATAACTCAATGTGTAGAATGGTAACTCACCTCTATTGAGAAGAATTATAATTGGTAGAAACATGACCAAGATCATCACCCCAAACCCTGGTAGGATATACTTCCAGTTCAACCACTCTTTGGTGTTTGGAGGTATAGTGCTCATTGGAAAAGAGGTTGAAGTACTTGTTACTAGAGTTGAGCTGTTAGCAGCACTTGTTAGTTTAGGTATTGTAGTAGTCATTGTTGTTGTTGTTGTTGAAACACTATCTGTTTCTGTGTCAATATTTGAATAAATAAATATATAAAACGATAAATAAATAAAGAAAAAAAATATGTACACTAACGATGTAACATTTATAAATTTCAGTAAACAATTATGTTATTCAAATATAATTATAAGCAAAATGTATATACAGTTTTATAATATGAGTGCTCTATGCTTCAATTCAAATGGCAACTTAACAGTACTTAACAATGCTTGTCAATGTTTGAGAATACCTGTTGACATTTGGCAACAAGTCAAGTACAACTATGTAAGGTTACAGATACTGAAAAGTAAATCTACTCACCAACAAACAATAAGTTATAAATAGCTTCTTTTCCTAATATGTAAATTTTGGAGCTATCATTTCTTTTTTGGAGAAATTTTGTTGGCTTGTTAATTTTACATGAGCTAACATCTTGAGTCACCTGCCTGACAGCGTCAACTTGTGAAAGGCAAATCGTTGTGGTTAGAGAATTTTTCAAGTCAAATAATCGTAAATTACTATTCCCGTAATCTGCTATCAAAAGTAGATCATCGTCTAATGGGATTACATCTTGCATCTGTTTAACTTCTGCCACATTACTTCCATTTACGTCTATTCTCCCATCGCTAATTCCTGATGTTGCTAAGAAAATTTCTTCAATGATTTTAGCATTTGACAAAAAGGACAATTTTCCTATCCCTTTGTCAGATATGAGATACAAGTAGTCTCCCACTGTGTCAAAGGTCATGCTTTGTATTTTTCTGTTCCACCGAGCTCTAGTAAACACCCTCCATAGTCCTCCATACTTCTGAAAAAATCGAAGATTTTCCGAACCGTTATCATAAAAGAAGACTGTAGTGGAGTTTCTAGGCCATTGGATGATACTAATAGGAAGCAACAGCAGCGCCACCCTTACATGTCCATCTCTGTTACCTTGATGTGTGCAGTAACCCGCAAACGTTGACACGTCATAATGCACCATGTCTACTAGCCGAATGCAGCTGTTTGAGAAGTCCGCCACCCACAATTTACTAGCGCCATCTGGTGAGCTTACTATCCCTGTTATACTGCCAAACCTCGCGTCTGATCTTACACCATCTTGATAACCGCTCTCTTCAAATTGCCCCGCTATTAGGTGAAACATTGTGAAGTTTTTGGTTGTTAGAATGGCAAAGCCAACAACAGCTAGAAAGTTTCCTTCAACAAACTCATCTTTGGTTACGTAGCGGAGTAACCCGTTATCTTGTAGTAAATCGGTTTTAGTAAACACTGAGACACCGTTAAATTCAAAACTACAATTTAAACATTGCAAAAGAGGTAAAATTTTATAAATTCATCTTTGCAGCATCATTTTATGAGTTTAGATAAAGCAGTTTTTAAAATAATGAACTTAATAACGAAAAATAAATCTGCTGCAATTGCATTATACAAGCTTTTATCTCCATGCAAATATAAAACTATTACGCATCATTTTTAAGGACTAAAGACAAATATAATATTTTCAAGAGACTAAATTTTAATGATAGAGGCTTTTAAAAATCGTGATATATCATCTTTCAAAAATTGAAATTATTTAACAAATAGGCTACTGCCCGCCCCTCCACTCATCATAAATCAAAACAACAGTCTTCTAAGTTGAAAACCAGCTAAGGTGCACCACCACACTATGGAAAATCAGAATACCAAAAGTTACTAATGTTAAACCAGGTAGTGCTAAAAAAGTTTGATATTGACCGATTTAGAGTTTTTTTTAATAAGTTTAGGACATTTTTATTATGCAACTAAAAATTAAGTACAACAACGTAAATAAGTAATTAATTATGTACAAATTTCAAGGAAGTTATGAAAAGAAAAAAATGTTTATTTTAAAAGTTCTATAGAATGTACTAGAAGTTTACCTTTGTACTTTATTAATGTAAGAAACGTAACCCACAGCTGCACATGTGTTGCTCCACGCGACAACCTGCATGTAAAATAAATGTATATATATAATATTAATTAGTATATAATGAAATATATACAAAAACTATTCCAATATTAGCTTATTAACGGTGTAGCACTAAATTGGGTACTCATATTAAAAAACTTATCTAAAGCCATAAGGCATTTTATAAACAAAAAAGTTAACGCTTATAACTGAATTTTACTGGATGTGACCATTCATGTTATGTTAGTTGTTGGTTGCAACAGTAATTTTATATTTACACACAACATTATGTCTTCACTGGCTGCAGTTTATTAATTTTATAAGCAACAATTATTAATTGCTGATTACAACTCTTCAATAGTGTGAAGAGTCAGCTACAGATATCAAAAAAGATTTGATCCGACAGAATTATTTGTAAACGTAAAACATGTCATGATGCAACATGATTGTGTAAATATTTTCAATAAAGCATTTTTATGCTACAATTGAGAAAAACAATTAATTTTATTTTAATTCAGCTAAAATTTAAAAATACACACTAAATTATTTTATTTATTTTGTAAAAAAAACCTAAATTTTATTGCAAGTAATCATACTTGACTCGTAAAATCTGTTTAGTATAACATAGCCGTAATTTTTTTAAATTCAAAATAAGATATTATATTTTAAATTGATATTTGTTTATAATATAATATATTATAGTAGTAAACATTTTGTAATAAAGCTAGTGCATAAAAATATTTTATACTGTATATACTTTTCAGCATAGATTGTGCAAAACAATGTTCTTAAATCAGTATATTATAGTCAGTTATGTGTTTATAATATATAAGCTTTATGTTAAGTCTATATCAACAAACATACTGTATATCTAAGAGTAGAATTTTCAACTTCATATTAATGTACTTTTTGATTATTGCTTCACGAGTTAATACTCACCAAATAAATAGAAATAAAATGGTTTGTTAAAGGCATCATTTATGTTCAAATCATTGAACTAATTTAATTCAACTACAAAATTTAAAATTTGGTAAAATGATATTTACATATTTGTTGAAATTTTTCTCATTTTTAGCATACAAGTTACATCATGCTTTCAAGATATAAAGGACGCTGCATGTAGCTTGTAATTTTGTATCACCATTTATTGCTATATATACACCGCAGATTATTTAGTCAAAGCAAGATAATTTTCATAATATATATATCACATTTGATAGCCTGTAAGCTAACAGCAGCAGCTTAATGTCATGCCATTTTATTAGATTATGAAATCAATCAGTTTGTTTTATAACCAATTTAAATAACCTTCTGCGTGCAAATCACAAAAGTAAATGTTTAAAGCAATTGCAATAAGATATATATATATAGTCCAAATTTAGTTCATTATTTTTTGCAAGTAGTCTTTTTTATGAAATCTCATCAATATTTATATATATTATTTTTTATTGAAGAAAAATTAAAAATAAAAAAGATTAACATTTATAAACTGCTTTATTGTTGCCTGATCACTCATAATACAAGTCTCACTTTTACTTTCAAATTAAAAGAGCGTGTGAAACAAACTTTCTTTCGCCAAAGTTATAAAAAAACATGTTGCAATCGTAGATGCAACAGATCGAGTAGGTGTTGTAATTGTTGTTGTTGTTGTTGTGGTTGTTGGTGTTGTTGTTGTGGCATTCACGTTTTCTGTTGTAAAGTTGGAGTTATCTGCTCCGGGTGTAGTGGACTTTAGTATTTCTAAAAATATTACCAACACTGTGAACATAAACACCCTTAACACTGTTTAAACCTTATTATCAATGAACGCTGCTTATTGTCAAAATAGTAGTAAAAATTTAAACAACTACAAAAAACATGTTTACAAAATTTGGCTGATTTGGCTCCATAAGCATCTCATCGTTATCTTTAAAAAAAATTTATACGTGTTTGATTTCTTATATAAATTTTTGCTTAGAATCCCGAAGCCCCTGTAGCATAATTGGTTAGCGTGTTTGCTTGCAAGCCGGTGGTCTGTGGTTCGAATCTTAGTGGGCGCAATTATTTTACATAAATAAAGTCTTAAGGCAGTCAAGATAATATATTGAATATATTAGAATTGCTGTGATTGCATTGAACATACAGCCACATCAACAGAAAAAATATAATTTACATTTACAATTATAAAATAGCTTAAAATTTTAATTTTTTTATGGTTTTCAGTTTAACAACTTTTACTAAAAATCAAAAATAATTTTTTTTTAATGAAATAAACGTTTATAAAAAACTTAGGGTAGAACTTTTCTTATCAATTTATACAAGCGCAGCTAAAACCTATTCTAAACTTTTTGCAAAATTTAAAAAAAGTTATCTCACCTGTAACCTGCAACGAAAGAATAGAATTTTCGCCCATCATAAAGATTTTGCCATCTGTCCCTGGAAATAAATGTTTTGGGTTTATCAAGATGCAGGAGCTTGCGGTTCCAGCCTTATCAATTAGGTCATATCTACTACCTCTGCAAATGGAGGACAACTCCTTTCGCTTCAAGTCAAGTAA
The DNA here is from genome assembly GCA_964035545.1 of Bugula neritina. Classification (NCBI taxonomy): domain Eukaryota; kingdom Metazoa; phylum Bryozoa; class Gymnolaemata; order Cheilostomatida; family Bugulidae; genus Bugula; species Bugula neritina. The sequence goes on along the minus strand of OZ037772.1, from coordinate 8,721,598 downwards.
TCGAATAAGATTATTCTCTAGATCCGTCAATAAAGCAAGCTCGCTATTTATTGTAAACGCCATGCTTGTCAGTTTTGTTACCTTGGAATCACGATCAAAAACTCCATCTGAGAACCCATACCTATTTTCGAATAAAATTGTTATTACAGGCAAGACAACCCCTGAAATAGTCAGTTTCCATACCCTCCGATCCAGCACCAAATATAGCTCATCTCCTGATGGATGGAAACACATTTTATAGATTTTTCGGTCCCAAATATTTACAGTATGAACTTGCAATTCTTTTCCTGTCATTTTTATAGTTTTTACTCGTGTATTTCCATTTTCGTAAAAATATAACTCTTGATTGTTTTTGTTTGGCCTGGCAGTCAACGCTACAGGTTCTAATAATAATGCTTCATTAATTATTTTTCCATCTCGAAGACCATTAATTCCACATTGTCCTGCAAACGTAGAAGTAATGTTAGTTTCACGATCTATTTCTCTAATGCAGTGATTAGAACTGTCTGCAACCCATACTTTTGAACTATTATATGGGTTGGTCAATATCCCATCTATTCTGCCAAATCTAGAATAACCTTTCTCTCCGTTTGCATTACCATCTTCCACCAAACTCCCAGCTATAGACTCAAAGTCTACAAAATCTTTGGTGGTGAAGACCGCAAATCCAGCTACTGCTAAGAACTGGCCTGTTATGTAATCATCTGTGATTGAAAAGTAAACTGGGGTTTTGTACAAATCTTCAAAAGTTTTGAGGTCTGCAACTTTTTTCACGTCATGAAACTTGGTGCTGAAACAAGAAGCAAAATACCGTTTAAATCCACAAGGTAGATGCAGTAATGGAGAAATTTAAAAAAAGCAGTATATTCTATAGATTATAAATGTGGCAAAAGAAGTTATGTTCTCGCACAAAGTTCAAACGGCGCCTCAAACCAAAATTTAGTAATAAAATATAAAGAACTTGGGCCCTCTCAATTTTTTCGATTACTGTTCCTAAGTAAAATACACTTACAATTTGTAATTTGCATAAAGTTCGCCTAATTGCGTTTCACAACATGTAGGGCATATTTTTATAGCTCAAGTTTTATTTCATTTTCTTTATTAGCAACTTTTATATAAATTGGTTTAGAAGGCTTATTGTAAGCATGCAGTTCAACAGAATGAGTGAGTTTTTTAGGATAAGTTTCAGCAATTTTTTTCAAAAGAACTCTGAAAGTTTCAACTCAACCAGTGAAAAACCTAATTTTATACTGTTGAATATTATAAATATGATACTATTTAAGTTAGAGCAATGTACTCAAAATTGAATTTTCCATCATAAGGATGGCAATTATAAACTTCCGTAAATTTTTGCATAAAAAATAAAAATATGATGATAAAATTTATGTGATTATGCTAAAATTTCATTTTAGTTCTTACTCTCGTAGAATTGTGTGATAGATTTTTAAGTTATTGGATGGAGATATCATTATCATGACCTGTAAAATACATTTCTGTATTAAATACAAATCACAATATATATTCTACATTTATAGGCAATTAGGTAACTGGGAGTTAGTTTGGATTTACAGACCAGCTCGAAAACTAATATTAGGAAAAAACATAATAAGAAATCAAGCAAAATTAAAAACAATCTTAATAATTTAGAACTACTTTTATTGATACTTTATTAGTTTAGAGCAAAAATAATATATGCACTAGCTTATAGCAGCTAACTTGTGAACAAAATAGCTAAAAACTGGAGATTCCGAGTGTGTACTAATTTAACAAAGATGATCTAATTGTTTTATAGGAAGACAAATGAGGATTAGCTGTGTTTTGATTCAAAAATAGTTGCGTGAAAAACAATGGCCTAGGATTCACTACAAGATTTGTAGTTCAACTCTCTGTCAGTGATTATACATATTACGCTGCTGTCACGGTGAGAGCAAGTCATTAGCTATATTATAATTCTCACAAAATATATAATGTTTAAAACAAGCATATTTTATAAATAATAAAAAATTAGCATGTTTCATTTTACATATGTCATTATTTTATAAAACATTCAAGTCAACAGCAATTACAGCATGCAAATAATTTATTGTTAATAATTTGATAATTTATTTAACATTATGTATTTCAATTTCATACATCAATTACATTCATTCACTTACCAAAAATAGCTTAAGGTTAAAAAGTTCCATTTCTACAATATCCAACTTTTTCAATCTTTAAATGTGCGAGTCATTATAACTGCAGAAATTAATGTGGTAATAAAAAGAATTTATATCTAAAATAGCTGAAATTCTTTCTATATAATTTTAATAAAAAAAATTCAATTCTTTTTAATTTTAATTTTTGTAAATTTCTAGTTTTATGATATTTAAGTGCACTGATATTATGTTTTAAAACAATTAGCGTCATAATAATATGTGAACAAAATATGTGAAAACAGTATGTGAACACAATTATATGTGAAAACAATATGTGAAAACAAAATGTGAAAGCAATTATATGTGAACACAATATGTGAAAACAATATGTGAAAACAATATGTGAAAACAATATTTGTATAGAATGTTAGATATCTTCTACATGCAGTTAAACTCAAAAAGTATTCAGAACTTATAAGAAATTATAATAGATTTGTTTCTGCAAGAATAAATAAAGGCTTTTGTTTTATTTAGAAAGGGTTTTATTACTTCTCAAATTATTATAGCATTAAAACAAATGCTACATCTATAAGTTAAATTAGTAATTGATTTAAATTGAATTAGTAATGGATTAAAATTAAATTAGTAATTGATTTAAATTAAATTTGCGGTTGATTTAAATTAAATTAGTAATTGATTTAAATTAAATTAATAATTGATTTAAATTAAATTAACAATTGCAACAAGCTTATTTTAATCAAAACAAAAAGAAGATAGTTTGTAATTCTTTGTGCAACAGATGTAGATATTAGAGCACTGTAAGTAGTAGTAGTATTTGATTGGGTAGAATTCCTTGTTGTTAGTTTAGTCATGGTTGTGGTCACTGGAATAAAACTTGTGCTGGCCGTAGTAGTAATTGCAGTCTTTTTCTCGTCTAAAATTATAAGCAGCATGAAAAACTAAATAATGCTGTGGAATACACTATTTTATTAGAAACACCCCACAGTATGTGAATATTATGGTGAATACGTTTACCTTATATATAGTAAGCATGAAGTTATAAATAAGTTTGAACCCTAACAAAAGGCCAATGGTGATATTAAGAAGAACATCTAATCATAATTGCTCCTGTGCTCTATCTGAATAAGTTCTTACCCAAAAATCCACAATAAAGCTTTTTCTAATAAGGATTCTTACAGGAATGGTTATATAGTTAATTTTATGTTTAATAGTTTTATGTTTGATAAATTATTAAACATAAAATCAACTATATATATATATATATATATATATATATATATATATATATATATATATATATATATATATATATATATATATATATATATATATAAACCGTCCCTGTGAACAAAAGCACCTATATAGCTGCTTCTGTTGAAAGTACAGCAATAGATAAAATAGCTATACTAAAAAATTTGTATCAGAAAATGAAAAAAATCGTAATTTGTCTCAAAATGTGTTTTGCTATGGGAAAATTAAATTTTTTTTATTAATTATTCACTAATGTAATGGTTTACTTTTTAATTTTTTTACAACATAGCCAAAAAAATTAATAATGTTTTATGGTATAAAACTTTATGTAGTTTTAATTATAAGCAGCCTGCAAAAAGTGGTGTATAAAAGCTTTTTTGCCACACATATACAAATTTAAAATAATGATTGCTTTTTTAATAGCATAATGGGCAACACTACACTAATTACAGACAGTATAAATCCAATTTAGAGTGTAGACTACAAGCTTTAGAACTGCATACTAACTTTGGAAAGTTAAAAACATTAGTATTGCATAAACACAATCTTTGAAACCTCGATACATTTTTAGCTGATTAGAAAATTTTAATGTAGGTATAATTAGAATGTTTGCCAATACATTGTGTTAATTTTGAAAACAAAAATTCATTTTAGAACTGTTTAAAAATTGCTTCAAGCTGTTGTAAACAAAAAACGTTATTCTGTTAAAAATTGCATTAAAAATGTGAAGATATTTCAACAATATAACTTACCCGTAAGTCGCAAAGCAAAAATGGCGCTTCTACCCAGTATGAGTATCTTTCCATTTCCAATTGATAATAAGTTTTTTGGATACTTCAATCTGCAGACGGTTGGTAATCCAGCTACATCATCACCCTGTCTTCCTGTCGTGCAGATAGAAGATAACGCCCATCGTTTTGAGTCCAGCACACGAATCACACTATTGCCTTCATCCGTTAATATAATAAAACCGTTTATAGTAAAAGCCATGCTTGTTAGCCTCTTGACTTTAGCATCCTTATTTAGAAGCCCATCTGAAAACCCGTACTTAGTTTCAAAAGAAATTGTTAAAGCAGGTTGGGCAACTCCTGAAAGCACCAGTTTTCCTATGCCCGTATTATACACTAAGTATAGCGCGTCTCCTGACGGGTCAAAACACAGGCTGTTAATTTTTCTGTTCCAAGTAATGACCGTGTGAACTCGCAATAGCACTCCTGTCTTTTTTAAGGTTTTCAGGCGAAAATTTCCGTTATCGTAAAAATATGTTTCAACATTTTCCGCTTGATTTGGCCTCACGGTTAAAGCCACCGGCTCTGTTAGTATTACGTCTTTTATTTCACCGTCTTGATGACCAGTAATTCCGCACTGTCCTGTGAGTGTAGAAGTCACTTCAGTTCTGCGGTTTATTTCTCTAATGCAGTAGTTATACGAGTCCATAACCCATATCTTTGATTTATCATACGGATTGGTTATTATTCCATTTATTTTGCGAAATCTTGCATAGTTCCTTTCTCCATTTCTATTACCACTCTCCACAAAGTTACCAGCCAGACGGGCAAGCGTTACGACTTTCCTCGAGGTAAAAACTCCAAACCCAGCTGCGACGATGAATTCATTTTTTATGTAGTCATCTTTAGTGAAGAAGTAAATTGGTCTGTTATAACGTTCAAGGAATTCTTTGAAGTCAGCAAATTTTTCTAGTGGATGAAACTTAGTGCTGTAAAGAAAAGAAATTAAACAAATATAATTGATCAAGAAAGAATAAATTGAGATTAGTTTAAAAAAATTACTATTCTCAAGTTTTAAAAACAGTTTTTGATATTTTTTCTTTTATTTGCATTTGTGTAATGCCCAAACCAAAATATATTTGTTGGAGAGCATGATGAAATATGTTTAGTATCAAAAAACTATTTTAAGATAATCCAAACTTTATTCTAAAATAATTTTTAATTAAAAGAGTTAGATAATGGTTAGTTTATACTTTTAATGACATCACAATATTTAACACTGCGGCAGTATTTCAAACATAACCTAATCTTATGAAAAAATTTTCAGAGGGTGACTTGAGTTTCTTTTAATTGTATAGTTATATTTGATAATTATTCTGTTAAAATTTACCAGAAAAAGTATAAAAAGAACAATATTCAATGACGGTGATAGTTATAGCCAGGGTTGGGGTAATTGTAATTTGTAATTGTAATTGGTTGTAATTAATTACATTGCTAATGTAATTGAATTTTGCAATAACTTTATAATTACATAACAATTACTTCAAATTTTTAAATCTTATAAAATTCATCTTTTTCCAGCTTTTCCTACTACCCAATAAAAAGTTCAGATTAATCTATTGTTGTATTGATCACCCTATTTGTTACTGTTGAGAACAAAGAAAGCTTGCAATTGTCAAAATTGCCTCTGGAAGTTAGACTACAGAAGTCTAGTTATATAATTTGTATCTGTCTTTTGTAAGAAAAAAATTAATTGTAATTGTAATTAATTACATTACCATGTAATTGTAATTGTAATTAATTACATTTATTTCAACTGTAATTATAATTGTAATTGTAATTGACAAATTCTCATGTAAATGTAATTGTAATTAATTACATTCATCTGTAATTGGCCCCAACCCTGGTTATAGCTTGCTTGAGCTAACCATAACTATCACTTTCCATTGCCTTACTTGCGTATCACAGTGTAGGAAGCTCTAAAGTCAGAATCACATTGAGGTGTCATCACAATAATCAGGAAAATATATTTCTGTAAAAAAATGTAAACAAAATATTATATGCTATTTCTATATATAGGTAAGTATTATAAAAATTAGTTGTTTTTCAGTAGCTTATGGCCTCATCCAGCTATAATTATCATAATTAAATTATGATCTTCAACCCAATAAAGGGCATTTATAATTTCAAAAGCACAGGCAATTAAAACTACTTGCATTTATAATAGAACCTTTACAGATACAACAACTTTAAACAACCGTGAGATTTTTTTAAATATATTTATATTTTTTTTATTTACTTCTACATGTTTTAAGTCAGCTTTTATATGCATGCTATACAGCTTATTCAAGAAGTGTATATGCAATTTCTCACATTTACTGCCTAAATTAAAGTGTTACTTATATATAAATGTTGTAACCAAGATTTTGAAAGATTTGTTCTTACCTACCCTGAATATTCTGATAACTAGGGACTCCATGTTTCAAGAGTCTTAGTTTTGTGGAATTAAGTATTGCAGTTAAAATAAATTACTGAATTCTTAGAATAAATAAAATCTTTTAAACTTTTGTTCACCTAAAATTCGATTGGATAATTCTAGTTTCTTGTTTTCAAAGTTTCATATTATTATTTTTAAAGCTAGTCTGTAGCCTATGAAGTAATATTAAATGGCTATAATAAGCTGAAAACAGTATTTCAAATCTGGACTTGAAATCCAGCATTTTGCTAAAAAAATTTCTTCTCTTTGTTTTTTTCGTGTATAGAAAGATTTTTCTACAATATATGCGCACTAAAAAACTCCAGGTTTTAAAACATTGCAAATGCGATTTATATAAACAATAATTATATATAATGGTCCAATGCATTGCTAAAGACTGTTTACAGACTCAAAAAACAATGTTGTGATGTTAATTAATGTAAATAAATCTATAAAAGATAACATTTTATAAAATAAGAGTAACAAAGCCCCATGCATAATTAAATTAAACTTATCACTATATTTTTGATGATGATTTAAAAAAAAATTTATGTTTATTTTTAATTTTTGAATACTTCAATGGCATGTTAGTCATGTTGCTTGACTTTTTTTAATATATACGGCATATACAATAAGTAGAAAGTTTTATAAACAATAATAATATATTAATTTATTGTATTATATTAAATAATTTTTTACAAGCAGAGGTAAAACATATGCATTTGCCTATCAAATTATTAAAATAACTTTAAAATTGTTCAAATAATTTTCTATATTTCATACCAAAATTCATTTAAAAGTTATAAATCATAAAGTACTGAGTTTGTGTGATACAATAAGTTGCTCTGTCATCACTTATATTTATTCATTCAAATGCTACGAGGAATACATCCACCATTGTTCTTATTTGTAAGCTTAACAGCTCTATAATAGTTACTTGCAAAATTTATCTTTAAACTCGAAGTTGTTTTCTTTTTTTGTTCTAAATAAAAAAATAACAATTTTTTTAGGATAGTCATAATTTGCTATCAATCTTACACATACGAATCTGATTTGCACAATTTTATTTAAGTTAAATGCTATATAGCACAATGTAGTGTATATTTTAAGTTATATGTACTTAATGTACAATATTAATGCAAATTAATTTTGCTTATTTTTTTAATTCTAATTAGTAGTTATTACATCTTTGGTTTTGCACATCTGTGCGAAATGTATAAAGCACTAACCATTAAAAAGATTGAAACATGTGTAAAGTTAAAACAGCTAAATAAGTGCTTTCGTCAAAATATATAATATATTATATTATAATATTCAACTTGATTATCAGTGTTTGCGTTACAATCTATTTTAGGTTCTTCAAAATTTTGTTTTCTAAAATAAATTTTAAAGTATGCAGATGCATTGAAATATTTAAAAAAATGACTTCAAATATTTATATACACTTTGCTGTTAGTAATAAGTTTATATTAGTTTATGTTTCTAGCAGATTATCTATTTTATACTGTATGTAGGTGCTGCTAATGGGAATACTTCGAAAATCTTTCTGTTAAGTGAATCATATATTCAAACTAAGAAGGTAAACCACTTATTTGATTTGTCTCTAACCTCGATTAAATTATTATCAAAAATTGCCTATGTTTTAAAACACTAAGCAATCATATAATTTTATTGTTAAAGTTTTTGCTAAATTATTAAATGTTTATAATTGTTGCGAATAGTTATTGAACGTACTATTTTATTAAGCCAAAGTGCTTTTATTGCTTATGAGCTGCTTTTGTGACTTTTTATATAAAAAAATTTGTGTAGCCTGAGTTTTTAGCCTCTCTACCTTGTCAGTGTGAATGATTGCGGCCAGTTTTGACCTGCAGTGTCGATTATGCTAGTAAATTTAATTAAATAGGTATTTTTCAATTTTAAATAGCTTATTATATTAATTAGTAATATCAATGCAGTTATTTGTTTTAAGTTTGGTATTTTGCTAAGTCAATTGCTGTATTCGCTTCAACAATAATTAGGTTGTCTTTTTTTACAAGCAAAAACTGTTTGTCTATTTATAACTCGACAGTGATATGAGAATATTAATAAAAAGCAAATATTATACGAAGTAGAGAACACTGATGTTGGTTGAACTATACAGCATCAGTTTTGTCTGCCCCATATTATATTTGCTTTTTATTAATTTTAATTTTCACTAGTACATATATGCATCAACAACCTAATTTACTGGCACTATTACATATAAGCAATACTTAAGTTTCTAAATGATTCTAAATGTAACATTAATTTTATTTCAATCAAAAAGTTTGACCCAAGTCAGGCCCATAATATATCAAAGATAACATATTTTATATACATGCAGTGTAATATATTACTTGTAGATGGAATTTCACACAAGTAACAAAAATTCATAACCTTCAATCAACCTTGCCATTCACTTACGCTTCTGACGATAAGTACATTGCAAACAACTTCCTAGTTGTGATTGGGTACGCTATTTACACCACAAACAATTTTACAGTTTTCCACCATTTGGCGGGAATTTCCTCCGAAGATGGATATATTGATGGGTCATCTACTGATGCAAGATTCGGCCTCATATCTGGTCTTTTAACTCTCCCGAAATACAATGAAACTTTATGGATTTCAGATCAGTCCTACAGCTGCATAAGAAAGCTGAATCGGATAAACTTAGTTACTTCAACAATTGCTGGCACTTGCTTTAAATATGGCAGAAGAGACGGAAGTTTCTCCAGGGCTCTGTTTTTCTTTCCTATTGGTTTAATTCTGAATCCGAGAAATTTGAGCGAAGTACTAATTTATGACAGCGGGTCGCAAACTTTGCGCTGCCTGTGCTTAGATACAAATCGTGTCAAAACCATCTTGTATTGGGATAAAATGATTGAGGCAATTACGTTTGACATATCTGGGAATTATCTCTACTTGCAAACAGAGAGCTCCATATCAAGAATAAAATCAACTTTTCATAGCCCAGCTATACAAGATATTGTTTATGCTAAAGGTTTCCATAGCGATGGCTTGCTCGAAACTGCCAGTGTTCAAAAACTTTCAAATATACTCTTTTTAGACGACGAAACATTTTTATTGGCTGACTATGGAAGTAAAACTATTCGATTGGTCGACCTAAAAAATTTATTTATTTCTTCTATTTGCATCCCGCAATACAATAAGAGCACGGAGATAAATGGGACAGTTGACATTTGTAAAATTACTTCCCCGAAGAATTTTGTTAAGAGAGAAGGCATGCATAACGTAACGGTGTACGTCTTAGGAGATACGACTGCCTATGAATTGACTATATCCAACAAAAGTAAGGTTCATACAAAATTATATTAAATATACGTTTAGAATAAAATTATAGTCACAAACCAAACTTTTCCATGTTAAGAACCTAAACAATTGATATAAATCAAGCCAAAGTATAACTAAATGCAAAAGCAAACAAGAAAAATAACTTTATTTTTCTATTTTGTATTGCATATTGGGGCATTTAATAGCATTGTAAAAATTGATTTGTCTATAATTTAATTTTTAGATAAAAGTATCTTCAAACCAAATTATAAATTAGAGTTTCAAGATTCTAATTAAAAGTATTGAATATTGTTTTATAGAGAATTATTAATAAAACATTAATCAATAAATTTAAGCATTTTTTGTATATCTCCTTATGTTTTGCTTCATTATTTTATATAAGAATAGCAGTTTTATATTTCAAATTTTTTTTCTTTTCATTTTAGCTCAGCTATTTATTGAGGAATCAATCAAATTGAGCGAGCTGTTGGCATTTATTTTCTTTACTGTGACTGTATTTCTAAACATTTTCATAATGGTCCATTGCTTAAGACTACTAGTTATAGGTGAGTCAAAGTTCATCATACAGTTATATATAATAATACATAATTTGTAATATAAATACAGTATATGCAATAGTATAATACAACATATAATATACAATATGCATAATTTAAAACAATTATTATAAGTTTTACTATACTGTATTATATTATATATATGCATACATTGTAATTATATGTTATATATTATATATAAATTATATTATATTAATTTCTATATTTATATTATATATATATACCATATATATTTTATATAACTTATAATGTAAATGCATGCTATAGTCTGTTACAAAATGCAAACAAATTTAATAGGCAATTAGTATATAATATTATGGTACGGTATACTAAAATTTGTAATAATATATAATATACTAAAACATAACATATAATTCAATATAAATTATATTGTAAGAAAAAATTAGCATAATAAAAATTACACTATAAAGTTTATAATATATACAAAATATAATATACTATAGTATATATAGTGCAAGATTTGATATATAGTTTATTATATATAAAATATACTACAAAACACTAAAATTTAAAGCAAATAGTTTAAATTGACTTTTTAGTGAATTATTATTAAATGAGAACTAAAAGTTGAGAAAGTTTATATTATTTAGCGACTTTTCCCCAACGGTTGACTAAACAGAGTAAAAGGCTCACAATTACTATAATTATAATAAATTTAAAAGTTGTGATGTATATTATTCATAATTAAAAATTTTTATTTTCAACGATCTTTTTTATAAGATATACCGACATTACAATCGGCATCTTTTGGTTGCATGTTGGTTGTTACGTAAAAATATAATATCCTATTGTTACAGCATGTTTGCAAGAGCGGAGAGTTAGCGAAACGTCAAAGCGTTTGAAACAGATGAAGATATTATATAATAAAAAGAGAAATAAAAGAAAGTTAGCTGTGAAGAGCTCAATAAAACCACCCTCAACTCATTAACTCCTTTTCGTACTTTATTTCCCCGTCGTCTTTTGTAAATCAACTATTTAGAATAGTAATACACAGGAGCAATAATGACTGGATGCTCTTCCTAACATCCCCACTATTGGCCTTTGTTTGCTAGCTCTGGAACCTATGACTTCATGTTTACTAGGCTCTAACCCCTATGCATGCCACGGCTGCTCTCCGCTTAAATGACTAATAAATAACTATTATTTTTTAATTATTTAAGATTTTAATTTCAGAAGTGATTCTATAAGTGTATAATTTTGACATCAGTCTCGCTGATGGCAGAAAGAGCATCTGTAATAGTCATAATTTTTTCTGTTCCACTTATGAATAAGTCCTCAGCTCATTTATATAAAACTTCTTATTTATTTCAAGTGCCCACATGGATAGTGACTGTAAACTGGCATGCATGAGGTTTGTTGTTTAAGCCATAGTCCTAATGTGAAAACAAGCTGGGCACTAACTTAAGCAACGCTTTCATGGCAAAGGCTTTTGTTTTCATTGTTTATTTTTTACTATGAAAATTTTGCCTCTATAGTTATACACTATATTGATTCAATTCAGCATCCCTCTAAGGGGAGGACAACTTCTATTGAACAATAATACAGTAGCCAGGTTTTACATATAAAAAGTGAAAACACAAACACTCTTTGTGTTTCTGTAGATCTGATGTAATCCTATTCTATAAAATAATGTTCGCAATTGAATTGCAAAAAGACAGTTTTTACCTGCATTATATTATTTGTATAGCCTATTGATCAGTTTGTTAGGCTATAGAATAACTTTATTGCATAAGTAGCTGCACCTTTACTTTCCCTTACATATATCTACTATTAGTTTTGCTTTGTATAACTAACAAGAGAACAAAGGCACTATACAATCCACTAGCAATATGATCATGGCTCAATATGATGTTATTTGTTGGCATTACAATAGTGAAGCAGCAGTGAAATGTAGTGTAAGTCAAGTTGGAAGGATTTTGTGATGATTAGACTAACAGTTTATGCACCTTACTTATAGTGATCAGAGCAGCATAGTGTACAATCTTGATTTGAATATAACTGAACAAGTAAGTATCTAATTTGATATATACTATTAATCAGGTTGCTTATTACTGCAATAGCTTTTTATGTCTTAATTGTGACTGTTTTTGATAATTATGACAATTTGTAAGGATCTACAAACACACACACTCACATACAAAACACACACACACACACACACACACACACACACACACACACACACACACACACACACACACACACACACACACACATGCACGAATTAGAGAGCATAACACAAGCATAACATGCCCAGTATATGTGTTTTTGCAGCAATTGATATTAAGTCTATCGTGGTTTGAAGACTGTATGGTTACTTAAGCTACTTAGTGTCACAGCTAATATTTTGAATCAATTGAGGATTATGAATTAATGATGTCAAAAACTGCAATACAAAAAATATTGTGAATGTATTGATAAGTGGCAAATTTCATGATCTGATGAAAAGTTACCATTGAAAACCAAAGATGCAAAAAGGCATTACAACATTACAACAACTTGTTTTTGCAGCCAACATAAAAATGGATAGTGTTTCCCGCATTGGGTCAGATTTACATTATGCTGAAGACCGAGCAATGGCGGAATCATTGGTCAACTCTGTTCCACAGGAGAAACAAAGAGATTTTGTATTTTCTGTTGACGCTGATCAGTGTACAGCTCTGCACGCTGCCTCTGTCTTTGGTACAACTGACGTGGTTGAGTACTTGTGTGGTTTATATTCTAATGATGATGAACTGATACTCAAAAGAGACAAATCAGGCATGACAACTTTACACTACGCTGAAAACCGAGAAATAGCGGAAGTTCTTGTCCAATCAGTTCAACCATCAAGACAAGAAGACTTCATCTTAGCAGTTGATGTTAAACAGAGAACAGCATTACACGTAGCTGCTGAAGATGGTAAAGATCAAGTGGTAAAATATCTTTGTAGTTTATGTCCATACCATGATGTGCTCATGACAAAAGAAGATATCAATGGGTGGAAAGCTTTACATTATGCCAAGAATAGAAGGATAGCTAAACTGCTAGTAGATTCAGTGGTGTTTGAAAAGCAGGAAGAGTTTGTATTATCTGAAGATGTGAAGCAGTACACAGCTTTGCATACAGCTGCCAAGGATGGTAGAGCTGACGTAGTTGAGTATCTGTGTAGTCTACATCCAATGAGCGAGCAACTGGTACTAAAGAAGAACAGCCATAATGACACAGCTCTGTTCTTTGCTAAAACTAGAGAGGTTGCCATGTTACTTGTAGATACAGTTTCACCAGAAAGACAGAGAGACTACGTACACTCAGCAGATACAACTCAACTGACAGCTCTACATACAGCTTCTTATTCTGGCAGAACTGATGTTGTACAGTATCTCTGTAGTTTATATTCAGACGATGAACTGATTCTAAAGGAAAGTTTGTCTGGTGAAACAGCTCTACATCTTGTTGCTAATGGGGAAATAGCCAAGTTACTTGTGAATTCTGTCAGAAAAGAAAGACAAATGGATTTTATGCTCTCTGTTAACAAGTCTCAGACAACAGCATTGCAAATGGCATCACTTCTAGGTAGAAGTGATGTAGTAGAGTATTTCTGTAACTTATCTCAGATTGATGCAGAGTTGCTGTTTGCTCAAACAGCTGATGGATCTACAGTTTTGCATTATGCAAATAATGCCACCATTGTTAAAATTCTTCTTGGTGCGGGAAACTCGGAACTGCTGGAAAAAATATTTTTGCTTGAAGAGATTGATGGAAACACACCAATTCTGATGTTGACCAAATTTGGAAGATCAAGCGCTTTAAGAGAAGTTCTACTATACATGGAGGATAATTACGATGCTAAAAAAATCAGAAGCTTTATGCAAAAGCATAACAAGCATCGCCAAAACATTTTACATCTGGCAGCTCTTTCATCATCTCTCAAAGAGCTCTATACAGAACTACAAGAGTATTTATATTACGCCGACGTTAAGAATCTGATATACCCTGATGTAAACGGTAACACGCCAATTCACTATGTTGCTGCCAAGTATGACACTAAAGTTTTTGCTGACTTTATATTGCAGCTTCCTTTATCAGGGAGGAAGAGTATAGCAAACTCACAAAATTTACAATTAGTTGATTGTAGAAAAATTATTAAGAAAAAAGGTTTCCATGAACAGTTCTATATGAGAAAGATTCTCTGCAACAATGCAAACGAGACTCTACTCTCGGCATTTAGCCATATTACACTCTTTTATTCAAAAGAGTTTCAGAATCAATTGAAGCACCCTGAAACTCTATATAGATACGATGAAACTATTCTGAAAGTGCTTAAGTACTCGTTGAATGAATACTCACTTTTGGACTTCGCCTACACAACTTCACACACCTTATTCTCTTCAGCTGTTGCTATTCAACAGACTGTCATCTCTTCTGTGAACGAAACTGAAGTGTCAAAAGCTTTGGTAGATATAAATTCCATATTTCGCCTTTTTGCACAAACTTTAAAATAAATTCACTAGATCTTTTTATTCTCAGCATTTTATTGTCAGCATCACTATAATTTAGTTCAAGACTTTGCTCTCAAACTTGAATGTGAAACCTTGAAATTTATTTTATTTTGACATTTTAATATACTACATCTGCAATACTTTAGCACAATACAACTATAAATTTAAATTTCCAAACAGGAGTTTGAATTTAAAGATTGTTCTTGCACTTCAGATTTGCAATTTGGGTAAAAACATACGAGATCTCGTTGTAGAAATGCAAAATGTTGTCATATTCTTTTTATGTTCTCTTATGGTTTTTATATTTAACATACATGCAGGTACTATCAAATTGGTTTACTCAGCTTTAATAATATCTTTCTGCATGCTAGACATCACCAGTTGAAGATGATTGCATGTTCGTTGCCGTAGACACTGACAAGGTTGATGAGCCCAAACAGCCAAACATACAAACTGTCCTTAATGAAATGGATGTACCTGGATACAGTGGCAAGCCTAAGGTAGGGAATTTAAGTGTCAAAAAGCATTTTAAATGCTGACATGTGCAATTAAAATCTTTCACACTTGTATAAAAAAAGGTTTTAAATTGTGTTTTTCTTTTGGTTTTATATAGGATTCCTATAATTTGTGCATGTTTTACTATTGTTTTACTATTTGACAAGCATTTTGAATATTTACTTAGTATAAAACCTACACAAAGAGAAATATTAGTGCATCTGATACAATAAAGTTGTCCATAAAGCATTTTATTGTCCATGTAGCATGCATGATCAGTTGTCAGCTAATGTTCACTCTAACATTAATATTTCTCTCTGTGATGGCACGTCTAATAATTGTAAGACCTACAAGCTGGTTTTATTTAGTAACTACTGCTGATCAAATACAATAAAGCCTAATGCTTCAATTTCAATATAAAGAAAGTTTTTGGTCGTATTTTAGATAGCAGTAATACAAATGTCAGCTGCTGATGAAGGTCTTTACTTTATGCCCCCTGGTCCTGACTATTTGATACTTTCTGTAAAATACAGCAGAGGTTATACAAGGTATAGCATGTGTTGCAGCAATGTTTTGGCATAGAAATAGCATAGCAATGTGTTACAGCAATGTGTTAGTTATTATATATATATATATATATATATATATATATATATATATATATATATATATATATATATATATATATATATATATATATATATAGAAACAGTATATATAAGCAATGTGTTACAACAATGTGTTATCATAGAAAATTTAGCATAGAAATGCTCAACAGCAATATTTTAGAATAGAAAGGGTGTAGCAATACATGTTACAGCAGTATGCAGTCAACATAGAAATAGTATAGAATTACCGCTACCCATGCACAGTACAAAGCAGGGTAGGTGAGAATAGGTGAGAAAAGTATAGTATGTATTAGTATAGAAATAATAAAACAAGGCTTTACATAAAATGCTTTACATATAAAAATGACATAGCAATGCTTTGCTGCAATATATCTAAATCATTGTACTCTTAAGTATGCAGTTTAATATATTATATACATTAAAAATTCTTGTTTCTCTACATTTCAGAAGACAAATACCGGATATGAAGAGCTACAAATCTATACACGATTTGATTGTCGCACTTAGCTGTAACCCCAACGTGCAACAGATAGATGTAAACTCAACTCTAAACAAGAGATTTGTCCGAGATGAAAATGAATTCTTAGCAGATGACACTAAGTATTTGACAGACACTCATAGATTAGTAGCAATTGAACCATCCAGTCAAGTTGTTCGGAATCCAGCTTATGATGAAGCTAATAGAGATGCTGAAAAAGAACTAGCTGGAACAATTGAACAGGATGTAGCAACTTTTTATACCAGCAAAGAAAAGAGAGGAAAAGCTTTAATCATCTGCAATAACTTAGGGCTGTCTGATACCCCATCTGATAGTGAGAAGTTGATCTCTCAGCTCCGAAAAGAAGCCCTTGCACATGCTCAAAAGATTTTTACTAACCATTTGAGATTTTCTGTGAGTATTACCTTTATATATGTGCTAAGATATTCTGTACTTTTGAATTTTGAGATATAAAAACTTATAAATAGGTTAATAAAAGTTTGTATACACATAATAATCACAAAACAAAGTTTAAAAAGACATTCCAAGAAGCGCATATTACATTTTTCTCATATCCCTGAATATTAATCTAGGTTGAAGTGAAACAAGATTTGTCAGCAGAAGAAATGCTGAGTTCTATATATCAGTACTCCAAATCAGAAGGGCATGAGTCACTAGCTGCCTTGGTTGTCTTTTCCCATGGCAAGGATGGTATGATTTATGGACACGATGGAGTTTCTAAATGCTCCACACAGGAAGTGGTCAACACCTTTAATTCAGGTCAAGTCACAGCCATTCCAAAGGTAATCGTCAATTACTCAAATTTATCATTGAAATAATATTTCATTTAGATAATTATAAAACACTAAACATTTGTACAGCTCATGTAATTGGTTGGATTGTGCTTTATAACGATCTTTGGAATAAATACTTTGAGTACTGTTTTTGTATTGCATTTTTAAATACCTTTTAATTGTGTATAGGAAGCATTTTTGGTCTACGGGTTAGAGCTTTTGCTTAGTAAGCACGGAGTCATGGGTTCAAACCCAATAAAGGCCATTGGTGATGTTAGGAAAAGCATCCATGCAGTCACCGGTCTGAATAAGACTTTAGCCCAATTTAACAAAGAGCCCCTTTCCATCAGGGGTCTCTCACATGCAGGGATGATGACTATTTGCGTGAATTAAACTGTGTACCTTTCAGTTGGTGCTTCCGTCTTTCACTCAAATTTCCCTCATTACAGCTACTATTCCTATCCTGCTGCAGAGGAGATATTTCAGCCATATATAACAGAGCTCCTCATAGTTTTGAATCTAGCAATGAGTTTCCTTGGCCAGAGAATGAGATAGAACTTCTTTACAAGCCAACAGAGCAAGTATTACCTGACACAGAGAAAGAAGAAGAGTGGAAAAGGTCGACATTCCAACCTTTGGATCTCCCAGCAGACTGCTATGTCTGTTTTACAACTTTGCCTGATAGCAGGTGGGTGTGGCACATGTCAGCAGGTGGGTGTAGGATATGATAGCAGGTGAGTATACCACATGGGTACGAAACGTGTAAACCGGTATGTTTGCCAAATGTCAGCAAGTGAGTATGACATGAATCAGCAGGAGGTTATGCCAAATGTCAGCAGACGAGTATGACATGAATCAGCAGAAGGTTATGCCAAATGTCAGCAGGTGAGTATGACATGAATCAGCAGGAGCTATGCCACATTTCAGCAGGTGGGCATTTAGAATGCCACACCTCACTCCTTTTGATTTTGCAAGCATGCATCCTTTGTTAGTTTTCTAAACTTGAATGGAAATTTATTTTGTAACTGCAGTTTTTTAAAGTAACTATTTTTATGTTTTTAGATCAAAAGCTGGAAAGTTTTTTAAATATTTCTCCGACTACCTCTCTCAACTTACTAACAGTGGGCCCTATCAACCTACTGTGTCTATAGACAACATATTAAATGACGCTGAGCCACCCGTAAAGGTGTATAGTGAGTATCTACAAAGATTGCTGCTGCTAGAAGGTGCTTCTCCATCTGTACAGAGAGTAGAACTAGTTGATCTGCTAACAGATGTAGCTGGAGTAATGAGAGAGAAGTTTCAATCTAAACAATGCTTTAACCTGTGTTACTCTGTGAATAGAAACAGTAAACAGGTGTTTATTGATGTTTTACCCTCTTGTAGCTAAATTAAATGGTGCTTATTTTTACTAAGACTAATTTTTACTATAGACAAAGATGGGACAAACTTTTCTGACAGCCCTGCTGTCTTATTTTTTACTGGCTGCCAACACTTTAGAAATTAGGTTGCTGATTGAAATTAAGTAGAATATGGATTAAAATGTTTTCAAACACTCTTTATTTGCCAGCCATAAACAAATAGCCACAGTCATTATTCTCTAGTCATACATTGCTGTTTTATTAAGCTTTGTTAAAGTCCTATTTTCACAAAATTGCTCTAATATTCAATAGAAAATCACTAATACATATATCTATTTTACTCCATTAAATGGCAAGGTTATTTACATATATGCATGGAAATAGGATAATTTATTTTAAGTTGATATTAACTAACAACATGACAATATCAATGCTAAAACATCCAATATATTTTATAGATTGAGATAGCAACAACTGGTAGAGTTTGAATCATTAAAGATATAGTGTAGGCTTCCATTCCTTTAACGAAGTTCTAAGTATCCTGTATTGAGCAATGTTGTTTCATATCTTTGACAAATGCCAATTCTACAATACAAATAATTTTATCAAGAGAAGACAATTCTGTTCACCAAGTAACCATCATCAGCTACAGTAACATTGACAAAGAAGAAATCTCTAGAGCAGGGGTGGACAACTTCCTTTGCATAAGGGCCAAGTTCAGAAGTCAGCCAAAATTAATGGCTACATGATTGTACAGATATAAAATTTTATTATAATTAAATAATTTGTCATCAAACCAATGTATATAACAGATTTTACTTATCTTGAGCATTAAAAGACCCACTAAAAACAGGCAAAAGGTCACAGGTGGCCCTGGGGCCTCCCAGTTGCCCACCCCTGCTTTAGAATCTAGCTCAAAAAACTTAGTAATCTTTGAGCGCTTCAGTTTTTAATTTCCTTGTGGAAATCTTGACACTACAACAACCTGTTCATTCTTGTCACTCACTCGAGAATATGATGTGTCACGGCTTGACACTGCTGGCTGGCAAATTGCCAGTGGAGAAAGGTCCGGATTGAGAAGATTGTTGAGAGATTCTACCGGAAGGAAGCTCCATGGTGAAGGAGGCACCATTGCCATGAGTCACCTGAAACAATAAACATTGATAATTTTGAAATGCTGAAATATAAAGAAAATAACATGTGGACCCATGCAGCATCTATTGCCTTAGCAACCATTATCACATGTTATTTTCTTTATTTGTAATTAAAATCATTTAACTGAAAGATTAATATATCCAAAAATCAATGGCTAGCTAGAGTCAGGGTTTTAATTTAAAATCCATTCACAATTTTCATAATGGCAGTAGGTTACAGGCATATAATGTATATGAGATCGTATTAGCTTCATTAAGGAAAGAGCACAGAATCTAGTATTTTTCAAACTAACTAAAACAGTACAGTGTTAAATAAAGCTAATACAAAGTGCAACTAGAATCATTTCCAGAGAGAATGCAGGTTTACTGACTGTAGTATACTGATTCTTCAGTGAGTTGATGCCAGCCCTTCTCTGAGAGACGAACGTAGACGACCTGTGCTGCTGCAGACTGGCCGGCAGCGCTGGTTCAATGTTCACCATGCTCAGATTAGACAGCGTGCGGGTCAGCTTGTCTGACTCATCGGGTACGGAGCTACGATGGTGGCAGAGAGGATTGTTACGACTAGAAACGGAGTTGATGGACTGATTGGTAAGAAACGCTGCTATCAGCTCTTTGTTGCTGGAGGTCTTGAATATGCATTCGTCAGAGCTGTGCGGATAGTAGAAAGATTCTTTGGCAGGTTTAGTAGACGTCCCGCAGAAAGTCTTGATATGAGAGGGTGGTTTGGTATTAAAAGGAGTTGAGGAGTTGAGAGAGCTGGTCCTAAGTCTAGTTGACTGATAGTCAGTAGATGACATGTGGTTGACAGTAGACTGGGATTCAGAGGAAACAGAACTGTCGGAGGTTGGGACGGTTGGAGAACCTGCAGCAATATTACAACACAAACTCTAAATCTCAAGGCTAACCATTAGGAGAAAAAAGAAAACTCATCAATTTTATTTCGAACCTGAAACTCAGAACTTAAATGTTTAAACGTAGGCAATAAATAATATACTGAAAAAGCTTAATCTTAAGTATGCAACACACAGAAGGAAATAAAATTTATTATTTAGGAGTTATCCTAACCTGATCCAACAAGTTTGGAAGCATCAGTGACCAGGTCATTAGTGAGAGAGAGCTTCTACAATAGAATAACATGACTAGTGAAATATCACTATAACTCTCAATGACACCATACAAGACTGTTATATTAGTCCATAATACATGTGAAACATTGTAGCATTTAAAGATATACTTCCGATTTGATATATTCACTGATTAATATTATAACCAATGCTTCCAGCTACGTTAATAGTTTAGAAACACTTCAGTTTAGAAACACGGAAGTTTTCAGTTCCATCACCCACCTTGGTGACTCTCAGCTTAGTGGTAGAGGCGGGCTTATCCCGGCTGTTCAAAGGTAACTTTTTCCTCCTCTTTTTGTACGAACTCTGCGGGACCGTGTCAAGGTCATTTCTGCTGTCGTCCTTCTTCTGAGGAGGAACGTAGAGCGGGAGTCTCTGACAGTCGTCTGAATCAAATATTATTCAACTATAAATAGGAAATAAAGCAGCCGTGGTCTAGAGGTTAGAGAGTTTGGTCTAGTAAACCCAAAGTCATGGGTTCGAACCCCAGTAAAGGCCATTGGTGATGTTAGGAAGAGCATCCAGTCATAATTGCTCCTGTGTCTCATCTTAATAAGCCCATAGCCTGATTTAAAAATCTCTTCCATCAGCGTTTTCTCACAGGGATGGTAACTCTAAACTTTCGTGAGTTTTTTGTATAATGAATCACAGTATAGTTTAGTTACATAATGTAATGATTACTATATTATAGTAAGTACATAATATATTTCAACGATGCATAGAGACAGCCAGAGGTTTGGTTTAACTTGGCAACAAATCAGTATTACTTACATTCATCTTTGGCAGTTCTCTTTTTGGCTGGCTTGCTATCCAAGGGACCTTCATTAGTAATGACTGTGACCTATAAAACACAAAGTCTGAGGCAACATTGAATTCTCCGCATCTCTATCTAATGCAGAGTTGGTAACACAACTCTATTATATGGAAAATTAAAACTGAATACATGGTCAATAAGAAAATCTTAACTCACATACCAAAGAGTAAGCTTAACGTATACAGATCAAAAAGTAAGATCAAACTGTAACTTTGTAAAATAACTGCTTATTTTATTTGACCCAGTTTCAAAAAGTGGGTTAGACTGCACAAAGTCTTCAACAAAATAAACATTATAAATAAAACAGCATCACAGATACACATTTTCTGCTCACCACGAAAGTGTATTCGGTATTTGGCTGAAGATGTCGAGCAGTGCAGTGGAGATCAGTGCCCGAGTAAAAGACTTTGCCGTTACTTGAGACGTCGTACTGAGTTATCCTGCCCAGTAGGACTTGAGGAGGATTCCATGTGACATTAATCTCACTTCTACCCATAATGCTTAGCGAGGGCTTACTAGGACAGTGGTCACCTAGCAACATGACAACAAAGTATCACTTTAAGCTACATGTAGCAACTTATATGACTTTGTGACACAGACTTTTGGGGAAATACTTGGTTTACTAGAATATTCAAAAGGAAAGTATTGTCAATTAAATACATCAACTATAGAAGTCTATTTACCAGTAGAAAGTTCAAATGCTTTTCAATTACTTTCACATGAGCTAATAAAATGTGGCAAGTTTCCAAAACCCAGTATACAGGATATTATATATTTCTATATTATTATAAATCACTAACACAAATGCCTTGTAAAATGTTTGCTGCAGATTAAAAGAAATTTAAAGCTTTTTCTATATTTTACTAAACTTTTTAATTAAATTTTTAGCTTACCTAAATCAGCAGTAACACAGTCTATATTAGCTTTAGGACCTTTGCCTTTACATGTTGCAGCACATATGCCAACATTGTAAGTCGTCTGCTCTTTGAGGCCAGAAATAATAAAAGACAATTGCGTGGGTTGGTCCACATGACCATTTTCTGAAATAGAGACAATTTGAATACATGTGCTACTGCCTACTAAGTAGAAAATAGTAGTAGTAATAGTAGTAATAGTAGTAGTAGTAGTAGTAGTAGTAGTAGTAGTAGTAGTAGTAGTAGTAGTAGTAGTAGTAGTAGTAGTAGTAGTAGTAGTAGTAGTAGTAGTAGTAGTAGTAGTAGTAGTAGTAGTAGTAGTAGTAGTAGTAGTAGTAGTAGTGGCAGTGGTAGTAGTGGTAGTAGTGGTAGTAGTGGTAGTAGCAGTAGCAGTGGTAGTAATGGTAGTAGTGGTAGTAGTGGTAGTAGTGGTAGTAGTGGTGGTAGTGGTAGTAGTGGTAGCGGTAGTAGTGGTAGTAGCGGTAGTAGTGGTAGTAGTGGTAGTAGTGGTAGTGGTAGTGGTAGCAGTGGTAGTAGTGGTAGGGGTAGTGGTAGTGGTAATAGTAGTGGTAGTGGTAGTGGTAGTGGTAGTGGTAGTGGTAGTGGTAGTGGTAGTGGTAGTGGTAGTGGTAGTGGTAGTGGTAGTAGTAGTGGTGGCAGTGGCGGTGGCTGTGGCGGTGGCAGTAGCAGCAGCAGCAGCATTGTAAGCCTAGGGCCACACGATGCGTATTTTCGCATGCGAAAATTGAAATCACAAGTAGCAAAGGTGTACACTGTGCGCGTTGAGAAAACCTTCGCACTTGTCGCTCTGCATTTTCAACGCAAGTGCGAATCGTCTCTGTCGTCGTCACCTAATTGGCTGGTAGCTATTCAGCGAGCCCAATTTTTTTATTTAGTGCTATATTCCAGTAAATTGCGTTTTATTGAAAGCGAGTGCGATTTAAAAATGAAAGCTTTATTTACCACGCATCACTGACGCTACAGTGGACACCTTTGCTACTCGTGATTTTAATTTTCGCATGCGAAAATACGCACAGTGTGGCCCTAGGCTAAAAAGGACAGTTTTCACTTGCTTGGAATTTCCACATTGTATTATTTGTATAGCCCATTGATCAGTTTGTTAAGCTATTGAATAACTTGGTTGTATAGCTATAGCTGCACCTTTACTTTCCATTAAATACATCTACTATTAGTCTTGCTTTGTATAACCAACAAGAGAACAAAGGCACTATACAATCTATGATAAATGAGATTGTGGCTCAATATGATGCCATTTGTTGGCATTACAATAGTGAAACAGTAGTGAAATGTAGTACAAGTCAAGGTGGAAGTGCTCCGTGATGATTAGACTAACAGTTTATGTACCTTACCTATAGTAGTCAGAACAGCGTAGTAAATGATATTGATTTCAATATAACCGAACAAGTAAGTATTTAATTTAATACATAATATTTAAGTTGCTTATCACTGCAATAACTTTTTATGTCTTAATTGTTACTGTTTTTGATAATTATGACAATTTACAAGGATCCACAAACACACCTACAACATACAAAACATACAAACACACACACAACACACACGCGCTCACGCGCACGCACGCGCGCGGAGGGAGGGAAGGGAAGGAGGGAGGGAGGGAGAGAGAGAGAGTGAGAGATACACTAGAGCATAACACAAGCATAGCATGCGCAGTAGGCCTATGTGTTTTACTGCAGTTAAAATTGAGTCTATCGTGGTTTGAAGACTGTATGGTTACTTAACCTACTTATTGTCACAGCTAATAGTTTTAATTAATTCAAGTTTATGAATTATAATGATGTCAAAAAACTGCAATACAAAAAATATTGTGAATGTGTTTGATTAGTCACAAAGTTCATAGTCTGATGAAAAATTACCATTGAAAACCAACAATTTTGTTATTTCTTGTGGCAACAATTACTTGTTTTTGCAGCCTACATCAAAATGGATGTTTCACGAATTTGGCCAGACTTGCTTTATGCTGAAGACCGAGCAATGGCGGAATCATTAGTCAACTCTGTTCCACAGGAGAAACAAAGAGATTTTGTATTTTCTGTTGACGCGGACCAGTGTACAGCGCTGCACGCTGCCTCTATATTTGGTACAACTGACGTGGTCGAGTATCTGTGTGGTTTATATCCTAATGATGATGAACTAATACTCAAACGAGACAAATTAGGTATGACAACTTTACACTATGCTGAAAACCGAGAAATAGCGGAAGTTCTTGTCCAATCGGTTCAACCATCAAGACAAGAAGACTTCATCTTAGCAGTTGATGTTAAGCAGAGAACTGCATTACACGTAGCTGCTGAAGATGGTAAAGATCAAGTGGTAGAATATCTCTGTAGTTTATGTCCATACCATGATGTGCTCATGGCAAAACAAGATATCAATGGGTGGAAAGCTTTACATTATGCTAAGAATAAAAGAATAGCTAAACTGCTAGTAGATTCAGTTGCATTTGAAAATCAAGAAGAGTTTGTACTATCTGGAGATGTAGAGCAGAACACAGCTTTGCATACAGCGGCCAAAAATGGTAGAACTGATGTAGTTGAGTATCTGTGTAGTCTACATTCAACAAGTGAGTGGCTGGTACTAAAAAAGAACAACCATAACAAAACAGCTCTGTTCTTTGCTAAAACTAAAGAGGTTGCCATGTTACTTGTGAACGCAGTTTCACCAGAAAGACAAAGGGAATATGTACATTCAGCAGATACATATCAACTGACAGTTCTACATGGAGCTGCTTTTGTTGGCAGAACTGATGTTGTACAGTATCTCTGTAGTTTATATTCAGACGATGAACTGATTCTGAAGGAAGGTTTGTCTGGTGAAACAGCTCTACATCTTGTTGCTAATGGGGAGATAGCAAAGTTACTTGTGAATTCAGTTCGAGCTGAAAGACAAATGGATTTTATAATCTCTGTTAATAAGACTCGGACAACACCATTGCTATTAGCATCACATCTAGGTAGAAGTGATGTGGTAGAGTATTTCTGTAAACTACCTCAGATTGATGCAGAAATAGTGTTTGCTCAAATACCTTTGCATTATGCAAATAATGCTACCATTGCTAAAATTCTTCTTGGTGTGGGAAATTCAGACTTGTTAGAACAAACATTTTTGCTTGAAGTAAGTGATGGAAACACACCAATTCTGATGTTGACCAAATTAGGAAGATCAAGTGCTTTAAGAGAGGTTCTACTGTACATGGAGGAGAATTATGATGCCAAAAAAATCAGAAGCTTTATGCAAAAGCATAACAAGCATCGCCAAAACATTTTACATCTGGCAGCTCTTTCATCATCTCTCAATGAGCTCTATACAGAGCTACAAGAGTATTTATACTACGCCGATGTTAAGAATCTGATATACCCTG
The DNA here is from genome assembly GCA_964035545.1 of Bugula neritina. Lineage (NCBI taxonomy): Eukaryota > Metazoa > Bryozoa > Gymnolaemata > Cheilostomatida > Bugulidae > Bugula > Bugula neritina. The sequence goes on along the minus strand of OZ037772.1, from coordinate 8,695,429 downwards.
ATGTATACGGTAACACACCAATTCACTATGTTGCTGCCAAATATGACACTAAAGTTTTTGCTGACTTCATATTGCAGCTTCCTTTATCAGGGAGAAAAAGTATAGCAAACTCACAAAATGTGCAACTAGTTGATTGTAGAACAATTATTAAGAGAAAAGGTTTCCATGAACAGTTCTATATGCAAAAAATTCTCTGCAACAATACACACAAGACTCTACTTTCAGCATATAGAGATATCATATTCTTTTATTCAAAAGAGTTTCAGAATCAACTGCAGCATCCTGAAACTCTATATAGATACGATGAAACTATCCTGAAAGTACTTAAGTACTCATTGAATGAATACTCACTTTTGGACTTCGCCTACACGACGTCAGACACCTTATTCTCTTCAGCTGTTGCTATTCAACAGGCTGTCATCTCTTCTGTGAACGAAACTGAAGTGTCAAAAGCTTTGGTAGATATAAATTCCATATTTCGCCTTTTTGCACAAACTTTAAAATAAATTCACTAGATCTTTTTATTCTCAGCATTTTATTGTCAGCATCAGTATAACTTAGTTCAAGATTTTGCTCTCTAACTTAAATGTGAAATCTTGAAATTCATTTTCTTTTAATATTTTAATACTACATCTGCAATAATTTAGCATAATACAACTATAAATTTAAATCTCCAAACAGAAGTTTGAATTTGAAGATTGTTCTTGCACTTCAGATTTGCAATTTGGGTAAAAACATACGAGATCTCGTAGTAGAAATGCAAAATGTTGTCATATTCTTTTTCTGTTCTCTTATGGTTTTTATAATTAACATACATGCAGGTAATATATCAAATTGATTTATGCAGCTTTAATAATTTATTTCTGCTAGACATCACCAGTTGAAGATGATTGCATGTTCGTTGCCATAGACACTGACAAGGTTGGTGAGCCCAAACAGCCAAACATACAAACTGCCCTTAATGAAATGGATGTACCTGGATACAGTGGCAAGCCTAAGGTAGGGAAGTTGAATTCAACTGTCAAAAAAACTTTTGAAATGCTGATATGTGCAGTTAAAATCTTTCACAATTGTATAAAAAGCTTTTGAACTGTATTTTTTAATAGAATTCCTATAATTTGTGCATGTTTTACTATTTTACAAGCATTTTGAATTTATACTTAGTGGAACCTACACAAAGAGAAATATTAGTGCATCTGATACACTGAAACTTTTCATAAAGCATTTTGTTGTCCATATAGCATGCATGTCACATCTAATAATTGTAAGACCTACAAGCTGGTTTTATTTAGTAACTATACTGCTGATCAGATACAATAAAGCTTAATTCTTCAATTTCAATATAAAGAAAATGTTTGGTCGTATTTTAGATAGCAGTAATACAAATGTCAGCTGTTGATGAAGAACTTGACCTTATGCCCCCTGGTCCTGACTATTTGATACTTTCTGTAAAATACAGCAGAGATTATACAAGGTATTATAGCATGTGTTACCGCAATGTTTTGGCATAGAAATAGCATAGCAATGTGTTAGTTATTATATATATAGAAACAGTATATAGCAATGTGTTATAGCAATGTTGTTATCATAGAAAATTTAGCATAGCAATGTTTAGCAGCAATATTTTAGAATAGAAAGGGTGTAGCAATACATGTTACAACAGTATGTCAACATAAAAATAGTATAGGATTGCCGCTACCCATGGACAGTACAAAGCAGGGTAGGTGAGAATAGGTGAGAAACGTATAGTAGTACGTATTAGTATAGAAATAATGAAACTTAAGGCTTTACATAAAAAGCTTTACATATAAAAATAACATAGCAATGCTTTGCTGCAATATTTAGGTCATTTTACTCTTAAGTATGCAGTTGAATATAAATATATACATTACAAATCTGTGTCAATCTACATTTCAGAAGACAAATGCCGGATATGAAGAGCTACAAATCTATACACGATTTGATTGTCGCACTTAGTTGTAACCCCAACGTGCAACAGATAGATGTCAACTCAACTCTAAACAAGAGATTTGTCCGAGATGAAAATGATTTCTTAGCAGATGACACCAAGTTCTTGACAGACACTCATAGATTAGTAGCAATTGAACCATCCAGTCGAGTAGTTCAGAATCCAGCTTATGATGAAGCTAATAGAGATGCTGAAAAAGAACTAACTGGAACAATTGAACAGGATGTAGCAACTTCTTATACCAGCAAAGAAAAGAGAGGAAAAGCTTTAATCATCTGCAACAACTTAGGGCTGTCTGATAATCCAACTGATGGTGAGAAACTGATCTCTCAGCTTCGAAAAGAAGCCCTTGCACATGCTCAAAAGATTTTTACTAACCATTTGAGATTTTCTGTGAGTATTACCTTTATATATGTGCTAAGATATTCTGTACTTTTGAATTTTGAGATATAAAAACTTATAAATAGGTTAATAAAAGTTTGTATACACATAATAATCACAAAACAAAGTTTAAAAAGACATTCCAAGAAGCGCATATTACATTTTTCTCATATCTCTGAATATTAATCTAGGTTGAAGTGAAACAAGATTTGTCAGCAGAAGAAATGCTGAGTTCTATATATCAGTACTCCAAATCAGAAGGGCATGAGTCACTAGCTGCCTTGGTTGTCTTTTCCCATGGCAAGGATGGTATGATTTATGGACACGATGGAGTTTCTAAATGCTCCACACAGGAAGTGGTCAACACCTTTAATTCAGGTCAAGTCACAGCCATTCCAAAGGTAATCGTCAATTACTCAAATTTATCATTGAACCAATATTTCGTTTAGATAATTATAAAACACTAAAAATTAATACAGCTCGTGCAAATAATTGGATTGTGCTTTATAACGAATTTGAGGATAAAGACTTTAAGTATAGGTACTGTTTTTGTATTGCATTTTTTAAATACTAGTCAACTGTGGTATAGGGGTTAGAGCACAAAGTCATGGGTTCGAACCCCACTGAAGGTCATTGGTGATGTTTATAGGAAGAGCATCTATAGTCATACTTGCTCCTGTGCCCCATCTGAATAAGACATTAGCCTGATTTAACAAAGAACCCCTTTTTATCAGCGGTCTCTCGCAGGGATGACAGCTATTTGCGTGAGTTAAACTGTGTACCTTTCAGTTGGTGCTTCCGTCTTTCACTCACATGTTGGTCATTTCAGCTACTATTCCTGTCCTGCTGCAGAGGAGATATTTCAGCCATATACAACAGAGCTCCTCATAGTTTTGAATCTAGCAATGAGTTTCCTTGGCCAGAGAATGAGATAGAACTTCTTTACAAGCCAACAGAGCAAGTATTACCTGACACAGAGAGAGAAGAAGAGTGGAAAAGGTCAACATTCAAACCTTTGGACCTCCCAGCAGACTGCTATGTCTGTTTCACAACTTTGCCTGATAGCAGGTGGGTGTGGCACATGTCAGCAGGTGGGTGTAGTACATGATAGCAGGTGAGTATACCACGGTATGTTTGCCACATGTCAGCAGGTGAGTATGACATGAATCAGCAGGAGGTTATGCCACATGTCAGCAGGTGGGCATTTAGAATGCCACACCTCACTCCTATAGATTTTGCAAGCATGCATCCTTTGTTAGTTTTCTAAACTTGAATGGAAATTTATTTTGTAACTGCAGTTTTTTAAAGTAACTATTTTTATGTTTTTAGATCAAAAGCTGGAAAGTTTTTTAAATATTTCTCCGACTACCTCTCTCAACTTACTAACAGTGGGCCCTATCAACCTACTGTGTCTATAGACAACATACTAAATGACGCTGAGCCACCCGTATGGGTGTGTAGCGAGTATCTTCATAGATTGCTGCTACTAGAAGGTGCTTCTCCATCTGTACAGAGAGTAGAACTAGTTGATCTGCTAACAGATGTAGCTGGAGTAATGAGAGAGAAGTTTCAATCGAAACAATACTTTAACTTGTGTTACTCTGTGAATAGAGACAGTAAACAGGTGTTTATTGATGTTTTACCTTCTTGTAGCTAAATTAAATTTTGATTATTTTTAATGCGGCCTATAGACAAAAATGGGACAAACTTTTCTGGCAGCCACTGCTGTCTTATTTTTTACTGGCTGCCAACACTTTAGAAATTAATTTACTGATTGAAGTTAAGTAGATTATTGATTAAAATGTTTTCAAAAGCTCTTTATTTGCCAGCCATAAACAAATAGCCACAGCCACTATTCTCTAGTCATACATTGCTGTTTTATTAAGCTTTGTTAAAGTCCTATTTTTACAAAATTGCTCTTATATTCAACAGAAAATTACTAACACATATATCTCTATTTTACTCCATTAAATGGCAAGGTTATTTACATATATGCATGGAAATAGGATAATTTATTTTAAGTTGATATTAACTAACAACATGACAATATCAATGCTAAAACATCCAATATATTTTATAGATTGAGATAGCAACAACTGGTAGAGTTTGAATCATTAAAGATATAGTGTAGGCTTCCATTCCTTTAACGAAGTTCTAAGTATCCTGTATTGAGCAATGTTGTTTCATATCTTTGACAAATGCCGATTCTACAATACAAATAATTTTATCAAAAGAAGACAATTCTGTTCACCAAGTAGCCATCATCAGCTACAGTAACATTGACAAAGAAAACTCTAGAGCAGGGGTGGACAACTTCTTTCACATATGGGCCAAGTTCAGAAGTCAGCCAAAATGAATGGCTACATGATTGTACAGATATTAAATTTTATTATAATTAAGTAATTTGTCATCAAACCAATGCATATAACAGATTTTACTTATCTTAAGCATTAAAAGACCCACTAAAAACAGGCAAAAGGTCATAGGTGGCCCTGGGGCCTCCCAGTTGCCCACCCCTGCTCTAAAATCTAGACCAAAAATAAATAATCTTTGAGCGCTTCAGTTTTCAATTTCCTTGGGGAAATCTTGACACTACAACAACCTGTTCATTCTTGTCACTCACTCGAGAATAGGATGTGTCACGGCTTGACACTGCTGGCTGGCAAATTGCCAGTGGAGAAAGGTCCGGATTGAGAAGATTGTTGAGAGATTCTACCAGAAGGAAGCTCCATGGTGAAGGAGGCGCCATTGCCATGAGTCACCTGAAACAATAAACATTGATAACTTTAAAATGCTGAAATATAAAGAAAATAACATGTGGGCCCATGCAGCATCTATTGCCTTAGCAACCATTGTCACATGTTATTTTCTTTATTTGTAATTAAAATCATTTAACTGAAAGATTAATATATCCAAAAATCAATGGCTAGCTAGAGTCAGGGTTTTAATTTAAAATCCATTCACGATTTTCATAATGGCAGTAGGTTATAGGCATATAATGTATATGAGATCGTATTAGCTTCATTAAGGAAAGAGCACAGAATCTAGTATTTCTCAAACTAACTAAAACAGTACAGTGTTAAATAAAGCTAATACAAATTGCAACTAGAATGATTTCCAGAGAGAAGGCAGGTTTACTGACTGTAGTATACTGATTCCTTAATGAGTTGATGCCAGCCCTTCTCTGAGCGACGAACGTAGATGACCGGTGCTGCTGCAGACTGGCCGGCAGCGCAGGTTCAATGTTCACCATGCTCAGATTAGACAGCGTGCGGGTCAGCTTGTCTGACTCATCGGGTACAGAGCTACGGTTGTGGCGGAGAGGATTGTTACGACTAGAAACGGAGTTGACGGACTGATTGGTAAGAAACGCTGCTATCAACTCTTTATTGCTGGAGGTCTTGAATATGCATTCATCAGAGCTGTGCGGATAGTAGAAAGATTCTTTGGCAGGTTTAGTAGAGGTCCCGCAGAAAGTCTTGATATGAGATGGAGGTTTGGTATTAAAAGGAGTTGAGGAGTTGAGAGAGCTGGTCCTAAGTCTAGTTGACTGATAGTCAGTAGATGAGAGCTGGTTGACAGTAGACTGGGATTCAGAAGAAAGAGAACTGTCAGAGGTCGGGACGGTTGGGGAACCTGCAACAATATTACAACATAAACTCTAAATCTCAGGCCTCACCATTAGGAGAAAAAAGAAAACTCATCAATTTTATTTCAAACCTGAAACTCAGAACTTAAACATTTGAACTGCGGCAATAAATAATATACTGAAAATGCTTAATCTCAAGTATGCAACACACAGAAGTTATCCTAACCTGATCCAACAAGTTTGGAAGCATCAGTGACCAGGTCATTAGTGAGAGAGAGTTTCTACAATAGAATAACATGACTAGTGAAATATTACTATAACTCTCAATGACACCATACAAGACTATTATATTAATCTGTGATACATGTGAAACATTGTAGCATTTAAAGATATACTTTCGATTTGATATATTTACTCATTAATACTGTAACCAATGCTTCCAGCTACGTTAATAGTTTAGATACATTTCAGTTTAGAAACACAGAAGTTTTCAGCTCCATCACCTACCTTGGTGACTCTCAGCTTAGTGTTAGAGGCGGGCTTATCCCGGCTGTTCAAAGGTAACTTTTTCCTCCTCTTTTTGTATGAACTCTGCGGGGCCGTGTCAAGGTCATTTCTGCTGTCGTCCTTCTTCTGAGGAGGAACGTAGAGCGGGAGTCTCTGACAGTCGTCTGAATCAAATATTATTCAACTATAAATAGGAAATAAAGCAGCCGTGGTCTAGAGGTTAGAGAGTTTGGTCTAGTAAACCCAAAGTCATGGGTTCGAACCCCAGTAAAGGCCATTGGTGATGTTAGGAAGAGCATCCAGTCATAATTGCTCCTGTGTCTCATCTTAATAAGCCCATAGCCTGATTTAAAAATCTCTTCCATCAGCGTTTTCTCACAGGGATGGTAACTCTAAACATGTGGGAGTTTTTCTTTGGCACAACTGCAGCAGAAGTGTTACAAGAATGAATTATCTCTGCTGTACTGACACTTTATATCACTACCACATGAGTGAGGTGGTAGAGCTCAATGCAAAGTTGATCCCTTAATTACTCAACTTGGTCATAGATAATACAACTACAACTTTCCAAAAGTTCTACTAATTACTTTACAAAAATACCCAGATCTAGTAATAAAAGTAATAATAAACTATCATACATATCGAATCACAGTATAGTATAGTTAGCCTAGGGCCACACGGTGCGTATTTTCGCATGCGAAAATTGAAATCACAACTAGCAAAGGTGTCCACTGTAGCGTCAGTGATGCGTGATAAATAAAGCTTTCATTTTTAAATCGCACTTGCTTTCAATAAAACGCAATTTCCTGGAATGTAGCACTAAAATAACTATCAGCCAATTAGGTGACGACGACAGAGACGATTCGCACTTGCGTTGAGAATGCTGAGCGACAAGTGCGAATGTTTTCTCAACGCATACAGTGGACACCTTTGCTACTTGTGATTTCAATTTTCGCATGCGAAAATACGCACCGTGTGGCCATAGGCTTACAAAATGTAATGATTACCATATAGTAGAGACTAGAGCTCAATGAGGCGTAGAGACAGCTAGCTGGTTAATTTAATATTTCAACAAACAACACTTACATTCATCTTTGGCAGTTCTCTTTTTGGCTGGCTTGCTATCTAAGGGACCTTCATTAGTAATGACTGTGACCTATAAAACACAAAGTCTGAGGTGACAGTGAATCTTCTGCATTTCTAGATAATGCAGAGTTGGTAACACAACGTTCTTTTATGGAAAATTAAAACTGAATACATGCTCAACAAAAAAAGTTTAACTCACATACCAAAGAGTAAGCTTAACGTATACATATCAAAAAATAAGATCAAACTGTAACTTTGTACAATAACTGCTTATTTTATTTGACCCAGTTTCAAATAGTGGGTTAGACTGCATTAATTCTTCAATAAAATAAACATTATAAATAAAAAAGCATCACAGATACATATTTTCTGCTCACCACAAAAGTGTATTCGGTATTTGGCTGAAGATGTCGAGCAGTGCAGTGGAGATCAGTGCCCGAGTAGAAGACTTTGCCGTTACTTGAGACGTCATACCGAGTTATCCGCCCCAGTGGGACTTGAGGAGGATTCCATGTGACATTAATCTCACTTCTACCCATAATGCTTAGCGAGGGCTTACTAGGGCAGTGGTCGCCTAGCAACATGACAACAAAGTATCACTTTAAGCTACATGTAGCAACTTATATGACTTGGTGACACAGACTTTTGGGAAAGACCCGGTTTACTAGAAGTTATTCCAATAGTAAAGTATTGTCAATTAAATACATCAACTAGAATTTTATACATTAGTATAGAGTTCAAATGCTTTTCAATTACTTTCACATGGGCTAAGGCAAGTTTACAAAACCCAATATACAAAATATCATATATTTATATAATTTTATATGCTAATGCCTTGTGAAAGTTTGCTGCAAATTAAAAGAAATTTAAAGTTTTTTTATATTTTACTAAACTTTTTAATTAAATTTTTGGATACCTAAATCAGCAGTAACACAGTCTATGTTAGCCTTAGGACCTTTGCCTTTACATGTTGCAGCACATATACCAACATTGTAAGTCGTCTGCTCTTTGAGGCCAGAAATAATATAAGACAACTCCGTGGTTTGGTCCACATGAGTATTATCTGGAATAGAGATAATTTGAATACATGTGCTACTAAGTAGTAAATAGTAGTACTAGTAGTAAATAGTAGTACTAGTAGTAAATAGTAGTACTAGTAGTAAATAGTAGTACTAGTAGTAAATAGTAGTACTAGTAGTAGATAGTAGTACTAGTAGTAAATAGTAGTACTAGTAGTAAATAGTAGTACTAGTAGTAAATAGTAATACTAGTAGTAACTATCACCACAGTTCCATACCATCATCAAACTTTCACTCAGATTTTGGCAAGTAGTACAAAATGAAACAAAAACATTCTAAAACTTATACATTTAAAATTAAACATTATTAAATTTTAAAATATGAATTTTTAACTTTTACGTTAAAATAATTTTTAAATTTTATTTAAATTTAGAATTGAAAATAAAACTACTTGCCTTACAGTTTATGTTGGTTAGAAATGTTCAAAATGGAACATGGGAATTCTTCAGATAAGTTAGACAAGTATGCCTACACATTTACAAGTAGCAAGACATGCACTTTAGTCACAGTTTCTGGCCAGAAAGATTAAAGTTCTTGAAGTTAATTTAAACTAAAAATATTATTACCTAAATATATATGATACGCCTTGATAACCCCACAGCAATCCTCAGGAGGATCCCAGCCTATCTTTAGGATAGTCGCAGTTCTTCCTAATAGCCTTAGGTTTGAAGGTTGCTGAGGAACATCTTCTTCAGTAGTAGCTGATGCAGACTCACTGTATGGTGACTCATCACCAGTTACACAGGCTCTCAGTCTAAATGTAACGGTTTGGTTGGGAGACAACTCCGATAAAGTGAACTCCAAATCTGAGCCAACATATACACATCTGTTTGAGCCATCTACAAAAATATTCCATTTTGTAGACTTTTCGTCGAAAGTAAACATGAAACCAATTATGTTTCTGTGAGAATACATAAAGTCATGTCTATGCTGAACTTCAGTTAGAATTTTTCATTGTAGATTAATAACACTTTAGAGTTTAGAGTATCTATTTTCGATTATCAAGCTTTTATATAGAACTCATAATGTGCTATGTAACTATAACTATGGCTACTATGTGTTACTATATTTTCAATATGCTGATATCTTAGAACTGGAAAAAAAGATGTCAGATTTGCAAAACAATCAAAAGAGTATATGCTGTCTTAGAAGTCACTTTAGTATTTATTAATATGAAAACATAAAAAGTACATAAGTGTGAGCTAATGTTGAAAACTTTATTACACTAAAAAGCTCGATTTTTTCAACTGGGTTTAATGGGGTAGTCACCAGAAAATAACCTAGACATACTAACTTTTAACCTAAAATTATGCTATACAAAAGCTAAAATTTATACCCAATCAACACTTGCTTGCTTTTAGGGCTAAACTTCAAAGAGCATTTTAAATTCGCTATTGATCAGTAAGTGAAGTACTTTAACTTACAAGTCAATTTTCCTAAACTCGAACTCAGTTATTGAAAGTCAAAGTAAGAGCTACGTTTCAAGTTGAAAATAATAGATATTGATATTCATACAAGTTATACTATTAGTATTAGTATTACATTTAGTGACGCTAATAACTTATCATCATCATAATCATAATGGTTAATGAGTAATCATATATTTACAATATCTATTTTCAATTTATATCAAGTTTAACTGTTAACCACAAAGTGACAATTGCAATGACAATGATAGTCATAGTGATGATGGCGAACATTACGGTATCACTATGACTATGAGTATGACTATAACTAAGAGTATGAGTATGACTATCACTGTGACTATGAGTATGAGTATCAGTATGACTATGAGTATGAGTTAAAGTATGACTAGTAGTAGTAGTATTAGTATTACTATCAGTATCACTGTATAGTATAGACTATCAGTATCACTATAGTGTATTAGTATTACTATTAGTATTAGTATTACTATTAGTATTACTATTTGTCACAAATTCTGAGTGTACATATACCTATAAATAGACTTACCGGGTTTTTCCTAATGATTATACAGGAATGTTCATAAATATTCTAGACTAATCAAAGAGATGGGTCATTGTTCATTGTTACTGTTTTGGTTAGTCATGTTAACTACTGCCCAGCAATGTAAACAAGGTATTGCGCAATAATTGCGAAATAACCATGGAAATTCCAGTGTTTTGTTTTGTTTTGATTTTCTATAAATAGTATTGGCATGTGGGGAATGTTTCCTACTAGAATCTTCTATACTGGAATGCTTGAGAATGTTCTAGAGTTTTTTGTTTACTATAAATACTGGGGCAGTTGTGTTTACAAAGCAGTTCATTCTCGCAGTTCCTTTTTTATAAGTTCATTCTTGGAGTTCATTTTTATTAATTCATCTGTGCATATCTTACTAAAGGAATAAAGTCTACTTATACCCACAACTCTATTTATTCACAACTGGATTAGCAAGCTGTATACTACTTGTCTATACACTTCTGACTACCAGACTTTTCGAACTCGTCACACTGCTACCTACAGTTTTGTGACACTATTAGTATAAGTATTAGGCTACTATTACTCAGTATTAGTATTACTATTAAGTATTAGTATTAGCCGTACTCAGACTCTTACTAATCATATGATTGCGAATGAGTGGAAAGCAACACAGTAGTCGTAGGCTTTCATTATAAATATTTAGCTTTGAAGTGAGTTTTTCTGTTTAATCGTGAATAAATAATTACTTAAAGCCAAATAAAACAGTCATCGACTGATGTCTGGTCATTTCTTCCAATAAAACTGCAATGCCAGTTGTTAGCAACAAGAAATGAATGAGATTGAAGTATAATGGAGCAGCCACAAAGAACTGCCTACTGTAACGCGTGATCTTTCTTATTGAGAAACAGTAATCACGCCCAGACGCATTTCATGTAGCATAGCGAGGTCTTTGAGCTATAATAAGGGAATCATAGTCCCATTCAATGAACTCAATAATTATTAACTGGAATGGGTACGATTGTACTTTGTAATGTAACCTCGTTGCCGATTGGCTTTGTGAGCCCGAGCATGCTCTTTTTCTAGCGGGAGAAAATAGAGCCGGTCGTCCATCATTTCGATTGAGTGAATCTCACTTTTAAACTTTGTTTTTTGTCCTGCTTTATATCTGAAGCGACTATATTTTTATTTAATTGTGTTTTCTATCACCTCTACTTCGTTAAACATGTCGAATTCTCCGTATCCTAAGCAAACTAAGGGTCAAAGAAGCAAGACCACTGAGTCTCAGTGTTGTGCATACAGTTGCCGCAACTACCAGTACAGCAGTTACATAAAGACAAAAAAAATCTCTTTTCACAAGTAAGTATATGGCTTTAGTTACAACAATCAGTGAAAGTAATACATGAACTAGCGTAACAGTAGGCTTAATAGTTGTGGTAGCGGTGCTGCTGCCTACTAGTAGTACTAGTACTAGTAGTACTCTACTACTACTACTAGTAGTAGTAATACTAATAGCTAAGCCTAAGGCTAATGGCTAATGTTATACTTACAGTATCAGTATGATAGTACTACTACTACTACTACTGCTGCTACTACTACTACTACTACTACTACTACTAGCCTACGGCTACTACTACTGCTACTACTACTACTAGCCTACTGCTACTACTAGTACTAGTACTAGCCTACTAGTACTACTACTACTAGTACTACTACTAGCCTACTGCTACTACTACTACTAGTACTAGCCTGCTACTACTACTACTAGCCTACTGCTACTACCACTACTAGCCTACTACCACTACTAGCCTACTACTACTACTAGCCTACTGCTACTACTACTACTAGCCTACTACTACTACTACTACTAGCCTACTGTTACTACTACTACTACTAGCCTACTGCTACTACCACTACTAGCCTACTACTACTACTACTACTACTAGCCTACTACTACTACTAGCCTACTGCTACTACTAGCCTACTGCTACTACTACTACTACTAGCCTACTACTACTACTACTACTACTAGCCTACTGCTACTACTACTACTACTAGCCTACTACTACTACTACTACTACTAGCCTACTGCTACTACTACTAGCCTACTACTACTAGCCTACTACTACTACTAGCCTACTGCTACTACTACTACTACTAGCCTACTGCTACTACCACTACTAGCCTACTACTACTACTACTACTACTAGCCTACTGCTACTACTACTACTACTAGCCTACTACTACTACTACTAGCCTACTGCTACTACTACTACTAGTAGAGCGCTACTTTGGCAATGCAGTTATAATTGAGTGTTGAACTAATATCTTTATTGTGTCATCTACTCAGGTGTCTCTTGCTTATATTTCAGATGTAATATACGCCTGTCCCTATTTGTGTTATTTACAGACATGTTTGTATTACTGGACTTGTATGTGCCATTGACACAGTATTTGGGTTGGTGGAGAAACTGTTGGTGCCTAAAACGCTCGACTATCTGCTAATGTATAAATTTTCGCAAGACCATTTAGAGCTGTGGTATGCTATAGCTCTAAACAGCTATGCATGAAGCCCAGTCTGCATCCACTTATGTTAACATGTTTATTTGTTCTCTTACTCTCTTATCTCTTTCCTTCAGGTGTTCGGTTTTTCACTTTGCTTTGATAGGTGCAACTAAGATGGTCGGTTGGACCAACTGTGTTGAAAAGTGAATTTTTTTGCATGAGCTTAGCGGTTAAAATGCATGCAATATGAAGTATATTTTATTAACTTTTGAATACCAAGAGACAAAGATAATGAATTTTCAAAAATTTCCAAAACTGTGGTGTCAAAGCAATTGTGCATTTTTTAATTAAATGACTTTTTTGGCTTAATTGCATGCAAGGTTTTGCTTGTGTTCTAAAAAACATCATTTTTTCTGGGTAAACATAATCCAATCATTAATTGTGAACAGGCAATTGATGCCCAAGCATTTTTTTAATATCTGTTTTAGGTGGATGGAATAATAACGCATCTGTTACTGGCTTTCAGTCTATCTTTAGAAAATTGGTGACCCGATGTGGTGTACATCCAGGCAACTCAGGAAATTCTAAGCCATTAGATAGCACAACTGCTATTCATGGAGACATCATTAGGCATCGAAAATCATCATTTCTCCCTTTTAAATTTACTCATTGAAGTATATTATGACTTATTTCAGCACCACATTGCTAAACTAACAAATATTGCTATGCACAAACTAAATTTCAGGCAATGTAGCAACAAAAGTGTACTGTTTAGAGGCCAGTAATAAGGATGTGGGTAATTAATCGTTAAGAAGTTATTACAACAGTATTTATATTATAACATTAGATGATAACAAATATTGTTATTGCAATATAATATTATTTTTTGTTTATTCTGTAATTCTATTGTAATCACTTATTGCTTTCAAATTAGCACTTGAAAACAGAATTTAAAACTTTGAAAGGTTTAAGGAAATCTGTTACTTGTCTGTGTTGTAAAGCTGTGTCTTACCACCGGTTTTTTTATATTATTTATAAACTTTTATACTTGTTATCCTTACTGCCAGTGTTCATGTACTAAGGCTGAAATTTGCTTTGCTGTTGCTTTTCATTTAATTTTGACTAATGTGTTGATCTAATCAATAAATATGTAATGCATTTGTTAGGTTATTAAAGTCATTATCATATATACTTGAGGTACATGCTTTATAAAATGATAATTAGTCATGAAATTACAAATACCAAAAGTAAAATAAACAAAATAATTGGTTCCTGCTTCACATTGCTGAATTTTCATTATTTTTTAGTGTTAACCTCAATTTATAAGCTCTAATAGCTTGCATTTATAATGGATTTTACTACTACTGCGTGCAAAACAAGTAGGCGTGGTTAAGTTTTCCATGTTAAGGCGGAGCTAAACTATTTGGCCATGCTAAAACGTCCTTGGCCTCTCCAGGTCTATTCCAGCTCAGTGGTCCCATTATTTATTAATTTATAAACCATTCAGTTGCACGTAGTGATGATACGACTTTACATGTTTGATTATAATAACATATTAAAACTCTCGATTTTAACACAACATTTAAACCAATTTTGATATTTGATCAACACATGTGATTATGTTTCTTATGTATATTTAATTTGGTAAATTAAAGCTGGTTGCTCACAAAATTTATAAATTTATTACTGTTTAAAATATTAGGAATTCATTTTCAGCACAGCCCTAAACCAAGAATGAAAACGCACGATTATACTGCCATTATAGCAGTTGTAATGAAGAGGTCAATTCAATATGCGGCACATTTAAATTAACACGATGTAATCTGACAGTGTAAACTAAAACTGTAAACTATAAACTTTAACGTAATCATATTGAATGATAGTGGTTAAAGAGATTTACGGCTACAATGGAAATTGGCATTGCAACAAATTATTATCTAGGTTATTGCACAAAACTGTACTTAAATGACTTTCTATCTTTCAACTGAAGTGTTCTATCCTTCAACTCACAACTGAAGTGTTCTATCTTTCACTGTCAGTGTCAGCAGTCACGGTCACTGTGACTGTCAGTTTGACTTTGAGTTTTAAATTGAAATTCTAATACTTAGTCTTACACTTACACTTAGTCTTACAGGCATACTTATAGTTGTACTAATACTAATACTAATAGTGGTACTTAAACTTTAAAGTTATGCAGCTAATGAGTTATCTTTTATACAATAATACTAATAGTAATACTAATAGTAATGTAATAGTAATATTAATAAATTTAAGTTATAGTTAACTGTTAAACTTAATCTTAATGACTAATGTTATACTAAGAGTAAGTCTAACTATACTCAACAAGTTAAACTTAAAGTATAACTATAAGTATAAGATTAAGTAATACTAATTAACTTTAAGTTTAAATTGAACTTGAAGGAATGCTAATACTAATAGTAATACTAATACTAATAGTAATAGCTACTCATACTCATACTAGTGATACTAATACTAATAGTTAAATCAAGTGACTAAATTAGTAATAACTAATATTTTATCATTATGACAAAATTAAATTTAATAAAAATAGTTATAACAAAAATATTTAAATCATCTAAATTTGATATAAAAATTTATTTTATGATTGTACATTAAAATTTAAATTAAAATTAATTTTACAGCCAAAAATAAGGCTACATCAGTTAATAAAATTAATACACACTGCACTTCTAACTTGAAGTTAAATAAACTGTAAAAAGTAGCAGCATTTTTGTCAGCTGTTAATAGCAGTGCTTTTTTAAGTTATTGTTTATAATCCATATAGCACCTACATGCATGCAGTTAAATAACGAAGTGCTGTATGTAGCAAAAAACTAATTGCTGCTAATATATATTAAAATGAAATGGTATATTCACAAAGGTGTGTGTCAACACGAAAAATAACGAAAATGGAACTAACTTTATTGGCCCTAACATTGCTGACGATGTCACCTATGGCTGCCACTAGAAAACCTATCAGCGCTGATGGCCAGGTAAAGGAGTTGTCTGCTATACTATTTCTCTAAGCATCAGTTTAAAAACTTCTCAAATTAATTGAAAATATTTAAATTTATAATTCAATTAGCCCTTGCAAAACCTAAAGTAAATATGAATTGACTTGTAAATTTTAATATCCTTTTTTATTTGCTTATTTGTTAACTGTTTAAAAGATAATTTAAAAGCAGAATCTGAAAAATGACACTTTTTTAAAGTCTTATTAAGTGAATTCGTACTTATATATATATCCAAAAAAATTCTAAATATCTGCTCCATTCAGAGTTTCAGTCTTAAAACAATCATTGGATTGTCATATGATAAAATTTAAGTCTCATATAAATGACAGATCTAACTCTGATTTTCATTTTGCAGACAGCTTTGACGCTGGAAGAGGTATTATTCACAGTTAGAGATATCTTCATAACTGTAGCTATCATTGTTATATACCTTGGCTTATGCAGGTACGTTAAAAGCTCAAATAACATTAGATGCTGTATTTTTATGCCTGTATGGAAAAACGCAGAACAAACTAAGCAAAAATTCAATTCATTTCAAATTGTTAATACGATTTCAGTTTTAAATGTAAAAGTAAAACTATAAATATAGGATTTTTAGTCATTTTTCACTGCAAATATTTTGTCCACGCTTGGTGCTGGCCAAAATATAAAACAAGCAAAATCACTAATTTGAAAATATTACTAGCAATTTCTTCAAAATTTATGGGAATATTGAAAATGTTCATGCTTTGTGACCTACAGATATCTAGCGTTTACTTGTGCATGGAATGTCAGATTATTCCTACTCATGTTTTCATCTTTGGGAATTGTCTTCTCAACCTTATTTCTGATGTTTTTGGCAGCTAGCGCATCAGTATTTTAATTGATATGTAACAAGTTGGTTTAATAAAGTTGACTTCTTGTGGGCTTTAGAATTTAATAGAATGTTGTTGATCCATATCTCCACACAGCCTAATTCTAGACATGTAGCTAAACTGTGCTAGCTATAAGTTGTCATTGTTTCAGGGTCGTGACCTTAGTACTACCATCATGCCCTGATTGGGTGATTCTGCTAATGATAAGTACACTCTCTGCTCTGGCTTACAAGGCGTTCACTATCATTGATGGAATAGGTTTGTTTTTAGTTGCTTCTTTAAACTGCTGTGCATTTTAAATCATGTATATTTTTCGGTCTAAGATTCATTTAATTTTATAAGTTCCCACAATTTCAGGAGTTTTTAAAAGTTCCATCATAATCCGAATGTTTTATTGTAAATGCAGAGTGATAAAATAGTTTTAAAATGTTACACCACTTTACAGCCTTCACTGAACTTATTAATCAGTAATTGGGTTTACCTATGTTATATAATGATTTGCTTTTAGCCCATTGCAAATGCTTATATAAAAACTTAGAAATTTGATGAAATTTCAATGAAGTGAGGCCCATAAGCAAATCCAGTTAGTATTATGACAAATGCTTTAGTGTAATATTTAATGCTCAACGATACTTGTATTAAATGTTCTCCCAGACTGCATTAAAATCCCTTTAATGGCGCATGTATTCTGTTATCATTTTAGTGAAAAACAGCAGCTATGTATGACAGCTGTCACCTCTAGACACATGCCCCAAGGTGCTACCTTTACTAATGACAATTATATCCTGGCAGATGAGCTGTTAAAGACATGTGTTGCTAAGAAAGTTGATGTAAAGCAAGCAATGCTAGTTACAGAATGCATATTTTGGACGTAGAGAAAAGTATCAATCAAACAATCATGCCTGTTTTCAGAAAATTTTAATTTATTCCTTTTTTTCTATAAATATTTTTAAATTGAAACATTTTTCCAACTTTTTATTAAATTAGTGTGCTTTTCAATTTCTTTTTCTGTAATTGGCTCGCACAATAATTTACTTTTTTCTAATAAACGACAAACAAAATGTATTGCTTTTTTTTAGAAGCTAATTTTGATTTTAAAAATCCACTAGTTGCCTTTCTTAAGATACTATCCCAGAGTTGCTAATTATATGGGGTTTACATATTTTGTATTTCTTTGTTTTCAGTGTATAATAAGTTTTAGTTTAAACACTAGTTATCTTTTTTTCTAATCAGCCATAACTATAAAACTAACACATATTACGTCTACTAAATTCAATTCACCTTTAAAACAATAATATTTGCAGTGGGTTGACAACTACCACAATTATTGCAAATATCTTAATTTTATACTTGGTAAATTAGCAACTTTTCAACACAAATTTGGTTCCAATAAACTAAAGCTGTCAGAAATGGCAATGCCATAACTTTAGCTGCAACTATAGAGTCATAAGCAAGTAAATATGTTGATCATTGATAGACATAATCCTAAAATACTGAAGAGGCATACTCAACTGCCACCTTCAGAGAACCTGCCACTACTACTCACTCTCTCCTACAACTGACACCTGCTATCACCCTTCACACTCCCTCCTACAACTGACACCTGCTATTACTATTCACCCTTTTTCCAATAACTGACACCTGCCACTTCTATTCACTCTCCAACAACTGCCACTTCCACTCGCCCTCCCTCTGAAAATTAACACCTGCTTGCTACTCTCCCTCCAATACTTGACACCTGCTGCTTTTACTCACCCCCCCCCCCCCTCTGACACCTGTCACTGCTATTCATCCTCTGACACCGGCTACTCACCCTCTAAAAGTTTGTAGAAAACAGGAAGACCAGTCTTTGTGGTAACTTCACTCCACGTTACATGAACGCTGCGTGGTCCAAGTACAGTGATCACAGGTGGACTGGGTTTATCCAACAACTTTAAAATTTCTAGCGTCTTTTCAACCTGTAAAACAATAGTTGTTACTTGTATTGATGAAACAGTAACCGGCAGCTACATTCTAAGAGACTTGGTGTGAATATTCAAGCAGTGGAAAAAATATCCTGGATATAATGGGGCAAACCTATAAATATACCAGACACTGTGATAGATGTAAATCCAAGACACTAAATAACAAAAACAACAATTAGGAGTTGTCTCATACCTCTGAAATCATATCCTCATTATGGCGACATTTCATGGCCACTATCTGTAAACTTGGCACCACTTTGTTCAATTCTCTCATTTTTATACAGCCTTTTGGGCGACTAGAAAACGTTCTCAAGGTCCTGAAACCAAAAAAGAAGGATACTCAGTTTAAGGATCACCGTCACTGATGCACAATCATAGCATACACTATATTTCAAAATGCGGTCAACATATTTTAACTAAGTTATACAGCTTTCAAGTGCGCTAGTTATAGTTATAGTCTACCCCTTAATTTAGTCATAACATTATACACTTCACTATAATACATCTATAATATTCATTAGTAAATTTTTGCTGAATACATCGTTTTGTAATATAGTCAAAATTTCTAATCAGCTTTACATTTATTGTAAAATATTTTTTCATAACTGTAGGAATGTTAAAAGCTTCGGTCCCTTACTGTTTATAAACAAAATATGGGTACACTACTTACATGGCAGCAAACCACCCAGTCTCAAGATCTGAAGAGTTTAGGAGCTGCACTAATGTCAATATCATTTTATCACACAAGGAATGACTCATCAATCTATCATGGCCGTCTGCGCTAGAGGCTAAGCAGCTAATAGCAAAACAAGCATTCTTACTGGAGCCAGTGTCATTCGAACACAGCATGGTGCCTGTAAATATAGCAAAGTTTTCTGTGAGTCATTCGATTATAAAAATGATGTGATTTACTTAAAAGTCATGTTGATTCATTATCAACTTCAAGGTGACTCATTATCACAATGGTGTGATTCATTGGAAAGTCATTATCAACTTGATGGTGAGTGTTTTATCAAAGTCATGGTGACTCACTATCAAAAAGAACTGACAGATTAATCAAAATCTAAATAGTTTAGTCTTGTTAAAAATGTGTTTCCGGTGGATAAAAACGATCAGCTGGAAAATTGAGTTTCATAAAAGCCTGTTAATAGGAAAATTAAAATGCAAAAAAGGTCTACTAAAACAAGTTGCATAAAAGCCATGATTAGCATATAAGTGATGATGCAAGAAAATCCCCCCCAACGTATTCCAAGGCATTTAAATTGTGTTCTGTTAGAATAACTTTACTCTCCGGCATACTATTTTTATTACTAGAACTAATTAGTGTACCTAAGTGCATTAGCATCTTCTTAGAGTCTGGAAGGGAAAGTAGCATAGCGCGGCCTTCAGGAATGTCACACAGTCTACCAATAGCAAAAGCTGCATTCATCCCTTTACCTGCAATTCATAGAAATTCTCAGACTACAAATTACAAATTAAAAAAGAAAAGACCAACAAATTGAAAGGTTTTTGATAGTTTTATACACTAACCAGCTTCATCAGAGCCCAGGGAGCCAATTAGCTGTGAGAGAATAGTTTTACTGTAGTGATTGTTGAGTAGCAGCTTGCAGCCCCTCTCCGATATAGTGAGACGTGCAAGAACTAAGGCCGCATTACTGGCTGTCAAATCATTCTCATTGGATAACAAAGATGTGACTTTTTCTATCAGTTTTTGAGTGCAAGACTCCTGCAGTAACCAGTCTCTTCCCTGGAAATGAGTAGAAAGTAAGCTATTGGGACTGCTACTTTTACTACTACTATTTTAACTGCTCTTGTTATTGCTAAAACCACTAATACTGCTGCTACTACTGTTTTAGCTGTATAGTAACAGCGCTGGTACAAAGTCTCAAATAGTCTAAATATTATCATCTTTAAAAAGTAAAATATATCGCAACATTGAAACAGTTTTTGCAAAAAAAAATTACTTGTACTAAACATAAATAAAAGCATCATAAGCATATATTATTGTCATAAAATTGTATCAGGTTAGAAAAAATAATTTCCCAACTAATAAAAGAATGGTAGTCATCTCCCTCTCTGCTTTCTCAAAAAAACCTAGCAATAACAATATTACTTAGTTCCTAAGAAAACCGCCTAATAAGGTGTTGAAAGAATTTTCCTTATACTTATTACAATTGAATCATTAAGTTGTTTATAAAATCGTCAGACAGTTTATCGGCCGATTTTAATGAAAAATCGGCCTGTATACATGCAGCTTTAGTTTTAACCTAAGAAAACTTCCTAATATGGTTATAAGAATCTTGTTTATCCAGTTTTACTTGTTATACAATTAAATCATCAACTTGTACAGTTAAAGACATGTTCTCACTTCATCTGATTCGGCTAACGTCCCAATAGTACCGGCAGCGTTCATAACGCTCTCGTCATCACTGGAGCTGAGTAGGCTGACGAGGTCAGGCAAGATGTTCTTCTTTTCAATATGGCGGCTCTCGGTGAGGGAGATAACTCTGTCTCTACCAGCTGCAGATTCAGCAATAGTTCCAATAATATACGCAGCATTTCCAGCAACTCTACAGTGTGACAAAGAGGCTATAATATATAAATATCATGTCTCTCTGGGAGATGATAACTCTTAAAACTTTGGCTACGATCTGTATTGAATAAGAAAATTCAGAATATCTTGAATTTTTTCAGTTATTCAGAGTTTTGAGCTAATAGCAAGGTGCGCTTGAAATATAAATTGAGAAATATAGCTTGTAAAACTCAACTTGTTTTACAAGTTGTTTTTCCTGTTAGAGAATAAGACCTCAAATAATTTTATCTGCTGGTCTCAGCCTTGACTTTTGGAAAAGAATTCTGAAACTTGTTTTTATATTTACTAAAATTCATATATTTGAAACAGTACAGAAATGAAGTCATCATATAAAACAGTCTAAAATGGTTATGGACTAATAATTCCATGTATTTAATTGCAACTGACCTAAGTATGATATGTAAGAGTGTAAAGCAACAATGATATAACAATTTAAAATAAAATATCGCCAAAATCTCAAGATTTAGTTTGTAAATATTTTTAGGTACATCATAATCTTAAAGCAAGAAATTTGTAATAACTAACGTTCATAATTTTCTATGAAAACTTATTTCTTTTAAATGGGAACAATTTTTTCATTATAGACCAACTGCATGCAAACACTGCCACAAATGTAATGACTATGAGACATCAATACTTAATACAGTAAAGCAGCAAGAAAGCTTTCACTTAGAGTATTAAATTAAATGAAGTAGAAAACTTAAGCAAGTAGAAAATGTGTTAATAAGGTATTGTAATGTATAGTAAAGCATAACAGTAACATAAAAGTGTTTATTTACAGTTCAACAATAGTGGCTAGACTACCTAGCAGGCTAAGCTGCTGTCACACTGAACAACAAATTTCAGTTACTGCAACACTTTGAACGTAACATCAAGTTGATGTGGACGTGTGTTTGCTAATTTAGCTTATGAGGAATTAGAACTGATTACTATAAGTTTACATTATTAACTATTCTTACTTATACTTTCATTTACACTAACTTACACCATAACTAACTTACATCCACTTTTTGTTCCTCACTAGCTCAACATAGCGTAAGGCAAACACTTTGTGGTGGAGATAAATTAGAAAAATAATACATAAGAAATTACTCTTTCACTGACCTGCACTTTAACTCACTTACACTAATCAAACCATTTAGGAGCAATAGCAGAGAAATTTACATAGCCCAAGTTATTTAATTTTATTATTAAATTTTGCTTTGGGACACAGGTAGAAATTTTCACAAGAACATAAGTTCTTGTGCTACATTTCTAATCTAGAACACAGGCTTTTCTCAATTTCTCCGTTACTGTACATACCTTGACCAAACTAAAATATATTGAAAATCACAAAAAGTTTTACAGAACCTGACCTTGAGTCTCGACTCCCCAGGAATTTGACTAGAGACCAGATAAAGTCCTCTGAGCCGGCATCTCCCAGGAATCTGTGAACCGTCAGCTCCTTACTCACGTGAAGATCGTCAATCAAAAACTCCAGGGCAGAAAATGCTTGCTCTTCTCCGCAGACCAGTGATCCAAAATAATCTTTATCATGCCAGTGTGTGATCCCCATGACTAAAGATCTGTGCAGTAGATAAAGTGGTGAGTAAGTATTTCTAAAAATTTATGTAGTTTTGAATATATGCCACTTAGCAGCAGTAGTGGAAAATTGAGATAGCGTAAGTTCTTTAATTTTATTACTAAATTTTAGTTTTGGGTGCGAGTTAAAGTTCTCGCGAGAACACAACTTCTTATGCTACATTTTTAATCTAGAACACAGGCGTTTTTAAAGTTCTCCATTACTGTACCTACCTCCCATATGCAGTCAATGTTATTGCTAAATCAATTAAAGTGTAATTGAGTCATACGCAATCGAGTTATTTGTTTCTAATTATCAACTATTCAGTGTAACTAACAGTCGACTACTAAATTGCTGATTGAAGAGTCAATCAATGTATGCTTTTTTGTAAATTCATTATCCAATTGACCAATTGAATGAGTTTTATTTAGCCCTCATTGACTGAGATAGCTAAATTTATTATCATCACTCTACAGTCGATTAATTTATGACTCACTATGAGACTGGAAAATCAGTAAAACAAAAATTTATTTTGGCACAACACTTTTCACCCTCTGTAAGTAACAACTTGTTAGCTATTCAAAATAATCAATATTCTAGTTTCTAGTAGAAGCTCAGAATGCATTATATAAAACACGTCTGTTCTTCACAAGTTCATTAGCAATATTGATAAAACTATAAAATAAATTGATTGATGTCTAGTTACCGAGACCAAATTAAGACAAGATATCAGGTTTGGCAATGAAACGTTTGTTTACACAGGTATTTTCTTTGTCTTCCTACGTAAACTAATACAAGATAGCAAACTACATGCCACTTTATACCACACTATGTCTTTCTTGAGATAAATCTTTCACACAACTTATCCTAATACTATGTAAATTGCCTATCTATCAACATGGCTAACTTCTTGTAACACTACCATATGCATACATAAACTGTATTACAAAATATTTTAATAAATAGAGGAAATGTATAACACTTTTTCATAATGTTATTGTACATTTAAAATTAGTAAATTATTGTCACAGGAAAATAAATTATTGATTAAATTTATTTCTAATAAATTACAAAATGTTTTAAGAAACTTTAAGAATAATATAATATTTTGAACTAGTAATTATTGATGCATGTTATCAAATTTAATAAAATGACAGTATAAAAATATTCACAAAACATTATTGGTCACAATGCGTGCAAATCGCATATCTAAATAAAATGCTTACTAAAAGTAAAATCCTATCTTAATCTTATTATTTTATTCAATTAACAATTATTCGAAAATGTCCTACAATCTAGTGATTGATAACCTTTTCAATTATCAAAACAATTAATTTATTGCTAAAATTGACTAATTATTATCAACTTCTGTTCATTCAAATTAAAATCTTGGTACGTTTGACTTTGTGTCAACTGTACTTGCAATACTTATACACCAAGTCCAATATACTTATACTTATAGTTATAGAGACAAGTCAATAACTTGCTTAAATTAAAACTAGCGACAGTTTAAGCTACAGTGTAGGAGTTTAGATATATGACTAGTCTGATGTGTATTTACAAAAAAACTAATAATTATTTTTATATTATAAATTATAATATAAAAATATCATAATCATAATGATAGTCATAATTTATCGTAATCATAATGATAATGATTATGATGATTCGATTTCAAATTGACATGCGGATGCCTAGTAACTAGAATGTTTGTGGTGTTTTTATCTGTTTGACTTACTTTAAATCATATTTATAAATATTTCAAATGTTTGGTTGACACTTTAAATACTTATAGCAGTTATTTTCAGTTTAATTTGGCTCTAAATTCGCCATTAGTAACAATTTTAATTGCCCACTTTTCCTGCCATGTTGTTTATAGAAACACAGCGAAGGCTAATAGTTTAGTTGCATATATTTTGCGAGTCTAGTAACGAGGTATCGAAACTCAGTACTATTTTTCTATACTGGTACTCAGTCTGTATTAGTCCGCAGGCTTTTGTGTACATATACTTATTGTAATGATTTCTTCTGCATATAATTTACGACTTATTTCACTTCTATTTATTGGTAAAAGACAACTCCGTTTTAAAATGCTTAGCTGAACTATGTACTGTATCTACTATCAACTGTTAAGCAATGCTTTTCGTGATAATTACTGTACTAAGCTGTATGCACGAAGTATATGAGTGTGGTTATGCAATGCCATTAGCACCAAAGTTAGCTTACTATACTCATTATGCATATGTTTTGGTGTCTTATATCTTATTATTTGGAATAATGAGAATTTACTCTAGAATAAAAAGATGAGAAGAAACAATTAATGATTTAATCATTTATTTAGCATATTATTATTTTCACTATATTGCACGTTGACATGCATGTGGTAGCTCCAACATATATGGCTATAATTAAAAACATGTACATAAAGTACAATTAAGCAGAGTTTGATAATAAAATAATAGTATCGTCATCAATAATGAATATCAAAGTAATGAATAAAATAAAACTACACATATATGCAGTCACATATTGCTATAAACTCAACTTTTTGAACATATATAACAGGAATGCATTTTTCGGTTCATATTAGTAGATATAATCACAAATGAGATCCATTTTATAAGTAATAGTAGGTAAAAGCATTATTATTTAATAAGACTGTTGCTTCTTAAAGAATTCAATTTATTTGACTTCTGTTGTTTTTAATGCATGAATGTAAATATTTAAAAGCTTCTTGGTAATAACTGTATGCATAAACACATAATAGATCTTTTTTATTAGCAAATAACCATTTGCAATACAAACTAAAAATGAGTGTACAACTCCCAATTGCTTGGTCAAATTTTTCCACTCTAATGCACGTGATCAGTGAGTGAAAGCAGCCTTGCACGCGAAGCCATTAGTCTTCAGACATATTATAGTAGGTTACCAGTCTTGGAAAAACCCGGAAGTGCCAGGCTGGGAACCTTTCAGCTGCCGTTTAATGCCAAAGGAAGCTCCACCAGTTTGCCCATGATGGACCACACCTCCAAACCTACAAAATAAACAGTTGCAGAATTACATCATTTACTTTATAAAAAAAACTCAAGCAAGTGAGAATCCCTGATGGAAACGATTTTTTTTAAACAGACTAAGGACTTATGCAGATGTGACACAGGAGCAATTATGACTGGGTATTTTCCTAACATCACCAATGGCATTACCGTGGATTGAACCCATGACTCACTAAGCCAATTCACTCTATAACTCCTATAGACATTCACAACTGCTCCCTTACCTTTACTTTATATACAACTAAAAGCTATGTTAGAAAAATGCTTTTTAGTTGAAGAATTAACCTCAGACTCAAACCTGTATCTGACCAAAGTTATTTACAAATATTACATAATATATGTTAAGAACAAAGAATCAGTTATATTGTTAACAAGATACGGGCTGACGTACCGTTTTAGACTATTCAAAATATTTCGGGCAGGTTGCGGTTGATAGCCTACTAGCTGACTAGAATCAACATAATTTCCTGCAGAGCCTTGACCTGTTTCTTTCGAATTACTTTTAGATAATAAACTCTTCAAAACCATTTCTGCAAAAGAGAAAAGGTGACTCACTATTCTGAACCAACCACGAGAAGATAACTTCAATAAAAACAAAAATGAAGTATAAAATACTTATTACTAAACAACATCATATGCTATCACGTTTAAGTAATATATATATTATTGTTTTGAATAAAATGTTATAAATCAGTTGAAATTATGGTTTATATATCATTTGGCTTACACCGCCTAAACAGAGCAAAAAGATGTCCTATTAAAACAGATGCCTAGAATACTTCTGTAATATATATATTAAATATGAATATATTTTATTATATAAATCATATATTTATAAGCAGTTTATGTACAATTTATAAAAAAACTCACATATAAAAATTCAAATTCACAGTGGTTATTTATTAAATTGTCCATTACAAACTTAAGTGAAATTCACGCTGTAACTTAAATCTCATGACCCTTGTATACGAATAAAATATTGATCTTTAATTACCAACATGAGTGTTACAATAAACGTCTACTGCTCTTTAAGAACTATAGCTTATTTCGCCATAAGTTTAGATTAAACTCACCATAATTCATGGCGTTGCTGTTGCTCTGCTGAAAGTCCCCTTGAGCTCTACGTGCAGAAGGCATAGGTTTACAACTAGATGGTTGGAGTGCACAGAACAGCTCTAAGTAGAGGTCACTGTCTACCTTCTCTGTACTGGCAATCTCTGCAGGTGGAAAAAAATAAATCAAGTTAGTCATAGTTAAGAACTACACCATATTGTGTCATCAAGGAGTAGCGGTAGTAAAATTACAGCATTCTACGGTGGCCACAAATAAAAAAGGTATTTCAAACATAACCCTTCGCACGAAGGTCATGAGTTTAAACTCCGAAAAAGGCCATTGGTGATGTTAGGAAAGGTATTTAGTCATAATTGTTCTCGTGTCGCATATATATAATTAGTCCTTGGCCCGATTTATCAAGAGTTCTCAAGGGATGGTGACTATAAACTCGCATGTATGAAAATCTGTTGGAAAAGATTGCAAATCCTCAAAGAGCAAATGCTACATGATTTCTGCAGTCACGTGCACAGATGAAGCAGGCAGCATACTTTGATAGTCAGCTTGAGGGTGCATGATCAATAATCACTAATTAAATTTGATACCACCACAAAGTATCTGTTTATGTTACACTCCCAGGTACTGTGTTATACAATATTATAATAATATAGTTAACACCAAATTATCTGCTAATTTGTAAAGTCACGCTTGTTATGTTCCGTTGTATCTTATTATGTTGGTAGCTACTGAACCAATGCTTGTGTCCTTATTTGAAATATCACTAGAAGCAGCACTGAAATAGAGGTTGCTGAGTACCAGTTATTGTATATACAAATCATTGTACAAACTTCAAACTCTAGGCTCCCAACCAATACACTCAGTGACCACCAACTCCGTGCTACTCAAAACTTTTCTTTCATTTAGGCGCAACAACTTGGTTATTTCAATAGCACATGTTTTTTAATTTTCTCACTAAT
This sequence comes from Bugula neritina, assembly GCA_964035545.1. Lineage (NCBI taxonomy): Eukaryota > Metazoa > Bryozoa > Gymnolaemata > Cheilostomatida > Bugulidae > Bugula > Bugula neritina. The sequence continues at coordinate 8,667,288 of OZ037772.1, read as the reverse complement.
TTTTTGTCAGGGTAGGGTCAAGGCAGACAGACCTCCAACTAGTGAGCCAGTGTGTTAACCATCACACTACAGGGCTACACAGTTGGTTTAAGGTCATTACTTTCCAGATTCAGGCACTGCTTTATGTTATATATAAACGGTTTCCAGGGGATAGCTCGAACAGTTTTTGTCTCACATTAACAAATTTTACATGAAAAGATAGCTCTTGCATTCCTCTTTCATATACTTTTTTAATTTTTCAATAAAAAGTTTTTTGAAAAAGTTGTTGCATAATAAGTAAAATTTTACACCCTCCATGTTCCACTGCTGTAGCACAGGGGATTCATTTTATAAAGTATAAAAGTGAAACTTGACATTCCTTGATATGTTTTCTCTAATATACTTTCTTTGTTTTTTGAAATTCTGTTTATGCTCTTCACAATTTGGTAAAAACATACACCATTTTGCAAGTTTCACTGCAATTTTCTAAATTCTTCATATGGTGGTTCTAGCTACGCTCCTGTGACTAATTATAACATTCCTAGTACGTTTGCCGCTCTGCGCTATCACAATAACATATAGTACCCTCTCGCACAAATTGGCAGTCTATTGGATTTCTGCCAATATAATGTTCCCTGTTTTACATTAGCACTTAGCTGAATCATCTCACTATGTTACAATAATATATTGAAAATGCCTCAGCACAACATAATTCTTTGTTTGTTTGGCAGAGTTAATTTCAGCTAAATCACTTCACTTTGCAGTCTTGTCAGTAAAGGTCTGTCTATAGAGCAGCAGGTGTACTTTCAGTTTCTCTAATTCACATATGATTATTTTAAGTACATTGTATTCTATAAGATCAATTTAAGGTTTAGTCCAGTGTTCAGTATCTAATTATTATGCATGTATGTTGTCTTACTGTTGAACAAAAGTTAAAAAAAAACTTTACAATTATAGCCATATTTATTATACATGCGTAGGATTTGCATAAGTTGACAAAAAAAATTGCGACAAAACAGGGTTGAACCATAACCAACTAACTCCTCGCTGACGCCTCTAACCTCTAGACCACGCAGTCACCGTTAATAAAACGCGCACTATATGAGTAACTATCATTACATAAATATTTCGCGCCTCAAAAGGGTTATAATTATTAGGCTGTCAATTCATGTTGATAGCAGTCAACTGTTGCAATAGTCTCGGGTTACTAGCAAAGCTAATGGTTTTGAACAAATAACCCAAAAGTTTAAAAATAAGTAGCTTGCGTATTACTAGCTACAAAAACAGGTCTGAAATAGACTGGTAAAGCAAGCTCTTATTGTAGAGTTTGCAGATGTGCTCTAAAATAAAACTTAAACTGTATGGTATTACATAAGTATTTGTATGCGAGAGATAAATGGACATTACTGAGTTTCTGGAAAACAACATACTTGAAGTTAACTTTGACAATGGTGTGTTATTTTCATCATACACTAGCACAGATAGGGCCTATAGCATAAATCTCTAATCATATGAATCTTTATGAAGCCCACAGCTCATGTAAGGGTGGCAAATGTAATTTGAAACTAAAAATTATGTTGCTGCATTTTGTCTAAGGTATATTATAGAGCAGAATTTGGTTTTACTAGCCTGCCCCAACGGCATTCTACAATGCAGCTTATATGCTGGCAGTTGTAATACGTACTGCCAATAGCAAGGTTACTATCACTGCTAGCTCTGTGCAGTATGTAACCTCTTGAATAATTGCGCCAATTTTAAACTCTTGGAAGTTGGCCAAGTTATCATATCGCAGCCAGCCACCGGAGACAAAGCATCAGAGCTATTCATATAATATTATACTGATGCACTTGGTAGCAGAGTGGCTAATCTAATATAGTTCATAGTTCAACACCCTTTACTTTGGGAATACAGCCTCTTTTTTTAGGTTTACCTTACAAAGCATGAAAATATCTAAACTGATATTCTGATAATTTAGAGGTACATTTTGAAAACTAGGTTAATTGCACTTGTTTGCACAACAACAATAATAAATTAGATATTATGCAGGATAATAAAAACACACATAATACTATATAATATATTATAATGATAATAATATAATATTATAAGTACCATTACTGCATTTTATAAATTACATGGTTGCCAAAAAAATGTATCACAAATTTTGTAATTATACATCAAAAATAGAACTAGCTAGGCAGCAGGTTAGAATAGAGTAAATTTTTAAAACATGAAATCATGATTTGACTATTGTTTTATTTAGGCCAACCAACCTAGGAATACAAGATTGGGTTTTAGCTGACAGTTTATAACATTTAGCTTTTGAGCCAGCAGCACTGGCACTTGTGAAGTATAGGCAAAGTTAGTGAAGCGAGACTAACAAGCACTCAAATACAAGGCATATTGAGACACAATAACAAGTCAGGAGCGTATAAATTGAAAAGAATGTGGAAGGGGGACTATGTTTTTCAACAAGCTATAACTTAAACATGAATTGGCTTTTGAAAAAAATAAAAAAGTATATTGGAGAACATAAGTTTCTTTATCTTTTCATATTTTTTTTGTTCCTGTGACATTCAACCTGTTCGAGCTATCAGTGGAACATTGTTCATATAGAACATAAAGCACCTGGCAAAGAGCCAGAAAATGAAAAGTATGACCTTAAACCAACTGTGTACTGCATGGGTACTCATAACGCTGCACTGTCATTATACTGACATAGAATATTGATGAGTTAATGCGGTTTATAGCTACATATTCTATTTTACAAAAAAAGGCACCACGTTACTTGACTATTAGAAGACATATAAATAATTTTTTGTTCTGTGAAAATTCACACTTGGCTACTAAAAAATTATTCGAAGCTTTTAGTGCAGGTGAACAAATGGTAGGTGTACAAGTCAGGTACATGAGAACTCAAATTGGATGAAAGTGAAACTTGCAGTAGATTATGTAAGGTATATATGCAGTAGATTATGTAATATGTGCAGGTGTAATTACTTATTGATGTTGGCAAACAACTAATACTTGCTCAACTTCATATGATTAATAATTTATTGTAAGCCCCACACTAATTTCTGAAGGATATTTTTAGGTCTGCCCACATACATATCTTACAGAGGATGTGTTTAATTAATTAGCTGTGTTACTGGTCAAATATTTGATTTAGAATTTAAGCAAATTACAAGAAGCTTAAAGATTTTCCTTCACCTAACTTGATATATGTCGTACTAGAATACTTTACAGGTTACTGAATTCACCAATAAAGCTGTATTGTAACAGGAACTGCTTAACAACAAAAGCTTTTTTTAGCTCATGCTAGAGTTTAGCTTAGCTGGGATTCAGCTAACAAACATGTTGTCTGCTTATATGAGTTAAACAGTTAACCGCAAAAGAAACCATTTTCTTATCAATAAACAAATACTTAAAGATAAAAAACCTCTTTTAGATGAATTGGGATGCTAAAAGTATGTTTAGTGTTACAAATCTATATCCATGCTTGTATTTATAAGTCATAGTAGAAACTGTTAGTCTACGATATTTTTCTGCAAACTCTGAATATAAACTAAGCCCACACATAAAATTGTGCATGCACGTTTAGCATTTTATAGTATAACCGAGGGGCATGCTATATATATACGATTTTATGTAAAGAGTTATGAAGTATGTTATTTAACATACTCTTATAAAATGCTTGTTTTCAACATTTTGAAAAACTATCAGCGAGATCTAAATTGGAGCACAAATGGTCAAAGGTCAAATGGTTTTGAGATATAATTAAAAAGCAAACACACACGAGCACACACACAAAAGTTATATAGAAGCATAGTTATTGCGTATATGTATCGTAAGTTTCTATATCGTATATTATCATATATTATATATAATGTTATATTAGCCATACAAATATAAACTACAGAAACTAAACATACCATATGACGAGGGCCGTATTGCAGCCCCCTCAATGCTCTGATGTAACCAGCTAATCACAAGCACCTGTAGCAGACTGACAGGAAAGGCTCTTGTCAACTGGTGGAAGGAAACGGCAACTCGCATTTTGAAATTGAAGTTTTAATATATTTGTACTGTAGTAGACCTTTGGAGGCAGAAATGGAAATCTTTTGAAGCTTTCAACGGAGTATTCGTCTAAAGTGAGACACATTAAAATAAATCAAAATGCAGCTTGAATCTTCAATATTTCAGTCTTACAATATGTAAGCTTTTGTAAGTAGGCTAATCTGTGTACTGTGAAATGCCCCCAGCTTTAGATAAATGTCAGGAAACTTTGTTGAATACTATTAAGTAATTGTATAACATGCCTATATTTATACATTCTATACACAGCATATGTAGATACAAATTATACCAATAGATCAGGTGACAGCACTTAGCCTGATAGCTTAATCATAACTGTATAAATATGTTTGATGTGCATATGTATTTAATTAATTTGATGGTTTTTGAACAGTAGATCTATAATGAAGTATATCTATTATATAAACTCTATATTTAATTTGATGGTGTCTGTAACACAGTATATATATATATATATATGTATTATATCTATGTATTATATCTATGTATTATATATATATATATTATGTATATATGTATTATATATATATGTATTATATATATGTATTATATATATATATATATTATGTATATATATATTATATATATATATATATATATATATATATATATATATATATATATATATATATATATATATATATATATATATATATATATATATATATATTAGAAGAAGTAAAATGAGATTTGATTAATATAATGGCATTTATTACTAGTAGTTTCGTACACAAGAACGATGTGCACTCGTCAGATAAATTAGCCACTATGATTGCTTCATAGTGGTTAATTTATCTGACGAGTGCACATCGTTCTTGTGTACGAAACTACTAGTAATAAATGCCATTATATTAATCAAATCTCATTTTACTTCTTCTAATGTTTATGCTCTAGATTTATTTCTATAGAGCACTCTAGTAACGTTTTATAAACACTCATTTTACTATATATATATATATATATATATATATATATATATATATATATATATATATATATATATATATATATATATATATATATATACATAAAGCTCTCTACTACTGTGTGAAATAAATCCAAACTCACCTCTCCTGTTCAATTGGTGTTGTTGATGTCAAATGAAGTCAGCAGAACTGAATTATACACTATTGTTGCTGGCTAAGCAATAAGCTAACTGAACAGTTAAATGGACAACATGCTGTATATATAGTGTATATCTCCCTCATCTTATATCTCAACTAAGTAAACAGCTTCCATCTTGGAGGCAATTAATTAAGGAGTATATTGTTTCAATATCACACAGAAATCACACTATTGTTAGTATAGGGTGTGCTGAGATGATGTCATCGAGCTAAGGGTGGATGAAACAAAAGCCTTGGGGGTTAATTGTGACAGGAGTATATTTCCTCAGAATTTATTGGGTGGAGGGTAGCAAGAGTTCATGCTTATGTAATCACAGGAGAAGTTTACATTCTACACCTATTATTTTTATAAGTGATACCTGGGTGGCATTATTTAATGATGTCATTATGTTTATGCTGAAGAGGAGTGGATTCACTTTGTTTAACAAAGTATATTTTAGGGAGTGGATAGACGTTTGAGAGCAAAGATGGGGTTTTGAATTGTGATAGTAGAAAGAGTATTATTCTATATTCTATAATAACATAGAAAGTTCTATTATAGTGACATCAATAATACAATATTTCACTATTATTATTATATCATGGTTGATTATTTATAAGTAATAATTATGTGCGTGCGTGTGTGCGTGTGTGCGTGTGTGTATGTGTGTGTTTATACAGAAAACTTAAACAAAAATTTTGTGAAAGCTTTTCAAAGTACCTTAAAATACTTGCTGACTTAGGAATATGGGGCGGGGCTTATAACTCCCACCACCAAAACCAATTTTCAAGATAACTACAAGTGAATAGAGCTTGCTTTCAGAAGGGTTCAAAGTTCAATAATAACAGCCATAGTACTGCCTAACTCTGGTTTTAAATTTACAGCAATGATAATTCAATAAAAAGAGACCAAAGCTTCCTACAGCTATCATTGCATAAGCAGGAAATCATTATGAATATTAACAAACAAAAATTCAAGACAACTATGTTCCGATAAACCCAAAGAGAGAGGAGAAATTAGGACAGCAATATAAATTCTTGAAGCTATTTGCAGAAAGTTACCTAACAAAGAACAATGTTGTATTATGCAATCACTGATTTACAAAGCTAACAGATAACACATAATAAACATTTTTGCAAGCCATAAATACCTTAGTAAACATGAATTGAGCAAATTCATCATGACATGGCATATCAGAAGTTATTCAACCCCTATCACAGGGGTTAGCATATTTTAATTACTTGCATTTAGCTGCCCATTTGAAGAAATAATTGGAAATCAATGTTAAATACTTTTGCTTGAATCTTGAAGCATACATTCATGTTTGGCAGCTATTCATAATATACCATGTCTAGTTGAAAGCATGCAGAGATGTAATTACTGCCTTTAAGTTATCGTTTAGTCAACTTATTCCTCTGTCAGGGAAAAATTTTCTAAAAGAAATTTCTGAAATAACATTCTGATCTAAAGAACTTTCTGGTAGAATAAACAAACCCAATATTGAACCAACAGCTATGACTGCATGTTACTGCTTTTGCTGCTTGCTGTTATTTGGTTACTATTGTTTAACAACTTTGTTTTTGTAACTTTTGACCTTCATAACTTGTAAACTATAAACAATAATAATTATGTTGCTGAGTGATACAGTAAATACAATCCCTTACATGCAACTTGTGTATCTATATATATGATCTAGATACAGTAGTAGAGTAAATTTAATATAGCCTAAGTTCTTCAGTTTTCTTAGTAAGTTTTAGTATGAGGCGCAGGTTGAAATTCTGGCAATAAAATAACTTTTTGCTACATTTCTAATCTAGCTGGAACTATTACAGAATTTTTTAATTTCTCCATCACTTCTCCTATAAATAGCCTGTATAGGCTAATATAAGTTACCCTTCTGCAGTTGCTATTTATTTAAATTTGCATTTCATAAAAAGATTTACATTTCTAGTTTGAAGATCAGCTATGGTTTTGTGTCTCAAACTTAGCAAAATCCCTCTGCCAATATTGGCAGAACCAATGCTTTGACAACTACTTTAAGTTATTCACAGTTTGTCCTCAACCTAACATGTCCTGAGTTTAAGCTTTATAATTGGAGGACAAATGGGGATTTGGAAGAAAGTTGAGGTATTATGATTCACGGAGCAGCTACCAGCTAATCTAATGGCTAATTTTGTTGTGAGAACTGAAGTTGAAAGCAGTTTGCATGTTTAGTTTAGAAAAGCCTGTGTTCTAGATGAACATATAGCAAAAGAAGTTATGTTGTCACTAGAATTTTTACCTAGTCCCTTACCAAAATTCATATAGAGAGTCGAAGATTTTAGACTAGAAAAATTTTTGTGCGACTGCATCTAAAGGAATTTATATAGGCTTATGTGCTGTGTGTCTTGCTCAAGCAAGTTTATAGTCACAATCCCTGTGAGAAACTCTCGATAGAAAGAGTTTTTGTTAGAATTGGCTAAGGACTTGTTCAGATGAGGCACAGGAGTAATTATGACTGGATGCTCTTTCTAATATCACCAATGGCCTTTGTCGGGGTTCGAACCCATGATTTCGTGTTCACTAAGCAAACGCTCTAACTCCTAGACCACCGCTGCTCCCATACATGACTAATATACATGTGAATCAAAATAGTATATTAGAATCACCTAAAGATAATTATTGTAATTTATGTTGGCAATTTACTCTTTAATTTTTTCTAAAGTATTTATGCTATGGGTATTAACCCTATGAAGCCCAGCCATGAATTTGCACAATTGAATGACAAGTAAAATCAGAACAGTTTCAAAATGGTAACAGAAAATAATGTGCAACATTCAATTTGTTTCACAACTATCTTCAAACAGTTCTACGGAAATACTAAAAATAAACTACATTGTTTATTTGCATGTTTGTTTGATGCAATACCTGAATTGCGTATGCGGTTCTCGCTCACATTAGATACATTAGAGCATATCTCAGTACAGTGTCTGTTTGCAACTTTCTCACACACTGCTAATTAAAAATCTCATTTACTCCACTGATGAAGATGTGTATCAGTTGACACAAGACCTCAAAACAAACAGCTCTATCTGTCTATATTCACTGTAGGCTTGGCTAACTGATTTCATATCCAGCATGGCGGTTCAATACCCTTACTGGACAACTTGATCTTTGCCTCACGTCTGTGGTCTTGATAAAGCACCAAATATCAATGACAGCTGGTAAGTGAAGATGGCATTGTTTCATGGCCTGGATGACCAAATTCGCACCTGGATAGTTTTTTGTAATTACTACACTCACTATATGTTCCAAGGGTCATGTTATGTGTATGGAGTTTTTATTCAATGTTTGGGAACAGTTGCAGCAAATAAAACCACAACAATATAAGTTCATGAAAGCCGCAACCACAAATACATCCATACAAGCATCCATTTATACCATGAAAAGTAATGGAAATGAAGTTATTGGGGCTGGGGGAATGACCCAGACTATACAAAAGTGCTTTAGAAACATAAACTAAACTGCGTGGTGTAGGACTGTAGGTCAAACCACAGTTGAGAGATTAGGATGTCATAGGGCCAAACCCTGCTGCCTGCTACTCCTCGCAAGAAACTTGAAACTTAAAAGAAAATATTATACCAACTTCATTAAAAAAAATTTCTTCGACATTGCAGCATAAAGCGCAACTTGGGAAGTTTTAAAAAGAATGTTGATTATTTTGTACTCAAACAAAAACATGAACTCAAGCATTGACATACATAATTGAAAAGGTGCACATCTCTAGACCTTTGGTCATTAGAATCCTTTATTCACATCTAAACGATGAGCAATAAAAATAAACAATTTGGACAAAAATTAAATTATGTTTATTTTATAAACGAAATATTAAAAAGATATATTAAATAACATAAATAAACAAATCTGCACATATGTAAATATAAATTGCTGCAAGTTACTAAAGCATGTTACAATTTAAATTATTTGAAAACTGTTTATACATATTACAAAAGAAAAATTAATGCATGGAGCCACAGCTAAAAAGGATGGCTTGTAGATGGAGTTTGGAAGACAACCTTATAACCTAAGGTTAGTATAAAATCTTGAATACGTATCAATATCTAAAAAAGAAAGTAACTCCTATGCATGATATGACCTTCACTTGAGAATATATGAAAGAGTTTGTAGTCTTTCTGAAAGGGACGTCTTCCTTTAGTGGTTGACAACAGAAAACCCAAACTTGGATAATTAAGCTGAAAGTGACAGCAAGTGGCGTACAGCAGCATGTGAATACGCGGTGGTTGCAGCTAAACTGGGTGGTCAGTACATAACATGCATAGGAATGACAACTCCTTATATAGAAAAGGTAGGTGGCCAAACTACAGCCCACATGTTCATTGGCTTTAAATAAAAATAATATAGTGAGACAGATATATAAAATACTGCGGTTACTACACATTCACAGCGTAGGGCACTGAGCATTTATATATAAATTATAAAATATTTTCAGTTTTTACTATAGAAGGATAAATTGAAACAGTATTGGGTTTTACCCAACAATAAACACCTTGACTATAATGCAGAAAACAATTGTAAAAAGGAAAAGAGTATTTATAGTAACAACTTGACTCGCTAAAACTATTGCAGTTGAAGTGTTGGCAGCAGTAACGAAGACACGTCTGCATTACTACTACTGGACTGATGATGTCACGGTAAAAACATGGCGGGTTGCGAGTTGATGAACTTTTTCTGTTGAAAATGGATAAAAATTGGACTAGCTGTTTCATGCGAATGCCACAGATGAGTTCCCAGACTATTAGACTCAGTTCTCTGATAATGGTATTGGAGGAAACTTGGCGTAAAGCCAAGAGAGATTGACTCCACACAGACGAGTAGCCAATGAAAAAGCTTCACAGAAATGCATCGTCATCCGCGTCCATCTCCATGGAAACGAGCTGCTTTGTTTTGGGCTTGCTTGCCGCCATTTTACTACTAGAAGTCGTGGAAGATATGGCAATGTCAAGGTCGGTGACCTTAGCTGACTCCTCGGTATCCGATAGAGAATCAGTTTCTGTGGTCCCTTTGAAGACGTCCAGAGTGGAGAAAGACATCCGGGAATTCAGCTAAAATATCGTAATTTAATATAATAGTATAGTAATTGTGATTTAATGTAATAATATATTGATTGCAATAATATAAAGTTAAATTAATAAAATTAAAACACGGCAAATTTGATGAATTATAAATCAAGTGTACAGATTAGAAAAGAACTAAATCTGTTGGTTAAATGACACCAAATTCTTGATGCCTACTAAAAAAAACTACCAACACAAACTACAGAAAATTTTGCACAAAATGCTAGTTTTAGCACTGAATTTTCCAAGAAGATTTTTCTCAGCAATTTCTTAAAAAACAAACAGTTATACAGTCTGTTTTCTTGGACAAAAAAATTTCCAAAAAATAGATTTATGTAGTTGAGATCATATCTTACAAAGTCGTAAACCTTTGAAACAAACAGGCTACATAAGCAAGCTAGATCACAACACATCTTATATACAACATAGCCACTGACCCCTCCAGTAAATCCCTTCATATCCTGGTACAGAGGTTGGTGTGAAGTGTTGATGATCTCATTGGTCACTTGGCACTCTTCTCTAGATATCTCCAGCTCCGCGATCTTCTGCCGTAACTCCGCTACCAGCTGCGACTGTTCCGCGTCATTGATTTTATACTTGATAACCTCTTCCTTGGACTACACATGAAGTCGAGGAAAAGTATAAGAGAGGTTGATGGGAAGTGCAAAAATCAAGGCTTATAAAATTATCAACAAATTATAGAGCCCAAGAGAAAGATTGTAACTAACTTTTAAATTTATGTGATATGATCATGTGACTGAAGCATGTGATATGATCATGTGACTGAAGCATGTGACTGCCCACCTTAGACTCAATATCAGCTATTTTATTGCGCAGTTCCTCGACTTCGTTGCCTAAAGTCTGTTCCCTCTCCTTGCCGGAGGATATGTCACCTCTTAGTCTCTCGTTCTCATCCATTAGCCTGTGAACCTGATTTCCTATGATCTGCCCGCTGGTTTCCAGTTCCATGACTCTCAGTCTAAGCTGCTTATTGTCGGTGTTGCTCTCCGCCGCCCGCAGTCTGCATGACATGAGCTCTTCGTGGAGGGCCTGACTTTGCGGTTTACTGAGCTTATCGTTGGGGGTACGCTCCAACTGTTTCTAAAGGGGTGAGAAAACTAAGGCTTAAAATAAGACAACTCCAAGTTCTATAACACTCGCATACGCTTTGCAGAATAACAACTGCACGCATGAATATGATTGGCAGAGGTCAATGCGACTTAATAACTCACCCAAGTTTATAGTCCCCGTGAGAAACCCCTGATGGAAAGAATTTTTGTTAAATAGGGCTAAGGACTTAATTAAATGGTGGACAGGAGCAATTATGATTGAATGCTCTTTTGACATCACCAATGGCCTTTACTGGGGTTTGAACCCATGACTTTGTGAATACTAGGCAAATGCTCTAATCCCTAGACGACGGCTGCTCCTTGTCAATGTGACTCAATAGGTTTCTTTATAAAATAGACACTGAAAGTGAAGGGCTGATGACTCACCTGCCACTCCCTGTCCAACTCTGTAACGTGATTGGCCAGTTCTCGTAACGCCAGATTCGACTCGGCTTCTCTCAGCTTCACTGCTATCAGCTCTTCTTGTAGAGACTGGAACTTCTCATCAGATTCAATGTCCTCCTGGAGGAAACAACTCCGAGATAAACACATTAGAAATAGATACAGGGGAGCACAATTCTGAAGAGTGGCTTTGCAGTCACTCATTTACAATCAACATCATCATGTGTCCATGTCAAATTACTCTAAATTTAAAGGTGCAAATTCAAATAATAAATGAATTGCCACTAAAACTGTTTGAGTTTCACCTCACAGTACAAACAGAGCATTACAAATGATGTTGGACGGAGAGATATTAGCATATGTGGTAATGACGTAATACCACAATCATGATTGAATGTAACTAACAAAATATTGCATTTGTTTTAATGCCATGGAAACAAAGTAAATATTATATTATTATATTCAAATGATAGTAAACATGCCCACAATACTAGAAATAAAACTGAAATGAGTTGATGAAAACACAACACCATATACAGAGTACAACATAAGATCAGTAGAAACAGAACAGAGAGGGGGTAGAATTTAGTTATCAGAAAACAGAAGAAATACTTCATACAAGACTTTATGGCAAGCAAATACGGGTACGACAACTTCACCAGACTACTCCAGAAAGTCAGAACTTAGTCTTATTTCCAAGAACAAAGGCTAATAATCAAACTACAGGAACGCAGAACAAAACTCTCCAGTTACTGAATTCTAGAAAGTTCCAAGTCATTTTATATTTTTAACTCACGTGTAAGTAAACCCGTCTAATAGTTACAGATTTGTATGAACTATAGACATTTTAAATATTGGTGCTCCCTAATATTGTGAAATGCACTTTTACACTGTGTGTGACTTCATTGTTGCTAGCACGAGTACACCTGAAGTGACACAACGAGATTGATAGAAGAAACCAGTAATTGTTGCATTCAATTCAAGTTGACAAAATAAAACTAAGAAACAAGGAAAAGGTAGGGTTCAGCAACACCACCTACAATTCTACCACACCACTTACACTTATAGTACTAGTTACGGATGACCTTGAAGTCTGAAGGTCACCGAGAACCGAATGTAGATGACGCACACGGCCATTAAAAGCAGAGGGCCGCGAGAGCTCGTCAGGATAGATAGTGCCGGCTGGAACAGAGAACCTACGCGACCAGGGCTGGTGACCAGAGAGAGACTGGAGAAAGATTTGGGTCATTTACTTCATTTAGTACATACTCAAAATCTCCAGGTTTTAGCTATTTTTTTCACAATTTAGCTGCTAATGTATATGAATTTTTGTCCAAAACTAATGAAACATCAACAAATACAATTAAACAACCACGGTTCTATTTAACTTCGCTTAATTTTCCATGTTTGTTCCTAATTATTTAGTTAATTTGGACTTGCAAACCGTCAAGAAAAACCGTGACGGTTCGCAAATCCAAACTAACTAAATAATCAGGAAAAGACATGGGAAATTAGGCAAAGTTAAAAAGAACCGTGATTATTACTTGTACTTTTTAAATTATTATTAGTTTAGAGCAAAAACCCATATAGATTACCAGCTAAATATTAAAAACATAGCTGAGAAATGGAAATTTCGAGTGTGTACTGAATAAAGTAAAATGACCCATTTACATACTTATCAACTCAACATGACAAAATAAACGAGATAGTGGGAGTTGTCTTCTATCTTTAGGAATGAGCCAATAGTGAAATTTAGGTCACACGAACCTGTTTCTTGACTTTTAGTTCCGAGATTTGTTCTTCGCTGGCACTGAGGCTCCTGTGGAGCTCTTTGTTCTGTTCTCTGAGTTGCGAGAGTTCTCTCTTGACGGAGAACATGACTTCCGCTTCCTGTGCGCGAGTCACTTGACCTATAAAAGAGTTGACACAGTTACGGCATCCTGTATGACCTATATAGTTATACTGTTACATTATAGTTTATTCTAACATGAAACCTATGTTGATTATTGTTTTAATAAAAGGAGTGTAATAAAAGTATGCTAGGTTAAAAAATATCCAGCAAGACAAAAATCATTACATAAAGCTGACTTAAAAACAGCTTATACATGACTTATATATTGTCACTTATAAATATGACCTATGTAAAGAACTCACACAAGTTTATAGTCACTATCCCTGTGAGAAACCCCTGATAGAAGAGGTTTTTGTTAAATCAGGCTAAATACGTATTCATATGACGCACAGGAGCAATTATGACTGGATGCTCTTCCTAACGTCACCAATGGCCTTTACTGGGGTTCGAACCCATGACTTTGTGAATACTAGGCAAACACTCTAACCTCTAGACCACATATTGACCTATCTATTATGACCTATATACATGACCTATATATACATGACCTATATATTACACCTACCTTGTATCAACCTGTCAGCTAAGCTAACATTCTCCTTTTCTAAGTTTTCAATTCGCTGCCTGAGAAGTCGATTCTCTGACCTCAGCCGCTAGAAAAGAGAAGCTGAAATTAAATATTTGCAAAAAATTCTTTATTCCATTTTCTACAGATTGACTGGCAAATATTTTTGTGATATTAAGAAAGTTACAATTAAATTTAGTCACTCTCACATGAAGTGAAACTTAAAGTATGTGAGAAACTAAGAGAAAATTAAATATATTTGTGTTTTACTTCCAATTGTTATTATTCAGTTCGAAATTATATTAAAACTTATTTGCAAATTTTCAATAATACACAAATATAGAAACATGAAAAATGGAGTCGCTAGAAAAGACTCTGTTAATCGGATAATGAAATCTGCTCAAAAATCTTATTTTGAAGTCTCTGTGAAGTTTTCAGTAGTTATGTGTTTGGCATGTGTGTTAGTGCGTTGGGATTTAAACTATATAAGAGAATGGAGGATGGCTTCAATCTTTTGCTTATTATCATTTACTCATTATAAAGTTATAATACAAGAGTAGACAACTTTTAAAAGCAGAGAATATAAAATACATTTCCTCATACCCTGAGCTCCACCTGATCCTCGTTCTCCCTCTTCTTCAAGTCCACAAACTCTTTCTCCAGGCTAGAATAAAAAACACCACAAGGTTAACCAGTGCAAAGTAACAATATTTGGCAACATTCCAATCAGAATTCCCATAACATTACATATACTGCTGTATCCATCGCATTAAGCAGAATGGAGGCTGATATGGATAAATCGGTGGTTGGAGTTTGCATAAACTTATGGTTGTCGTTTTATTCCATGCAACTGCTTCCAAACATCAACCAGAAAATTTATTCGAATTAAAAGCGATGGAAACACAGTGAGTGAGAGTATTTGTAGATTGGAAGCTTTGTTATAGTATACTAGGCATCATTTTAAATTGAATGACAAGGTAAGACATCGAATAAAGTAATATAAAAGTAATATAAAAACACATTGAGAGTTGTCTGCTTTCATACAGGCTAGGAAATGAAAAGGGGCACAAGTGCGTGGCAAATACTATTCATATGAAACAAGTATAACAGGTATTGTTACCAATGAAACAATAGCTGCTGACATAATAGAGTCAGCCGCATATAATAATTTCTGTACTAACAGCTCTGAATCAATACCTAAATACTGATCAATACATGAATACGTGACAACAATCAGTAAGGAAGGCGTGACATGCCCACCCGCAGTAGTATGAGGTAAAACAGGGTGTGAGGCTAAGAAGTGCGATAGATAAGAAAGTCAGCTATAATTACTATGCTGACAGATAACAGCGCAGACGCTAATGACAGTGGCACAGGCAGCAGGGAGTGAAAGTTGATTGCTGCCTTAGCAAATACTGGTGGAGTAGGCAGGCGGAGAGACGGACAGGCAGACAGACAGAGAGACAGACAGACAGACAACCAGACGAACAGACAGACAGAGAAATGAACGGAAGAGCTGTATCACCGAGAGCTGTCGGGGAGAATAGCATGCAGCTGATGTTTGACAAGGATATTCTACTGAATAAAGACGTGAATGGAATAGCTATAACTGATGATAACACAGTATTATTAGCCTTAGGCTCTGGTACATATGGCGGGCTGGCTACACTAGACATCCAAACTGAGAAGCTGGTAGTCAATCAAAAAGGTGAGTCTATGAGTAGAAGATTTTTGCAAATCCTGCAGATTTTGAATAGACAAATCAACACTGAACGAAGCCCTGCTCAATAAAATATATTAAAAGTTAAAACTATTTGGAACTGTTTTAGTATCTCCAGCCTTCTTAAGTCAAATAGTATATTTGTGAAAGAAAAAGGAGAGAGTTAAATTACAAAATTTTACAGGACATGTTAAATAAATGAGTGTAGGGATCAGCGGTGGTCTAGGGGCTACAGCTTTACCTTAGTAAAAACAAAATCATGGATTTGAATTCTAGTAAAGGCCATTGGTGATGTTAGGAAGAGCATCCAGTCATAAAATGCTCCTTTGTCACAATGGAAACCAAGTCCTCAAATAGTTTAAAAAAACTTTACCGTCAGGAGCTCTACGGGAATAGTGACTATAAACTAGCTTGAGATTTTTTAACTAAAAGAGTGTATTCGTGATAAAATAAATATGATAAAGCGCCAAGAAAGAATTGATTAACAATATTCTTGTAGGGCGATGTTTCCGGCAGATAGCAACCGGCAGCGACGGCAGAATACACACCTCAACAGACGACAGCATACACACCTACACCATAGAGGACTTCCAAGTGCCCCTGAGTGTAAGGAAACCGGGGCCCAAGGTGTGGGGGTTATGTGCTACTGTGGACAAACAACTGATATACACTGACATTAAACAGAAGCAGGTGTGGAAGTTACATGAGCATGGTAACTCCATGATAGCGAGGAAGGTGAGAGTGACCCAATTACTAGCGTCATGATTGGTTAATGATCTTTAATATCAAGTAAAATATTTTATACTAGTTTGATGGTTTAGTTTTGGAGTAAAAGAACTGAAATATTTGAAATTAAAAAACTAATAAATATAAATGGTTTGGCAATATCACAAATATTAATAAAAATATAATATAGGTAATTGGATGTTTTGTATAGACAGAAGAGAATAGCCTAAAATCCATGTGGTCAATAGCCTGTGGACCAGACAGGTTATACATATCGGATCGAAAAAGAAGACAAATCGTGTGCACTCAGCTAGATGGAACATTTCTGTGGAGACGTAAGCTAGGGCGCCCCTTCCCGAAGTACCAGAGAGTGATAGAAGACATGGCCAACAGTATGTAAAAAAGAATACAATACAAACTTGTTTGTGCGCAAATATCCGTTCCAATTCACAACTAGTAATCATAAAATATGCAATTAATTTGATAGAAAGAAAAAATCTAACATATTTTTGACTGAAGATACATTTCGAGCGTATTAAGTAAGAGTTATCCGCTCCTTGTGTTAGAATTCTTTATATTCCCTAAATTATCATATTTCTAGATTATTTCGGAGGAGTATGCACGAACCCCAGCAATAACCTACTAGTGTGTGACACTGTCAACAACAGGCTAACTGAAATCACACCCGAAGGTCAAATGTCGTACTACAATGACCTTGAACTTGATGGACCTGCTCATGTAGCTGCCAACACGGGATACGTTGTTATAGCCAATAATCTCACTACTCTAGACTGTGTTGTCAAAGTTTTTAGACAGTCTACCTCATTGTGAAGACAACTCTACACAGGAGAACAGATAACTCCTTATCGCTAGAGAGTGAATATGTAAGGTGAAAACAACCTCAACACAGACCGCAAACTACACAAAATAGTCAACACCATAAGTTACCAATACAGTAAGTGAATCAAAAGTTGAGTGGAACATTTCGATGCCAACTTTTCGAGATTAGCAAAAAGAGTTCGGCTAAAATTTCCAAGTATATTATAATGACGATGCATATTTATATTGGGTAATGCAATACTGTGTCATGATGAATCACCATTTTTCAAAATGAAAGGAATAAATAAATCAATGTAATTTTAAGAAACAGCCGGAAATTCTATAGATTACACATATTTAGGACCTAGTGAAAAATATTTCTTCCTAAAATGTCGCCAGTTTTGCCTAGTATGTTTCTCTTAAGAATTGAAGAGAAAATAAAAATTATAAAAAAAGGAAATTGAAAGGGAACTGTATCTAATAAAACTGACAAAATTAAAAGAGAAATAACTCCAACCTAATAGTAGAAAAACAACACCAGAGAAAATGAAACAATACCATAGAATAAGGAAATAGCTAATTTATATAAATATAAAGAGAATAACTCCAAAAGGCGAAAAATCAAACCACAATATTAGAGCAAATCAGACAAGCTAGAAGCTGCAGCAAGAACTTTCTGGAAAAGATACAACTTTATATTCGCATCTGAGTGTTTAAAAAGGACACTACATGTAAATGCAGTTACATGCTACTCCACTGGGCATAGAGTGTTGTTCAATAAAGCTGCTACTATACTGTATCTTATAGTTTTCTGTCACATGACTTGTGTCCGTGTGAAAGAAAGGAAACCATGAATGAAAAAATAGAGAACAATTGTGAAAACCGTGAGACTAGGTATTAATAAATTGCACATTATTGTTTATTTTCTAAATAGAATTTGCCTCTTGGATAGCAGAATACAATTTGACTTTTGAGTACAATTTTTGTGAATATGAAGGATAGGTTAGATCAAACACTAGTAGTAGGCGTGGCTAAAGGAAGTGAGCAGAAATAAAGCAATTCCCACAATGCATAGCGCGCAGGTAATTATTCTCACAACTTATTATTCTGCCACAGTTTTTTTGGAATTGAAAAGAATTCTATAGAAGTTTCAGAATCCAGGGCCTGAAAAAGTTCTTTCAATACACACCATGCCCTTCATTGCATAATTCAATTCAATCCACCCCTTTGTATTTATAACAAATTTCAATCCACCCCTTTGTAGTTACTGTAAAGTTGAGCCTAAAAATGAAAGATTTACCTTCATTCAATGCATCCACCCAACACTTTCTTACAATTTCAGTATTTAGCACATTTTAGGGATGTTCATATATATTTCTTGGTTGAGATTGATTCACTAACCTTTCAAACTTTCTAATACAAAGAAAACAGCTAGATCACAGAAAAAATTCCAACTTTTATGCTTCATACCAATTGATAGATATAATTGTAGAATATATCAACACGGCTCAGAGCTTTGTTTTCAACCAGATATGGTTCTCAGAGTGGGGGGGGGGGGTTGTGGAGCAGACCAAACGAGTTACTTTGACAGCAAAAAGTAAAAGCTTACAAAATCAATATAAACAAGACGCTATAAATATATCAATGAAACTTTACTTTGCAACAGTTATTGAAATGAAAAGTAATTCACCACAAAAAGAAGCTACTGAAAACTTACTCGTCATCAGAGCCAACACCATTGAACATTATAAGAGAGAGACCTTGATTGGTTGATTCGTCATTAAAAGTAGTGGTCCGAGATTTATCATTGGTGTAAGACGAATCAACAGACAAATTGAAGTTTGAAGGTGATATCTTCGTATTGTTGTTATTCTTGTACAGTTTCACGCAGTCGGTATCCATGACTACTGAACAAGATGGCCGACACTAAGCTTGCCGAGTTAATCCTGTAGTCAGTCGCTAGTTAAAAGACTTCAGTGAAGAGAGAATTACTCACAACTCGAAACTATTCAGTCCTAGGCAGAGTAGAACTGGAGTTGTGAACACTTGTCACTCAGTACGAACACTTCCTTTAGGACTGCAGTACCATATCCAATATTAATCCATAAATCGCAGCTGGGTTGAGCTAATTGCGTTGTATTTGCAAATGTTGCATACGATATACTCCACACTGAGACAGGAGTGTGGGAACAGTGCAGTGCAGTTAGTGTATCAACATTATATAGCTGTTTGAAATGTAAGCAATGAGATGCAGTGACAAGAAGGCAATCTATTGTTGCAAGTGATACTGCCTTAGTTTCAATGGAAGGAGTGGATGAAGTTGTCATGCAAGACGAAAGGGGTTGCCTACATCAAAACAACACACTTACTTTACTTTAGTGGAGAAGCAACAATTTTTAATCTACGACCTTTAAGCCTAATTGTGAAGTCACTAACATTGGAGATGTGTTCATGAATAAATACACAAAGGGTGATGTTACTCCTGCATCCACCACTGTCAACAAGTGTACTGGGCTTCATCTATATCCAAGACAACATTGTGTTTGTTTAATCGTGAAGTGCAGTTCTTTCTATCAAGGAATGTTCCTACTGAACATTTTGTCTGAATTATTTGCAGTACGAACTCTCTCTCAGCCCCCAACCCAATTCAACACTAGGGAAATAGATTAGAGAACTACTACTATTTGAAAAAGAATTATTGTAACCATGGTAACAAAGATGTAACTATGCAAAGAGGAAGTTGTAATTTGGGCCGACAGTGACCGCAACTGATACCACAGTTTAAATAGAGAGGAAAGACAACTCCCTATACACACACTATAACAAATGTGTAAAACTTAAGCTACAAAACAAATGTGTTGCTGTATTCAGCAGACAGAATTATATAGAGACAGGTCTAGGTTGTAAACTACATACGCTAATACTAGTTTAAAGCAAGTAGGCTTACCTTCCAGATGATTTGAAAAAACTCAGCATATTTGCCCTTGACCCTTTGTTGTCATAGAAACGGGAAATAGATTAACAGATGGGTAACCAAACGTATTCAGAAGCCTATTGAAGTTACACATACAGTATATCTACTATATACTTGGAATATACCTCAACTATTTGAAATATCTCTCAGAGTGAAACTAATATGAGTTCTCTCAACTAACAGTAACAGTTAAAAACAGTACAACTACTCCTAGCAGTAATAGTTGAACAGTACAACTACTAGTAGTTAAAGATAGTTTAACTCTAACTAGCATATATATCAGTAGTATAATAAGTAGTAACAGTAATGTAGTTGTATTGATGGGAATTAAACAGCATAGCTTCTGATCCTAAATATAGCTTAGAAAAACACTATGAGTTATCAATATAGCGTGAGACAGTTGGAGCACAGGCTAGGGAATATTACACATCAGTCTGATTCATATACTGGTAGTTACACACTAAGAAATTGCATTACCAGGGCTCAGCTAATGCACTTGTTTGTTGATCAATTACCAATATAACGTATAACTAATAACTATATGTGAGTATGCCAAGTTACTTGAAGGAGAACACAACTCTAAAGCTATTCTATCTCGCTTGCAGTTATTGCCACTACTACCAACAGCCTACAACTACCATTACTAACACTATTAGTATAAGAAATAGTCAACTCAGGACTAAACTACTAGTATTATAGCATATAGTGAACTGATTTCGAGTACTTGACTACTAGCACTATTAGTATTACTATAGAGTATAGTGATAGTCCACTATAAGTTATAACTATAAGTATATTATTATTACTGGTACTACTATTAGTATTACAAGAAATAGTACAGCCTATACTTAACTACTAGCACTAATGTTAGAGTACAGAGTAATAGTAATGAACTACTAGTAGTAGTAATACAAATATTACAGTACAGTCTAGACTAGTAACAGTCAGTACAGTCGGATTAGTAAAGTTCTACTAGTACCAGTAGTAGTAGTCTAGTACTAATATAACTATAATACTAATAGTAATAATATAGTCCAACTACAACTACTAGTAATATTATAATGTAGCCTAACTACTAATACTAATATTACAGTATATAACACACTACTAGTACTAATATTACAGTAACTACTAGTACAACTACTATTATCACTGCTGCCTTTCTAGTGTTGAATGAATGCGATATTGTAATCATGACTAGCCTGTAAATCTATGAGTAATAAAAGAACGAAGGCTCTAGTACTACCCGATACATAAAAGTAGTTGGAAATTTGGGCTAATAAGTAATGTAACATGCATTGAGCCTGGGAATATTTATATTGGACAATCGCCCATCAACACCCAACCCTAATTAGCTGAAAACGTGCTGTAAGAATTAGGCTTATTAGTGTATCTGGCAGTGATCCATGCCAGGTCAAAGGTTAAGTTGTAAACAATAAAGTGGAGCAGATCTGTATCTTTGTTGGGCGGCTATTGAGATAAATAACCAGTGAAGGTTAAGTTGAAGATGAGGTCGTGTAGTGATGGCATTTAGCAGTAGTAGTGGAGAAATTGAGATAACCTCAGTTCTTTAATTCTGCTATTAAATTTTGGTTCGGGCGCGGGTTGAAATTCCCACAAGAACACAACTTCTTTGCTACAAGTCTAATCTAGAGCACAGGCTTTTCTCAATTTCTCCATTACTACACCTACCTCACATTGAGGTGGGAAAAGCCTGTGTCTAAACAACACAACTTAGCAAACTTAGCATCAATTCAAATCCGCGTCCCAAACCAAAACTCATAATTTAAGAGCTTGAGCTTTCTTGGTTACCGCACCCAGTGCCTGGTGTGAAAGGCGACACACAGTTCAACAACAGAAACTCTTTGAACTGTTGAATATTAAATATCAGAGAATCACCACATCACATCTAGGCTTATAGTAACATTTAATTGTACTCAAAGTAACTCGCAGGAGCGAGCAGTAAAAGGAGAGGGTTTGAGTAGTCACTGTATTGTCTGAATCTAACTCATCACTGCTGGAGTTTATAGAGTAGAAAGGGATATTTGTAAAGAAGGGATGAACACAGGAATTTTCCTCTCTCAACTCAAATGTTAGCTAATAGTGATATAACTCAAGTAACTAGGGAAATCTGAAGCTAAAGAAAGCGTTCAACGAGTAAAGAAGTGCAAGAGAGCTGAAAAGTTGTCTACTATTGAGTATTTCAGTCATCTAGTGGCTCTTTAGGTTTTTGTTGAAATTATAGTCTGAAAAGGGGTTTGGGATTTGTCTACTCTCAATTTGCCATTCTCATTGGAAATCATGCTGAAGCCTTTCTAAAAACTCAACAGTAGAAGATAACACCTGCAAGTCTCCTCATTTGAAAGCAACACCTTTACTAGAGGAATGGAAACACCAGCTAAGCTATCCGTCAACAGAAAGTTGTTGAAGTATCACAGGCCAGCCTGGAGTTATCTTCCCAAACAAATAGCCTGATTTCTATTGCGGCCAAGAAAGAAAGGTTGGGGTAGGGAACTCACCTTCTCATTCTCTTGGCATTGTACTTGACCTTGTGAGTAGCCGTGTCCATCAGACTGTTTACCGCCTCTTCACTGTCGTACATTTCCGAGACTTTATCTTGGAAGTACTGAAAGCATAGTAACAACAGTTTCCATGCATTGATATCTAGAACAGTGTCTAATGTCTAGCATTGATATCTAAAGCTACCACCATGTTACTAGTTAATCATTGATATCTAGAGTAATAACAGTGTTGCATTAATATGGAAGCATTTCAAGGTATTCGTTGGAATAACTCAAGATTAACTGAAAATGCACCAGCAAATATAAACTCTAGAAAAGAGAAAATTTATGTGTATTTTGAGTGTAAAATATAACGCTGTGACGTAATAACATTTTTTTTCACCTTTCCACATTACATAATATATTACAAGGTGTATAATGCAAGGGAGAATCAAAAGTGCTTGTAGAGTTCCTACTCTTATATTTTATACGGGCAGCTGACACCCCCCCAACTACTCACCATTAACATGCCCTCCATGTCCATACACAGAAGATCAGCTTCTCCCTGCAGGAGGAGGGCAACTCCTATTCTGAACACAATCTCCATACCCTGTAAACATGTAGTCATTGTAGTCATGGCAACGTGTAGTCATGGCAACGTGTAGTCATAACAACACGTAGTCATAGCAACAAGTAGCCACGGAAACAAGCAGCCATGGCGACATGTAGTCATGGTAACATGTAGTTATGGAAATATAGGACAGCAGCGTTTATTAATTTTTTTTAAATCATAATTTACAAATATTTCTGTAAGCTACAATCCAAGGTTGGGGTCGTGACCTTCTGCGGAAGATTTATAATTTACAACTTCAATAATTTATAAGGTGTAAATAAATCCAGCAAACCAAAAAAAAGTCAAAACTCCAAACTAAGTTTACAAAGCTGAACTACATAATCTATGGAACTAAGTCTACTGAGCTGTATTATAATCTAAGGAACTAAGTCTACAGAACTGTATTATGATACCCGGAGAACACGTACCTCAAACAGGAAGATATCCATAATACGGAAGCAGACGTGGAGAGGCAGTTGAGTGGTGAAGAGAGTGAGGAACCAGCTGCTAGCGTACATGCTCGTGTGGAAACTCTGAGCCTGGAAGTGCTGGTACAGCGGGGGAGAATGACACTGAAATAGAAACAGAAACAAATAGAATATTGACTATTTTTATGTTTGTCTTCTTTTTTGGACTAATATAACATCATAATACAAACTGTTTGATGGAGCAACATAAAAGAAAAAACAAATAAAATTCTACTGTTATTGAAAATCCTAATTATTATCTTCATTTTGTAATTAATAATCAATTAGTTAATAAAAATAAAATATAAATAATGTAATACTGAAACCAGCATTTATCTAGTCAATAATTTTAGCATAAGAACTCAAACATTCATAAACTAAATAATCTGCTTTAGGTAGGGTGGGAGGTAACGGGCTACAAACTATCTCAAACTAAGATTCTCAACAAGGGCTTACTAGATGGTTGATCCCCTTATACTGACAGTAACCTTCATGGAGGTCAAACTAAAAGCTATTTCCCACCCAAATTGCGTTTGCACCTTCGCTGAAAAAAGTTCTGAGTTTGAGTTTACTGAAACTTGTTAAAATTATTTTGAGGTGGAAAATTACTTTTTTTATAGTAAAATATAACTCTCTTAATTACTATTTGATGACCTTTGAAAACGTATCTGTAAAGTTGATTGCAGAAAATCGAAAACTGAGAAAGTGTAGCTGAAAAGATTAAGTTTTTACTTGACTCACCGCAACTTTATTTAATGATTTTAAGTGAGTCATATAATCAACAAAGTTGTAACTGAATGCTGATATCTATAACAAGTGACTATTCTCTACGACTATTGTGAAATTAGCCGAGTGGCTTTTACAAAGCAATACTACTTCTCAACTCGGCCAAATTGAATTTTTGATTGAAAATCGTGAAGGTATAAATGCACCATCAAATGTTTTGCCATCAACAATGCGGTTACTAGCAGTATTCCACGAGTCAGCGTACAGACACCCACCTGGATGAGATATTCCAGCTGGTACATACACTACTCAGCGTACCGACACCCACCTGGATGAGATATTCCAGCTGGTACATACACTACTCAGCGTACCGACACCCACCTGGATGAGATATTCCAGCTGGTACATGCATGAGCCGAGCTCAGCCATGCCAGGTTTAAATAGGTTTCTCATCTTATACTCCATCATGATCTGTATGAAGACTGAGAAGGTCTCCTCTTCTGGCATTAGCATCAGCAACAACCCCACTATGAATCCACTCCCTTGACAGTAGCCAACCTCTCTGTCGTGCAGTGAGTACGCCTGCAATGTGAGACATAGGTGACCTTGAACTCATAGAACCTACTAGAAAGTGCTACAAAGTACATCTTCGGCAGCTCAAAGAGAACTTGACATTATAAAAACGACAGAACCTATTGGAAGCACGGTTTTATAAGCAGCTCTGAGTTGGGGGTGACTGAGTGCAGTAGTTTAGGGTTCTCGAGTTTGAAGTTGGGGGTTTAGGTTCTAACCTAAATCACCAACTTCAAACTCGAGAGACCAAAACTATTGTGCTTAGTCGCCCCCAACTCAGAGCTGCTTAGGAACAATTCAGTCGAAATACTCCAGAGATATTTAATTAGTGTGGGTTCCACAACTATTCACCTTCATGACATTGAAGAGGCTTTCTTGGCCCTGCCCGTCTTTCTCCATAAAAAACTTGTGTTCTGGATATGTCCGAGCTATGTCTCTTCGTATCACCTTCTCACAAGCTGACGTCTGCAAATACAGATAGTATGACATCACTTCCTCTCTAACATGACTCACCACACATGGCTTAAAACTGATCACAACGCAGACTAATTTCACTCTAAACCATAAATGCATCCGGAATAAACTAAAAAACAAAAGCCAATAGTTGTTTTGCAAGTGTTTTAATTGGTGATTATATTTTAGGTTTTAGTCTACTACACATTTGTGGCACGTCTAGGTGGCACTCGTCATCTAAAAGGAGACTGAAAAATCAAATAGAGATATCAGCTAAAAATGCTTATAATGTTTTGCTAAACTAAAAACAATATTCCCCTATTAACTGTATAATAATTTAAGAAACTTTCCAACTCTCTACTATCTCACATCAAATTTAACGAAATAGGAATGACAGATGTGTATCGATTATTAAGATTTAAGAATATTAAAAATGCAACAGTTTTGAACTGTACCACGAAATCTCAGCGTTATTTATTATTAATTGATTTAAATTAAAATTTCAACCCTTTCAAAATACAGCTGACCTATTTAGAATTTATACTGACCTGCTCAGGGTAACTGTTGACCTAATTTAAGGTAAGTACTAACCTATTTAAAGTAAGTACAGACATATTTAAAGTAAATACTGGCCTGTTTAGGGCAAATACTGACATATATAAGGTAAGTACTGACATATTTAAGGTAAGTACTAACCTGTTTCAGGTAGGCACTGTACTTCTGTTTGAAGGTTGAGTTTTCAGCCCCACACAGGTATTGCCATGCCAGACACCTCAGTTGGTGAGGAACTCCTTTGTATACCAACTCCTGGAGAACAGAGGGGACACAACTCTAACACTTGTAATACTATACATACTATACAATACTTTGTTCTTTAATATATTAATTCTATAGATACTTACTATTTTTATTATCTATTTTTAATTATTGCGCTTCTCTTATAGAATTTTAAAGATATTTCAATAAAATAATTATTATGATAGTCAAGTTATTGAGAAATCTATAAAACTAATAACTTAATGCAATCTGTTGAATTATAAAATAATAAAACATCAGACCATAACATAGTAAGAAAACATAAAATATTACATTACTGAATTATGAATCACTACATTTAATATTCCTATTATATATTGTAATATGAAATATACGATAATAATACAGAAATAAATATGATATTTTGTATTATTCTAGTATATTTTATATTACAATATAATACTTATATAACATATATGAGTATAATATAATATGAAATATACTAAGATAAATATACAGGTAGCCTTAGTCTAGTGATCTACTTTGTGCTGGGATGGTTGAGCACCCCCTTCCTCCTCAAAGTCTTCAGCGATGCCAGAAAAACCATCAGTTCATAGCGTCACTGTCACGTCAAAAGCTACTTCTGCCCTTCCCTGACGGCTGCCTAAAAGCTTACCTCAAGTCATTGTGACTAAACCTTCGTGACGTCTGCACCATGACGTCATGACTCACCTTGACGGACTGCTGCTTCTTCTTGATGACGTTCTGCCAGTCGTGTATCATGTGACTCCACATGTGTGCCAGCTGATCCTCCGGAGACTTTTCTAGAAGGATATTTCATTTGTATTCAGTCTGACAGAATGTATGACTCATGCTAATAAAAACTAAATCGAGATACAAAATAACATGTGTGGGCAACTTTAAATTGTGCAATTAAATGATAAAATAGGATATTCTAATAAAAACTAAACTGAGATACCAAGTATTGTCTAGTAACATGCATGAATATTCCTAATTGTGAAATTTATTAATAAAATAGGATAGTTCAATCGGATGCTATGATAAAATTAACACAAAGTAGAACAACATCACCGGGAACTACCAGAATATAACAGCTATTTGGAGGATGGTGGAAATTACCATTTGCTAATATGTTGTTGTTGATATGATCGGTGTTGCTGCTAGAGTGGGAGCCGGTAGACTTCATGCTGTCAGTGTCTTCAAACGCCTTGCCGTCTGCTTGCCTGTGATGAGTCTCTGGGGATACATTCATTATCATACGGGAGTCGTTCTCCAAGTCCCTGCAGAATACAGAAGTGGTGGCTAGTTACTAGTTACAGGTAGTTCATGCGGGAACTTGTTAGCTAGTAGGTGATGGGATAAATGAATGGGTGAGTGAGTGAGTAAGTGAGCAGGTGAGTGAGTGAGTAAGTGAGTGAGTGAAAAAGTTAATGAATCATTTGATCATTATGTAACTCAATCAGTAAATGAGTCCAGTTCACTGACAAAATTATCAACAATGAGATTTTTCACCAACTACCAAATAAAAACAACGTATCCAAACCTTTGATGAGTAAATTGGTATCATCTGACAAATAATAATACCAGAGAGTCTGAACAACGTAAGAAATTAAATACATTTTTACCTGAAGGAGTCCAATATACTAAACCATACATTCACATCTATGCTTGGAGTTCTACCAACATTCAGCCTTACATTTCTATGGCTGCACATTTTTCAACTAAACTTAACCGAACATACCAGGTCTCAAACTGAAGACTCAAAATAAACTAAAGTAGAATTCAATTTCTTGCAGAGTAGAATTATTGATGACCTGATGCCTATGTATCAGAGGTCATTCACACCTACATCATGAATACTTCTCCACTAGCAGCTGTCATTGGCTGACATTAAATTAATATTGATCCACACTGCAAATTATTAAAACTGAAGAGCTACAATTAAAATATATGCATTTCCATATTGAGAAGTGTCCAAAAGAATCGATTAAAAATCCAACTTCCATAAGCAATTAAAACCATAGAAATGGAGTTCATATCCCAACAGAAAAAACTGAAACATGAAAACACAGAATTACAATATAAACGATGATATTCATACCTTCCGAATACGAAATCGTAAATACTTTCAGATATTCGTCTCATGATTGCGTGTGGAGGGAACAAGAACAGGTAATCTCTATACTCGACAAGATGAACACCACAGTTAGTTACCAGATAGTTATAATGAGAACCTTGGAGCATTGTCTTGGGATTATACACGTAAGTTAGTCAACTAAACTGCCATCACAGGCAGTAACATATTAAATTACGTAATACCAGATGTACCCAAATGACTCCAAAAAGGCTATCGACCTGCCGCGGTGTTGCTATGGTTACTAAGAAATAATATAAACAAAGCTATATCTGATCACCAATAACTTAATAGATCAAATTCTGAGTTGTAAAAAAGCCTCACTGAGCAAATCCGACTAGTTACAATGCCATGCAAACATTTATTCAAGTCAACAGACTAGTCCTAGAAATGTCAGAGTTTACTTAAACCTTACCTGCGCAAGCAGTTCCGATAGGCTATAAATTACCTGCATGACGGAGCACTAACTCACGTAGATACTGAGTATACTATTTCTGTTCTGTAATCTAAGCCCAAAATGCAAACAAAAAGAGAACAGCTGTTATGCCCAACTGGATGCACAACTACTTAAGCCATGTTTCACTGAGTGGGGATGGAGAAACCCCCACACGCTATTGCATCAGTTTGATGAAGAACTGAGGCTATAACATAACATTCTAATGGGTGAGTAGCTGTTTATAATATATTTTCAGAAGAAGAAAAAGGTACACAGGGTGTACAGGAACTTGCTACTACAGTCTGACTTTGATTATTTGACTCCTTGAAAATCAAGCTGGGAACTAACAGAACAATTTATTTTCTATTTGAACCTAATGAAATGTATTAAGAGTTGCTATTAAAAAGACTAGAATTATATTATATCTTATTATATTATATCATATTATATCATACTATATCGTAATGTATAATATAGTATTATATACTACACACTGCAAAGTACAGTTCACCAGTTGACAAGTAAATTATAGTTTTGACTCCATAATTAATTGGTGACCTGAACATAGCGGTGTACAGGTAGGTGATGCCCCAGGTGACTTTCAGGTCATACCTCAAGGGATACCCCAGGTGACCCTCAAGGGGTACCTCAGGCTATGCAGCCTCACTCTTCACTACGTAATTCCTCTCAAAAAACATTATAGAAAAATTTAATAGTCTCATTTGCTTAACGAGAAGACAATTTCTGAAAATGCAGCAAAAACACACAAGATTCTGTAACTTTGCATTTATAAAAAAGATGTCAGGTTGGTAGATCTCATATAAATGGCCGCCGCATCTTGAAGATACAAACTGAAATCCTGGTTCACATTACAAATGGGCCGGCGACTTCAATTTATAGGAAAGCGGCTAGGTACGGGTGAATGATGCTTTTAGGATATTTTTGCATTTCTATATTAATTATATATTATTGTAAAATAGAATCCATATGTAGACCAGAAACAGTTATTATTACTTTTTCTAATTATATAAATAGTACTAAGTAGCATAAAACCTGAATAATTTTCTAAATTCACTGTTTAGTTTAGTCAGAGTTCAATCAAAAGAAATATTAACCTGAGATCATCAGACTAGATAGAAAAGAGAGAACAACTTCTATGAATTCCTCTACTTACTGGTTTAGCATGTGAAGCTTAGCCAACAGTTGTTCGTCTAGCTCTGAGATTGATCTGGACGGCCTGCATTTAGCACTAGCAGCCTCTCCGTCACCACCAGGGGGCGCCAACTGAGTAATCGGGATAGTTGGTTGAGTGTTACTGTGTCTGAGAAGTGGTAGGGATGATGTGACACATTTACACTGTATCTTGGTAGCACCATTGCATTCTTCACAACCTTTGCTATCTGGGAATAGGATGGAGTAAAGTATTTAAAAGTTGTCTTCTCAAAATAGAATGATATTGCTATTTCGTCTAGAATTTTGTTTTATTTATATTTTCTCTATTTTGCGTAGAAAGATTTTCTACTTATTTTCAGTAGGTTCATCATCTGCACACCCATGTGGATGGCAGATATGCTTAATACAAAAATAATAGTGTAAAGTTTTTAGCCAATTTAGCAATCGTCTAACATTAATATGTATAAATGTATATAAATAGACTGACACATATTAGCATACTGTGTTTATGAATGGTTATTATTTCCATAATAATCATCGATAAATACAAAACAAAAACTGCTTACTGCCAACAAACTGGCTAATGCAGCTATCACTACTAATAGCTGCTAGAATAAAAAAATTACCTGCAGTTATTTTGCTAGCACCATCATTTTCGGAGTTGTCTTCACAAGATAAGGTGTCTGTAGAGGGACAAGGTAACTGTGAGTCAGTGTTTCTCATATTGATAAGTGAGACTGAGAATATGCTGGCTATAAAGTTGGTGTGTTGACTAGCTTGTATATCCCAGAATACATTGCGTTACAGGAAGTCTAAAGTCTAAAAATATAGAGTTTATGTTATAAGCACTTTTGTGGAGTTAAAAAATCTGGTAAACTGGTAGAGACAAATAATTTTGTTGAAATAATATCTTTGGAGTGTCTCTGTGTACAAATTGACACAACTGTATAGAGCTTACACAATGAAAGTTTTTGAATCTTCTGAAAAACAATTAAAAGTTAAATTAAAATTTAATAGAAAGCAATGGCTTAAGTGATGGGTTGAAGTACAGACATGGCCAGTAGTGATCCTGGAAAGAACATAAAATAAAAATGGCTTCCATGCCATTGTAAACAAGTCCTTAGCTTTCCTTTAAAATCTTGGGGTCTCATAAGGATGGAAAATTTCCCGAAACACGAGGACTTTTCAAGAATCTAGCTTGAAAGTTGTTAGAGAAGAGGAACTTTACACTATACTTAAACATTTCACGTCTACTTCTTATAATCAAAGTAAACTGCAGAACCAGATGCAAAGTTTTTAAGAAAGATGACAATGCAAGTGGGTTGAGGGTTGCATGTAGATCTTGTTTCCACAATCTATGTAATTATTATTAATACTAAACTTAAGATATGTGGTATTCTAATAGCTAGGCGGTTGAGCAATTGACAGTAAAGGCTTTCTATCTCCTAAAGTTCATTGTTAATATCAACTTGGACGGGAATGAGCTAAAGAGAAAAAAGCTTTCTATATCTCCTCAGATTAATAAAAGAGAGAAATCAGCTGGACTTCGCAATTAGTTCAAGAAAGTTCTCTAAATAACAGTACAGCATTATGTTGAAAGGATAACACCGTGATTCACTAACAAGTTAGCATAAAATCTTTGGAGGAGCCGCTTTAAACTTTTAATTTCTCCAAAAATAGTATATATGGTAATTTACTTGAATATATTTTCAGAATACCAAATAAGATAAGCCCAGTAAACTGATTCCCTTTTTTAGCCAAGGACTACCACTAGAGAATAGGTGCTTAAGGCTCACATCTGGTGTTTAATAGATTGAACTTCCTGTAGGGTTGACCGGGTAGCCAATGGGTAGTCCTAATAGAAGCCTACGCAAAGTATGACGCATGGCTAGTGTTGTAATGAACAAATTAGTAAGTAAGCGTATCAACAGCTTTATTTTCGTGTATGTTGCCATGACAACAGCAAAAACATTGCAAACCAGAAGTTTCTTTAAAGAACCATATGAACTATTGCCACACGTAATCATGTAAAATCTATCCTAAACAACATCCAGTGGGCAGAAAAATTCAAGTAAATTGAAGCTCCAACAAAAACTTTGAAAACATAACCGTATGCAGTAACTTGATATGAACATATATAACTAGTTCTCACATAGCCTAAGTCCTAGACAATACTGTACGACACAGAGTAATCGGCCGAGAATAAAGGGAGGCAATTCCCTAAGTTGAGTAGAATAAACACCAAAGCAGGACAACAAAACACCTCACAAAAAACTCAGACATACACAGATATATGTTGCAAAAGCTGAAAAATATTAGGAAGATTTCTACTAATGTGCATCTTCTCAGATCAAATCAGGGAATCAGGGAAGTTGAAGCTCTTTGAAGGTGAAAGAAAGATTCCTATCTATACATGCATGAATTCATGTAGACAAGAGATATACTATACTTGTGTGTTCATTACTCACACTTGAATAACCTTGAACATGTATTGACTGGAAATAGCTTAACTCTAAAATACTGCGTGTGTGCGTTGTGTGTGTGTGTGTGTGAGTGTGTGGTGTGTGTGTGTGTGGTGTGTGTGTGGTGTGTGTGTGTGTGTGTGGTGCGTGGTGTGTGTGTGTGTGTGTGGTGTGTGTGTGTGTGTGTGTGTGTGTGTGTGTGTGGTGTGTGTGTGTGTGTGTGTGTGTGGTGTGTGTGTGTGTGGTGTGTGTGTGTGTGGTGTGGTGTGTGTGTGTGTGGTGTGTGTGTGTGTGGTGTGGTGTGTGTGTGGTGTGTGGTGTGTGTGAAAGTGCAAAAATACACCGGGATAACTTGTTTTAAGGGCATTTGACTGAGATTACAACTCCAAAGTTGTACCTCACCAACCTAAAATACCAAGCCAGAATTCGGCAGAAAATCCCAATAACACTTCCAAATCACAATGTTCTATGCAGGGTGAGAAAAGAACCTCTTGATCTAGATAGAGGACAACTCCAAGTCAACTATTACTCTAACAGCTAAGCAGTTATTACTACAGACTATTAGCTACTACTTTTACCTTAAACCTAATCAAACCCTAATATTCACATGCATGATTTTGTAATAAAACAGGAAATAGTAAAACATTGAAACTCTGCAATGTTGGAAATGAGTTGATAATAAGTCAGCACTACAAAACCGGCAGCATTATATTCACCCGATACTCAATATTCTGCTGAATGGAGAGAAATCATAAATAATAACAAATCAACACTGAAATGTCAACTTTTACAGGGATAACTGCTTGAAGAGAAATCAATTAATAACTATTAGTTCAAGCTGAACACAAAGGAGCATAAACAATTAGCTATGCCAAGTAGTTGGGTTACAAAACTACAGCAGCCAAGCAAAAAGCTTCAAATCTGTAACTGGAGTGATATGAAACAGTTTTGCTAAGACTCAATCACTGTTACCAAGCTTGCATTATTAGATTCTTCATTAGATGTTTGGAAACAGTTGCATAGAATGAAACTACAACCATAAGTTCATGCAAACTGCAACCCCAAATCCATCCATATAAACATCCATTGCATTGATTAGATCGATTGCATATGCAGCTTACAAGTCTATCATATCAGTGAATGGCTGAATCACAGAGTAGAAACTAGAATTCGATATGTGGGTGTAACCTTTATACAAGCATCAATATTTGTTTCTTTCAATATCAAATGATCATTGATGAAAAGCAATACAAACGAATTCAATTAAAAATTCACCCCAGTTGATAGTGCAGGGTGTTTGAACATTGCCACCAGTGCCCTGGCTTTACAGTAGCACTCAAGTGACCTTATCTACTCCATTAGATATAATAACACGAAGTAGCAATAATATCTTATCTACTAAAGTTCAATTATCATGTTGTTATCAAAATGTAGTGATTCTACAACTGGCAATGCTGTTATTATTGTTTCAAAAAGTATCATGACACTGATATAGAGGCAATAACAATTTCTTTCAGCTAATTGATTCAAACTGTATTAATTATGTAGCTAGATTATATATTCTTTCTCATGCTTTTTGTTTTCAAATTAAATTTCAATACTATTCAAAAGGATTATTTTAATGCAATTAGTAAGAACCAGGTTTCATGTTAATGCCCGAAAAAAAATGGCTGCAAGTGAAAATGTTGGAAAGCAATATGGTGGAAAGTAAAAATGGTGGCACAAAATGGCTGGTGCAAAAAATATACTTATTATTGGAAGAATATTGCAAATGTAAGAATTCAAACAGCTGAGTTGGAGAAACTAGTATAGGATTAGGGAATACTCTCACCACTATAAAACTACAGAAAGAGGGAGATAAAGTGTCATTGCAGAGACTACAGTATGAGAATACATAAACCTTGAAAGACCATAAAATCCCCTAAGTGAAGTCTGAAGTCCAGTTAACAGCTCAATTACCCTTTCATGATGCACAACAATAACTGTTACACGAAAATGAAAAAGAAAATAGAGTCATTGTGACGAAGATAAATTTTTTTAGATACTGTGAGAATAAAAAAATAGAGTCACAATTCATATATAGGGAGTTTTAATAGACTGGGAAGGATGCCTGTGAAGATAGCATGTAACCAGCTCGAAAACTACTGATTAGTTACTAGAAATATCTACAACATCTCTAGCACCTAGTTAACAAGTAGGAATCATGAAATCTTAAGTTTCACATTTGTATACAATATACAATATACAAGGCATTGCAATGCTTCACAAGTATTTAACTGAAACTGAAGGTGAATGTCAAAAGTGCACCAGTTATAATTTGAATGAAGAGACAGATAATTTTTAACAGCCTGAGTTCTTTGACTTTCTTTACAGATTTTAGTTTGGAACATGGGTTGAAATTCTCACAAGAACATTACTTCCTTTGCTACATTTTCAATATAGAACACAGGCATTAACCTCAAAACCTGGTGCCTAGTTCACCCATAGGTCTGGCCAATGCTGACACAATCAAGTGCAATGATATTTCCATGTTCACTAGGCTGTACTTGTATGACCAGAGCATTTGTAACAAATATGCTGTTTAAATTCAGATGTCAAATTTAAATTTAAATTTAAATTCAGATGCATGCCAACAAGCAAATGCACTCAAGATCAGCCCTTCCTGGATATATTTATAGTTTCCACCAGAATGGTGCCAGCAATTCTTATCACCAAACAGAATTGCAGGAGTTGAGAATAGAACAGAATTATATGATCTATGATTTACTTTCTCAATGTCTAGGATTTACTTATCCTAAGGTCTACCCTTGATTAACTGAACAGGGAAGTTCAAACCACTTCCTTTTTCTTATGGCTGTACAATGAGATAAACTAAGTCAGACAGAACTAAATCAAAGTATCTATAAAGGTTTAGTTTACTAAACTCTGACCTCCAGATTTTTTGTTTAGCTTTGGGGTTTGAAACCTTAGTTCCCTGGTAAACGACGTCTTGTTTTGATCACATCTATTTGCCACACAGAAGATACACAGGCTAAACAAACTATAGCCAGAACTCAAACTGCTATTAGACATCAACGTTAGAAATGAGTTCAACAAGCTAGTACTTCTAACTTGTGAAAGTATAACTTTACTAAAAACAAGGGTCCCTTAAACCTAATTACTATAGAAAATAACTCCTCCCTTCTCCAACATAAATCTTTACAACTAAGGGATTACATTCACTGAACATAACCATATATCATATAACAATGTAATACCATTTTATAACGTCCAACTAACACCAACAGTCTGCATATAACTGCAACAAGGTCTGAACCAGAAATGAAATGGCAAGTGGTACTGTGGAGAAATGAATTTGTTAATTAGAAATCAGAACAAAGTAGATTCTAACACAAAGTTATTAGGCAGTTTCACCTGCATACACTAGTTATGAGAGAGAAAAGGTCCCAATTGGCATTCAGTGATTGACACCTAATTTCCTATTATCTCTAAACATGACTAATAGCCTATATCAGTTGATTCAAACCACTCTCCAACCACTTAAGTAACAATACTCCGTGTACAAGGCAACAAGGCATTAGATGAAAAATGACTCAAACTTAGCTTGAAAATTGGTTGTTTTATCACATCCAGATTAAGAGTACATGCAGATAAAGTATGTCTATCATTTTGTTAGTCACAGGAAACTGTTTTGAACAATAAACTAGCTACTTGTGCTGATAACAAAACAAAATAAAAGGACAAAATTTCATATTATAATATCATTTTGATAAAATTCTTTTTTGTGAAAATCAAAGCAAGGAAGTCTAGTGAACTGTAAATTGTCGGCAGATTTAGAAAAACCCTCCAACTTGCGAAACAGAAAATGCAATCACAAGAGCTTTTGTCCACCCAGTAAGAATTCACATTAGAATTACACAACAGCCAAACAGACCCTTGCAAGGTTAATTCATCTGCCAGGAAGATACATAACAGTGCACACTTGCTATATTCTAATGAACTCAACTATTGATGAGAAAGAAATTTACGCAACCTTCACACAGTCATGCTTCAATGAACAATAAATCCTTCAGTATGTGTAGTTTTACATGGACATGAGAATGTGGATATCCCATCTACTGCTACTGCTGAAGAGAAAGTAATTAAGTTTCTACTACTGAGAGACAGTACAAAGTGAATAGAAACCCTTCCAAATGCTGGAATTTTTCACCCAAACTGTGATGGTTCAATGACACTGGACTCGGTGATACTTTAGACTCTAAAGTTTAGACTGTGCTCATGAAAATTTATCAACCTTTGAACATTAAACACCTTTTGTTGCTCGGTGTTGAAACTGAAAATATGCTAGTATGAGAATAATTACACTGTAGAAAGGATAAGTACCAGAGTAGGTACTAGCCTAAATTATGCCTAAAGAAACTCAATTATAACTGAATAACTATTGTTTTGTGAAAATGGCAAAAATTAAAGTTAGTATTTAAAATCAAAATTGTGAGTGTGTTGCTTAATATGAACATGAGCAAAGTTAGTCACTGTGAAAATCTGGAAAGTGATTAGGATTACAGAGCTCAGTGCTGCTAGTAGTTACAGATAAGAAATCATATTACTGGGAGCAACAAACATCTAAATTAAAGATTAGATGACTAGCATAGATGGTTCATAATAACTAGGATTGCTACAAGTGGTGGACTTTGCAACCTAAACCCTCAGTTATTATCATTATCAGTAAGAGTAATTACTGAATGTAGTAGTATGAATTACAAACTTAGTATCAACATATTAGCAATCCTATTGTCAATATTCTTATTGACTTGATATGATAGTTTATTCAATAAAGATTTTCCAGTATGCTACAGTAACACTAAATAAGATTGATAGATAATAGGTAATAGATAAGAGCTAATAGATAATAGATAATAGTAAATAGATAATAGTTTTATACTAAAAAGCAGATTCACACTATTGCTCAATTATTGAGCTTAAAACTCAGATTAGAAATCAGTAAAGGCAA
Source organism: Bugula neritina (assembly GCA_964035545.1). Classification (NCBI taxonomy): domain Eukaryota; kingdom Metazoa; phylum Bryozoa; class Gymnolaemata; order Cheilostomatida; family Bugulidae; genus Bugula; species Bugula neritina. The sequence goes on along the minus strand of OZ037772.1, from coordinate 8,629,503 downwards.
GTTTCAGCAGTATATTCATTATGATTTTCATACTAATAATTCTACTAACAATATAATATTTACCATAGACATGACTGTTATATTTATTGCTAATCATAATTACTTTGTCATAATCACAATAGAATAAAAAGCATTAAAACCAAGTACACTTACAGTCACCGAAGTATCAAATGGTGATGTTGATAGTTCGAATTATAAGCCATAACCAGTAACATTGAAGAAATTGATACAATATGACACAATATAAAAATGCAATCACCATTAACAATTATAATAGCAGTAAGTAAAACAATAACTGGTGATAATAAGTATAACTTAAACTCAAGTCAAAAAAATTACAACTACAAGTAAAACATGGACAATCAACGTATCATTATGATTATGATCATAGTGTCATCATCTCATTATGAGTAGTACTATTAGTATTACTATTACTACTACTTTACTATTAGTCCATTACTATCAGCTCATCATCATTATCACCATGATATTCATTGATCTTCAGTTTAGATACAATGAATATAATTGAACTAAATTCAAATAATTATTTTACTCAAACCTTATTTTATTTATTACAACTTTAAATTTATATAACAATAAATTTAATAATAAACTTAAAGTTATGTTATTCTTAATATATAAATATTTTTTTGGAGCTGATTCTCCCTTTTATTTTGGCTAATACTAATACTAATAGTATTGTAACAGTATTAATATTAAAATTAGCATTACTAATACTATTACTATTGTATTGCTATTACTATTGCTAATGTATTAGTATTAGTATTACTTTTACTTTTAGTATTAGATTAAACTGATGTTGCGAAATCAATTTAAACCTCATAGTCATAGTCATACTCGTACCTTTGCTTTCGAACTTGGCGTTCAAATTGTGATTGTTATTCGCTCATCGACTTCTGATCATTGTCACTGTGATTGTCATAATCATAATGATATTGCTAGTGACCCACTGATTGTGACTGCTTGCGATCGAATTCGAATATCAAATTTGATTGTAAACTTCAACTTGAACTTGTAATCAAACACTTTAAAAGTTTAATTATAACTAGTGGTACTAACAGTGAGTAGATATTTCAAAGCTTATGTAGTCCCGTTGTAAACACCAGTGGTATATCCTTTCAATTGTAATGGGTGAGTAAATTATTTATTGGTAATACCCGTAATAGGTAAAAAAACTACTATCAACTTTTTAAAAACTAAATCAGGCTCATACTGAAATTATTATTTTTGTAAATAGCCCACGGCTCCATAAAATACTGAATATGTAGAACGGGTGTAGCATCTGAATGTCACTGAGCTGGAATAGTTAATAATTATTGAGCTCATTGCTGAATGTTATATTACAAACTAGGGTTTTCTACTTCGGGTCAAGCCTATTCTAGCGAGTATAGCTCAGGTTACAATACGGATACGGATGCTCTCTGGCGTCATCGGCAACGAAACCACACAAGGAGTCACTACTCAAAAAATTTTAAGCTGTACTCAAACTGACGATCATTTTACCTGATTTTTATAAAAAATTAAGCTCTTTATTTTACATTTATTGCGTTTTCACACAGTAATAATTAGATTAGTTTTATTGCATTATAATACCTATAAATTTTGTTTGCAATAATGCTTATCATTGTCATTTAATTTTATGTAACAGACAGTGTGAGTGTCAGTGTGAGTGTGAGTAAGTCAGAGTGTGACTCAGACTGAGACTTAGACTGGTGAGTGTCACTGAACTGTCCATGTGAGTGACTCAAAATGAAATTCAACGTGAATGTGCGTAGCTTCAAATTATATAATTAATAATAATAACATTAAGCTTGATCTGCATTCACATATTTATAGCATGCTCATATTCATATTGATATTGAGGCTGATGGTGATAATCATAGTCATACTAATCTCAAACGCATATCATTATCATATTGTAAGAACTGTGATAGAGATACTGATAGTGATTGTGACTCTAGTGCTGATTAGTACTACTAATTACAATAGCCATACTGATACTTGCAGTTAGTGTTATTCATACTTTAACCAATTGTTATACTTATACATTAACTTATTGTTATAGTGTTAGTTATAGTTCTATTAGCAATAGTTATGTTATTGTTATATTTGAATTAATACTTCAAATTAGTGTAATAAAAATGAACCATTTTATTTTATTTCTTCTATTTCTGCTTTACAAGTCACAATAGTTTTCAGGTTTGCAAATTATTTCTGTTCACATTAACGCTAAGTTAGATTACTAATACTTTACTTGAAGTAATAGTCAAACTCAATTTTAATGACTTAAATGTCAGACAGACCTGAAAATTGTGCTTCCCTTAGATTAATTATTCTAACTATTAGTCCAGACCTAAACAGTTTATATTTGCTGAATTAACCCTAAATATTGTAATCAGTGCAATTGTTGGTGGAATTTTCCGGCATTGTTTATGAGTTTTTTTTATAGGAATAAAGATATTGAAAGAATAGTACATTAGCCTAGTGATTAAAAGTCAAACAAGTAAAATTAGTTAAAACCAATTTTAACTATACTCAGTTTCTATAAGCATGTTACAAGTTTTAAGTGTTATAGCTTATTCAGAGTGAAGGTGCTGTGCGCAGTGCTGCAAATTAAAGGTTTTTTTTAATATCAGAGAGAATGTGTGTATGTTTTAGGTGACATTTGTAGTAGCAACTTCAATACATATATATACTTGTGTAATCAATAGCTTATCACAAGATGTTGGTTTGATATAATATCTGTAACCACAAGTCACAAGAAATTTACAAGCTGGGCAAAAATTCCTTTGAAAAAGACACTGAGTTTGTTAAATTTCATTTCAACAAGCCATCTGAAACTGAAATCAACTCCAGCTATTGTTGGTTTCGTTTTTTCTGATTATTGTTGTTGAGATGCTCAACTTTTGACTCTCTAGAAGTAACCGAGTTCCACGTATATATATATATATATATATATATATATATATATATATATATATATATTTATTTATATATATTTATTTATATATATTTATTTATATAGAGTTTACATTCATTCAAAACTGCTTAGTAGTAAAACAATGGCTGCAGAGATGGATATTTCACATTCTGATTCAAACGGCACGAGTGGAGACAAGTACAATGCTATGAAGAATTTTGAGATTGACAAGAAGATCGGAAAGGGGCAATTCTCGGAAGTATATCGGGCCAGATGCGTCGTGGATAATACTATTGTAGCCTTGAAGAAAGTTCAGGTATATAAAATAATTAATATAAGGAATAATTTTAATCATCAGTTTGTTAATCCTTGTTAGTCAATTGAATGTTTTTTCTTTGTTTTTGTTTATGCAATCTTTATGTAGTTCTGTAATAGAGCATAGACTATAGAACATATATAATTTTTGACCCTGGTCAAATATAGCTTTATGTCACTCCAGAAAAGTTGGCCCTGTTGTAATAAATCAATAAATATTTCTCACTCACAGGAATTATATTAGAAAAAAGGTTCCGTAGTTGTGTGCCTTTAATAAATTAAGTAAAGTAAAGTCCTTCCAATATCAACTCATTTAGTAGTGAACAGCAAGCCCTTGTTCATCGTATTCTCATATCTACTCTGAAACTTAAAGGCTGATAGTATACTAAGAACTCATTCTATGCAAGTGCCCCTTGATCTATATATTATAAGTGAAAGCTCAACTCTAATAAAAAAATTTTTTTTATTAAATTAAACAGCAGCTGCTTTTTCTACTTTTCATTATGAACATTTTAGATTTTTGAGATGATGGATGCCAAGGCTAGGCAAGATTGTATTAAAGAGATAGACCTGCTCAAGGTAAGGTTCAGGATACTGTAGGCCTGAGGCTAATTTTAGTTTTGATTCTATCAGCAGAAGTCTGACAAGAAATGTTTCATGTATAAATGTGTTTCACTTTCTATAACTGATCTATATTGAGTGTCATGGTAACAGGTAAATGATATTAGATTTTTAGTTTCTAGATGACTTGTTTGAACTGTTCCAATTGATATTTAACTCGCGTATTTAATTTTGTGACACATTGGGAAGCTGTTGTAATTTGATTGACTCAATCATTCAGTAATTGTGTTCTCATTAAAGTACATTTTTAACCACATAGACTCGATTAAATACAAATATATTCCTTTACATTTTTTGTATTAATCGAAGTTTTAAACATAAAATGTGAGTTTTTTGATAAAGTGGTTTGTTGACAATCTAATAAATTTTACCTTGTCCGATGTGATTAAAACTGGGATTCTTCTAATGAGAAATATGATCAATAACCTTTGTATTTATATTTTCAAAGAAAAAACAATCAATACAAATTTTACAGCAAATTCAACTATCTAATGAATATGGGATAAATAAATATTTAAAACACATTTTACAAACAACTCTTGTACCTCCTAATGTGCATGATGAATGGATATATTTTGCAGCAATTAAATCACCCCAACATTATCAAATACTTAGCCTCCTTCATTGAGGACAACGACTTGAACATCGTCCTGGAGCTAGCAGACGCCGGAGATCTTTCTAGAATGATCAAACATTTCAAGAAACAGAACAGACTCATTCCAGAGAGGACTGTATGGAAGTACTTCATTCAGATCTGCGGCGCTCTGAGTCACATGCATGATAGACGAATCATGCATAGAGGTCAGTGTAATATGGAGAGGTCATGGATCCATTATTTTTCGTTTTATTACTTTTAATACTATCTTTAAGAGTTTTTTCATAAGAATTTACTTTAAGTAATATTTTGGTAGCAGTTCATAATAAGTATGGTTTATATTGGGATAGTTGATGGTAAATTTAGTATCGGTATTTAGCTAAAGAATATTATTTTTAAAAAAACTGGTAATTTTATTTTTCTAGAATGTTCAATTGCTGATTAAATCTTTCATACTTAGGCGCAAGATAAGCACACAAAAGTAATTAATCAAACATGAATATCCATATTTTTGTGTTTCTTCATATTTGAAAAAGAGATTAGGTATTTTTTAATAATAACTTTTTCTATAATTTACAGATATAAAGCCGGCCAATGTTTTTATAACTGCACAAGGCATTGTGAAGCTTGGTGATTTAGGGCTGGGACGATATTTCAGTTCTAAAACCACAAGAGCAGTCTCCTTGGGTAGGTTGATGTTACTCATTATTCCTATTTGTTATCAGATTTACTAACTCCAATGGCTATTGGTTAGTGATTTTGCCTGTTTGTTACTCCTGCTGCTATTGGCTATCAACTGTGAATGCAAGTCGTGTTACTATTGGTTAAATCATTTGTGAATTTCCAAGGTTTTTCTGCTAAGTAAAGCTATTGGCTATAATTTTATGGCCTGATGTATTTCTTTAGCATAGTACACTATGACCATGATATGTTTAATGCACAGAGATGAATATCCTGCTAAAAGGCTAAACCTGAATTTTCAAATATATAATACATTTCAATATTACACTTTTAATTTTTTTGGAGTTGAGTTCCTTGGTGTACCAAACAAATTCAGTAAATCCTAAGCTTCCCATCATATGGCAGATCTTTTAATAATATACATTATACAGACTTCAAAAATAAGACATTTCCAGGTGTTTGTGTGAACAACAAAACTAACTTTTTTGATATTGAGTAGTATATTTTAAAGGTAATGTTTACATTTATCGTGAGATTTATTGTGATGCGTTACTATTTCCTCTAGTCGGTACACCATACTACATGTCACCAGAAAGGATTCACGAGAAAGGATACGACTTCAAGTCAGACATTTGGTCTCTGGGTTGTCTTCTTTATGAGGTAATGTATGGAGTTATCATTCCTTGTATGAGACATCAGCTTAATGTTTTCTCTACAAACATGTTCTGTTTAAGTTAGTATTTTCATAATAAAAAATTAAAAAAATAGTCAGCATAGTCATTCTTGGGTTTATTTATAATTTTTGTTTGCAAAACTTGAAGCATTAGATAACAGAGTAAAGTGATAGCTAGAAAGTGTTTAAACACCTGGTTTTAGAGGTATAGATAAAGATTCATATCAAATTATCATCTGTAATTGAACAGTTACGAAAAGCTAAATTCTTATGTGATAAAATGTAGTTTATGTCTTCATTATGTCCAAATATAAAAATGCTCTCCATGTTCAATCGTGACAGTTGCAGTAATCCCTTCTTAAAAGATGTTTTTCACCAACGATATTTTTATTTTTGTGTTTTTTATGGTAAATTGTATATTCGAAGGTTGTGTATAGTTTACTCTGCTTAAAACAAATGTTGCAGGTGTAATAGTTTTGTAACATTCGAAATTCTTAACTTACATGTCCTTGTAGTTGGAAGTACATATAAACAATTAGTTTAAATCAGAACATGGATGGAGCATATTGAATTGTTAGCAAATAATTAGCGATAATAAATAATATTGCATTATTTATCAAATTTATTAGGCATTCAAGTAATATGAATAAGTTGTGAAAATAAAGTGATTTTCTGTACTATTTCATACTTTAAACTTTCCCTTACACCTAATAAACCATTTTTTCTATTGTTGTGAAATAAAATGGGGGTTGTGTTCCCCCATTATATATTTGATTTTACTCGACCTCTACTCCACATCTGCTTTCTGCTATTTATTATATATACATACTCTTATCATACACAGATGGCTGCCCTGCAATCACCATTCTATGGAGATAAAATGAACCTCTACTCTCTGTGTCAAAAGATTGAACAGTGTGATTACCCACCCTTACCATCTGATCACTACAAACATGAGGTACCTATGCTACGTCATACTATTTTTAAAAAAAAATTTTTCACTATTCAATGCTCCGCAAATAGAATGCAACATTGTATTAAGATATTAATTGTTTAGATGAATTTGTTAAAATTACTCTATGCAAATTGTAGAACCACTTTTGCATGGTTTATATACTTTGGACTGTTTTGATTTAAATTATTTTAAATTTATCTTTTTTTTAGTTATAATTATCTATATTGAATACTATTTACAAGAAAATTATATAATCAGTTATACTATTTTTTAGTTTATTAATCGAGCATTTCTTAAACCATGAACATGGATTTTGCTTTGGAAAGTCTGAAAAGCACATGTTGGTATATTTTTAATTTTACTCGCTTTCAGTTAAGGAATCTCATTGCCGAATGCATCAACTCAAACCCCGACAAGAGACCAGATATCAAGTATGTGTTTGAAGTCGCCAACACCATGCATATGAGGGGCGTACAGGCTGCCCAACAACCCGCCGAGTAACAGTGTTATGGACCTAATGCTATACACATCACAATGTGTTACTATGTACAGTACAGTGTAGTACTGTGTATTACTCTTGTTATATATAATTGCTATATGTTACTATTACTATATACAGCACAGTGTAATTATTATGTATTACTCTTGCTATATATCGCTATATATGTATTACTATTGCTATATAGTATTACAGTACATGCAGTGTAGTATACTGTGTGTACTGTATCTATTTTAGTTGCTATAGTTACACTGCGTGTTACAAGGCAATGTTTATGCTAGGTCGTGTATGGCTGTCTATAGAGCATAGACCATGTCTATTTTATTATAATAATTCTATTTTCTCAGAAATTTTGTATAGTTTGTTTAGGATTTGAAGGTGTTGGGGTTCAATCAGCCATGTTTTTGATGTTTGCATTTTCTTGATAATACTGAAACGACTGAACATAAGACTAATAATTAGGTCTCCAGCCCAAGAGTTTTTTTACCTCACACTAAAAAAAACTAGTAATGTGTTATACAATAGACGTTGTCTGTGGTGCCTATATGCAGGAAGTATAGCCTCAGGCTATTAATGTTTGTAGTAGAAAGTTTCCTCCATCCTTTAAGTCCTGCTGGCGAGTCAAATATTTCTTCTTTTTTTTCTATTATTTTTGCAACAATTTATTTCTCATTCAAATGTATTTGTTACTTTTGTGTAATATTTTAAAAACAATTCTTTCATTTTTTTCATTCCACAATTCATATAAGAGAAGGCATGCTCAGTTGGTGTTGTGTGCTCCCGCTACAAGCAGAAATGTTTTTTCTGAATTGAAATGCTTACAACACTTAAACGTTTCACTCTAAGTGTTGTGGAAACTTTATAATTTGCACTTAAACATTATGATTGCTTTTAATAAGGTTTTTATCTTTTAATTTGACTAAAAACTATTTTTATTGCAAATATTTTTTATCTTAATGTCATAATTTTGAAGATTCATAATAATTTTATGCTTTTTTTATTTATTGCCAAAAAGCTAACATAGACTTTTATGCTTTAGTTTGCATTTTATTGCACAATGTTTACCACTATTTTATTATATCCTTTTATTGTTATTTTCTATGTTTAAGGTGTCTAAGTCATTTATAATGAAATAATTGTTATGGCACCTGCTTTTTTGTCTTAACATTGGATTCAATTCGTAAAAATTATTGAAAAGAATATGATGATACCTGCCAATATTAGATTTGTATTTTAAAAAAAAACTGTAAAATAAATTTCGTTGCCTCAAACATCATTTTCTGTTAGCTGCAATCCATGTTTTGAATGTCTCACTCTACATGAAATTCTTCACCAGGCAATAACTACAAGTTGTCTGCTCTTGAAAGCAATTTATTACGACGTTTAAAAATAAATCTTATAGATTTTTTATTCGGGTGGCTGCCGTTGACCACCGTTTTTCATAAATGACCTTCTCATGCTTTTGAGCTACCTATAGCCGACTCGCGGTAACAAATTATAGCATACTGATATTGATTTGAAATAAACTAAAGTGCATGCAATTAACTAGTAATAGTATCAGTGTGGCAATGTCAAAACTTACACTGTTCTACTCAACTCATGTGAAAACATAGTTTTTTTTTAATTTTTTTTTAAAAGGCAAGTGTTCCTATTTTTGTAAGCTTTTTATGTTTCAGTTTTCTTCTCCTTACTGTAAAGTGTAAGTATAACTGTTACTGTTAGTCCGTAGGCCTAGAGTAAGAGTTGGACTAGGTTAGTGTTAGTAACACTATTATTAGTATTACACTTCGACTTAGACGTAGTCTTACTTAGTTAGTCACGTGCACTAGGTCTAGTGTCACTGTTAGTCATTAGTCTGATTGGTGTAACTGCTTTGAACCCGCTGAACTGAGAATACTACTACTAGTAGTACTAGTAGTAGTAGTAGCAAGCATAATTGACAATAGCAAATTATATTTATACCCACAGTATGAGTATGACTATGAGTATCAGTATGAGTATGATTCAAGTTGTAGTCACAAATTTAAATGAGTAGTAATACTTATACTAATAGTTTTTTTATTGTTGAATACTGATAATGGCTGTAGACGTAGCTGAGGAGGAAAAAAATCTTTAAATCTATCAGTATTACTATGAGTATGATGATAGTCTCATTCTTAGTTTCGAATTAGACACAGTTTCAGTGTGATCCAGTGTAATGTAATACTAATAATATAAAATAGATCATACAACCCTAAATAAATTATATCTTGCCTAAAGTAACTGCTAAAGCAAAATTAATAAAAAGCCTCTATGAATAATATTAGCACCAACTATAAAATTTAGGTTCAAGCATTATTCTAAAGGATTGCTCGGCCTGTTTAGTGTGTAAGTGTCATTGTAACTATAAAATATAACTATGATACTAATTCACTTGGTCAATTGCTATATATACTGCTTACTGATATTACTTCAACCTTTTAACCCATAGCTTAGTCAGTTAATGGCAATTTCCAAGTTGTACTTGGTTAAACTAGCCATTGGATATCAATACAGATTTAAGTATAGTGTTTTGAGTTTGGTTGTTACAGCCTTCTTTTCTGTTTTATACATAAACCATTCAGCTGGTAAAGACATATGTTTTAGTATAATTAGATTAGGTTGGTAGGGCACTTGCAGGCCGGCTCTATGGGCACTCATGTATTGACTGCTAGCAATCTGTAACCACTTTTTGTTCATTATGTTTTAGTGTACCCATTCTTTCTTAGGTGATGTGTTGTTAATCAAATAGGTATCGATCAACTCAAATACCTAATGACAATATGACTTTTCTGAGGTTTGAACCTATCCCAGTTACCCAATGTTTTTCTCAAGGCATGTACTTGTAGAGTGACTATTGAATTTAGAAAAGACTACTTAAAAGTGTAATTGTGGGCTAGAACAACAGAATATGATAGTTTTATAAGCATAGCCATATAGAAGTTAAGACCTCATTTTATTCTTATTCTTATTTCATCTAATTTTTATTTCTATAACAATTTATAACAGCAACAAAATAGGAATTTTGTTTAATTACTCTAATTTGTTTCACTGTCTAAAAGACTTTCAATTTTTGCATTTAATTATCAATAAATTGACCAAAGTTTAAAAATATATATTTTCCTTTAGATACTGATGAGTTGAATTAAACATTTAAGGATTGGTTAAAACTGCCTGTCACCATGACTCTGTCGATGTCGTTAGACATTGCTGACAGAGATATCATAAAGATGATTGAAGAGTACTTAGCTAACAGACATCTGGATATCTCTCTCATGTGTCTGGAGAGAGAAACCGGCATCATTAATGGTAGGTCTGTGGTCAGAGTTGGACATTTTATGCTGCCGACATTTATATTGTTTTGGAATTTAGAGTAATTTCTACCATTTCGATAGCAATGGTATCCTATTGATGGGTTTCCCTACTTCTGTGAACTTCTCTCATAAAAAACTCAGGTAAACTAAGGACTTATTCAGAAGGGGCACAGGAGTAATTATGACTGGATGCTCTTCCTAGCATCACCGATGACTTTTGTCAGGTTGGAACCCATGACTTTGTGTTTACTTATAGGCAAACGCTCTAACCCCTAGACCACGGCTTCTCCCTATAGACTTTCTCCATGTCTCTTTCAAATCTCTCAGAGAACGTCTGGTTTTTAAATTGGTTAAGAACTATGTTTCTCAATCTGCATCACAGTTTAGGATAGTTTGGAGTTACCTCCCTTGATCATGCCTACAGCACACACTTATAAATGGGCTTATGTTTATCATATTCTCATATTGTAAGCAAAGATTAAAGCACCAGCTAGATTTTTACTCTTTCTGAATCAAACAAATTCTAAAATGTTTTTAATATTTGAGGAGCTAGGGTTGCTCGACTGTAGAAGCATTTATGACTAAGTTTTACCTTTATTGTTGGCACCTCTTTTATCACAATTAAAGTTGTTTTATTGTCATTGACTCTTTACATCCAATGGAATATTCAACTCCACCTGTGTTTAGCCTTTACTGCTGGGTGTTTAACCCCACTCTCCTGCCACTGGGCATTATCTGAAAACTGCTGTTTGTTTAAAAACAATAGTCTGACCAACTCTCCACCAAGTTGAAGGGTCATGATGGTATATAACTTATTTAAATATAAGCGTTAAACCTTGTGGGGAAGTCAACCTAAAGGATTGAGGAAAAAAATCATCCAACAAAATATATATAAATGGTTTTAAAAAAGTGAAATTAAATGCTCATCTTGTAAAATTCCACCAACAGCTGGTATGTTTTTGAATTTCTGGGGGTTTGATTAATCTAACAGGCATTACAAAAAATATGGGAGAGCAAAAGTGTTTATTGTGAAATACCAAATGGTGCATTTTACACACAGTAATGTATCTCCCTATACTGGAGAAGATGTGGTACAGTAGTGTACTTTGTTAGAATCAAAGCTGATACATGAGATTGCCAATAGTCTTTCTGAGTATTATACTACTCCTGTATTACTAGCCTTGCTTACATGTTAGTAGCAGTAGTTTTCTTGCTGCTTAACTATTATCTTATTACATTATTTTATACATAGCATATGTGTTTGATATGCTGATTATATCTGACAGATATTCCAGCCTATTGCATAATTACTGGCATAACTTAATTAATTAATGCAGTGGGTGAAGTAGTTCATCGACCGTAAATAGTTGATTGACTCATTGAAATATCTTTCTTCATCACTTGCCAATCAACATCAACACCTGGGCATCTCACAGTTGGACACAAGGAGTTGTCCCTCCTAAGTATATTCTAAATATTGTAGCCTACAATCAGTAAACTGTAATTAACTCTCTACAGTTAAAGGTAAAAGATGAAGGAGAAGCCGTAGTCTAAGGGTTAGAGCGTTTGCTTAATAAAGTCATGGGTTCGAACCTCAGTAAATGCCATTAGTGATTTTAGGAAGAGAATCCAGTCATAATTGCTCCTGTGTCACATTTAAATAAGTCCTTAGCCTGCTTTAACAAATGAACTTTCCATCAGAGGTTCTCACTGGGATGGTGACTATAAACCTGCTTAGGTTTTTTATTTAGATGTAGAAAATGTAGTCGGTACTTGTTGAATTTTGACAAATAGCGCCTTGCTTTTCAAATGTTTTCTTAAGGTGTTCATGTATTCAATAATCTTTGGCCTCAGATCTTTGATAGTCAAAACCCAAAAGCCTCATAAATAATGATTTTTTTTATGTGTAATGTTTACCAATCTGAATAATGCACAGCCACTAGACATTGCCACTGTTCTGTAATGAAGACTTTGCGAAAATTTGCTGTTATTGAAAGATCTAGCAAAAGAAGTTATGTTCTTGCAATATTTTCGACCCTGATGCCAATCCAATATTATTAAAGCCAATCAATCTTACTATGTATTGAAATTTCTCCATTACTGTGCTAAAGGCATGTGTAAAGATGTAGGATTTTGTTTGGTTTGGGTTTATGAATTTTAATTTGACATTAGGATACAGAATGTGATTGTTTTCTTTAATAGCTCTATTTAAAAAACTGAAATTCGGCACCTCAAACTCTTCTCTTTTGTCTACAACTCATGCTGTTATCTCTGTGTTATTTACTCTGACTTGTATATTATCAGCTGCTGCAGCTGCCACAGCTGTACGCTGTCTACAAACAGCTGAGTTTATTCACTATCTTCACATCATGTGTTTGTTTTTCTTAGTTTATACTTTTACCTTTGGGCATAGAATATAGCTGAGATTAAGATCTTCAATAATTATATGTCATTTATTTCTTAGTTTAGTTCACTCACTCACTTAGTCCCTCACTCACTCACTCACTCACTCACTCACTCACTCACTCACTCACTCACACCCACACTTACACTCACACTTACACTCACACCAACACTCACTTACACACTCACTCACTCACCCACTTAATCTGTCACTCAGTAACTCACCTACCCACTAACTCACTCACTCACTTACTTACTCATGCAATAAATCATTCACTCACACAATATGTACTTCACTCACTCACTCACTCACTCAATAAGTTACCAACTTATATAATATAATATAATCTTGAAGATTTTATTTTTGTGATGAGAACGCAAGTAATGAGTCCAGCAATCTGATTTTATAGGTGTGTACTCTGATGATGGACTATTTCTAAGACAACTGATTCTAGACGGGCACTGGGATGACACCCTTGAGTTCATGCAGCCACTGGAAGGAATTGAAGGCTATAACAAAAAGAAATGTCATTACTTGGTGTACAAACACAAGTACTTAGAACTGCTCTGTATAAAACATGATCCTGGGCCACTTCAGGTGGGTACACAGGCTCGTCTTAGACTGTGATTTGCACAGGTTGTCAGTCGAACCATCATGTATGCTTTCATCATAGCTAACTTGTACCATTTTGTATTAAATTCATTTTAGTATTTAATGGTGGAATAACTGCTGAATTAACTTCCCATAAACGTATGTGCATTAAAAACTTAAATTTCATGTTAAAAGAAAACATTTATATGCTATTTGAATATGTAAGTTTTAAATTGTTGGAAGTTACAATAAGTTTTTTAGAAATTTTGTTTTGAAATACACTAAGACTGTGTACTAAGCATTATGCTGGTTAGAATTAATAGATTTCAAGCTATAGGATGATAAGTGCTCTTCACCAGCATATCTACTCAGTCAGTCAAATATTGATCTCAAAGTTTATCTCTAATAGCTTTGGTGTTCTGTAGAATCACGAGTTTACCCTTGATGAGGTAATATCCTGTCTGACGGAGCTGGAGGCGCTGTGTGAAGACAGGAAGGAGTACGACAATCTGTGCTTCCTCTTGACTTTGCCGACAATCACGGCTGACAAGGAATATAAAGACTGGAACCCTTCCAGTGCTCGTCTCAACTGCTTTAATGAGGTATGATACCAAGTGTCATACTCTGTAATATCAGGTGTCATACCAGGTGTCATATTCTGTAATACCAGGTGTCATACTCTGTCATACCAGGTGTCACATTCTGTAATATGAGGTTTCATACTGAATATCTCTCTTTATTATATACCCACTCTGGCATACAAGCTGTCAAACACTGTAATACCAGGTGTCATACTGTGTATACCCACTTTGTCATAACAGGTGTCACACTTTGCTATACAAGGTGTCAAACTCTAGAATATTACTTGTCACACAACATATGGCATAGCAGGTGTCAAACATTATGGTTCTCGGGCGTTTTATGCCATGTATTATATTCACACAGCATTGTATCATGTCATATAACAGGCTGTACTATCTGACAATGTTTGTATTGGGAGTTGCTAGAAGCAGCACCGAGTTGAAGGTGACTGAGTACAGTGTGGGTATACATGTAGCTGTCCAATCTCTAAGCCCCCACTCAGTGACCACCAACTCGGTGCTGCCTCAAGCTATTGCCACCTGTACTATTCTACTGTAGTTGTATCCTCTTGTAAAGAAGTTTGTCGGGCTGGAGAAGAGACCTCCCCCGCATTCCTTTGCCAAACATGACCGACTGCTAAATCTAGTGACTAAAGGTACAGTTAGCCTTCGAACCACTTTGTCATTAGCTATTTGTGATCCACGTTGAGGTTTATTGTCATATCTGATAGATTTTCTACTGTTTTATCTAAAAACCATCTATAAAATATGTCAATAGTTAGGCTACTATACTTGTATATCATAATATCTAGTAATACTCTATGAAATGTGTGTACAGTTACTATACTTCTATATCGTACTATCTAGGAATCCTCTATGAAATGTGTGTACAGTTACTATACTTGTATATCGTACTATCTAGGAATACTCTATGAAATGTGTGTACAGTTGTGCACTTCGAGAGCCTGTGGTTCTGCGGACACCGTCACAGCTAACCATATGCTCGGTGGTAGTCCGTGTTCAGATGCAGATCTTAGTCTAGTTTCCTGGCTACAGAAGGTGCCGGCCGGGACGTTTGCCTGCCCCTTCGAAAAGAAATCTCTGAAACTCAAGGTTGACCGGTGAGCGAGTCTAATATTCACTTATCTGAGCTGTTTATAGATTGCTGTTACATAATATTGCCATTCTATAATATTACCAAAATATAATATTACCATTCTATAATATTACCAAAATATAATATTAGGGTCGTATAATATCACTAATATAAACTAATCCTAATTATATCAGTATTAGTTTATATTACTAGTTACTAACAGTAATATTGTTACTGTGATATAATAAGCTATTGTTGGGTAATATTACTACTGTCTTATAATATTGCTATTATATATATGCTAATACTATTGTACAATATCACCACTATATAACATTACTACTATATCACATTACTAATATATATAATATTACTAATATATAATATTATTACTATATAATAATACGACTATATACGACTATTATGTGATGTTGCTACTGTAATATAATAAACTTCTGCTTTGTAATATTACTACTATGGTTCAAAAGTTTTGAGCTCACAAATGTTGTTTTCAATATTAAGCACAAAAAATATGAAATAGTCTAAACTTGTAACTGGCTTCATGAGAATAAGAGGTGGAATTACAGTTTCAAATACAATGCACACCCAAGGAGTTCTCTCTCTCTGCCTATTTAGTTGATACTCAGTCCAATTTGTTCCTCATAAACATGTTAATGTTAGCGCCTTTATATGTGCCGTTAGTTGGCTGATTTTCATTGGCTGCCTTTAGCAACTCTCAGGCTATTTGTAGACTGGAGAAACCGAGTCTAGAAGCCGTGTGGGGGGAGCAACTTCTATCCACTCCCATAAAGCCCAAGCAGTTCCCCCACACGTCTATACCCGCCCGCACTCGCTCCTCGCAGCTGATATCCCAGAGTATGATGGCGATGTACGACGGCCTCAGTTCTAACCTTCACATGCCACACGTAAGGAACTGCCCTTCTTTTGTATGGATCACAGGCTGTATTATGTTGATCATGACTAGCATATCTTAGGAGCTTCTAGTATCAGAGTATTCATTGAATCTTCTTGTTTGTAGAGTTTGCGGGGCAGTATATCAGACCCCCGCACTCGGTACATGTCGGGCACACCTCTGCTGTCGAGATCTTATGCTCACTCTCCCACCACTAAGTTTCTACTTACCAACTCTCTAAGGTTTGTTACACTATCTGCTACTTCCTGTATTGTGTGTGATAACAGTTATAATTGATGTAACAAGGCAGTAAAACTGGTGATGGTAGTTGTGAAATGTGTGTGAAATTAACTAAGAGGGATTCGCTAGAAGCAGCTCAAAGTTGAGGGTCACTGAGTGCTGTGTCTGTATAGACATTGTTGTCTCTAAACTCCAACCACTGCACTCAGTGACCACCTACTTGGTGCTGCTTCTAGTGGAATGAAGTATGGAGTGCAGATTTGAAAACGTGACGTTTCTATTGGTCACTTGACCGCTATATTGACAGGTCTGAGAGGAAGTCTAACCCGATGAACCAATCTGTGGAAAGACTGTTCAGTGGGTCTGGTCGTTCCACGCCCCGACCTCTAAACACGAGTCCACTGTTGAAGGAAGAGGCTAAAAAGAACTCCAGACCCGAAGTTATCTCCCCTCCTCCACCTGCCACTGTAAGAGCTTATTTCCTGTTGTTTTTAATACTAGGGTTTAGTGGTCTGTCAGGGTGTTGGTGACTTTTCCAATTTTCCAAGTAATCTACCATTAAATTCGAGGGATAACTCCAAAAATAGAAAATAAAATTATTAGTTTACAACATTTTTACCCTTCCCATTTAAAATCTAATAAATGTTACCAAATCCTCTACCTTTGAGAACTCTACCTGATCAGTTGGCTATGACTGCTGGCATTTAATTACTTTAAATTTAATTTAGCTATTAAAGTAATGTCTTCCAACTAAATAAGGAATTGTGTTAACCTTTCCAGGAAGTTACTCCTCTCACTCCAACCAATCCGAAGCCTTCATTCAGCGCTAGCCACGCCCCTTTTCAGTCTTCAACTCAACTCAAAAGCCAAACTAGTCATTCAAGCCAAAGAAGCAGCAACTCCAAAGGTGATGTGGAAACTTCTCCAGCTAGTCAACCTTTCCACGGGGGCCCTCAGAAGCCCGACCTGCTTCAACACAGTGCAAGAGCTCAAGCTAGCTTTCAGCAAAGTGTGAAAACCGAACCTTTGACTCCTCCCAAAGCTGCAGTCGCTGGTAAATATTCAGAGCCGGTCGCCTGTCAACTAACTTTTCAAGCAGTGATTTCATATGAGTGTTCTCTCTTGCTATTTATTGTGTCTCAAAGATTCGAAAATTGGAGCTGATTTACTATTTAAAAGGAAATTGAACTTTAGTTATCTGATTAAAAAAGAAAAAAATTATGTCAATTATTCTTTTCACTAGTGCCTCAACATCTTAGCTGGTTTGCAGTGTATCCAGTAGATTTCAGGTTTACAGTTTTATGGTCAGTATTGTGTGTTTAGCCTTACTCCTGTGCCTCATCTTAATAAGTCCTTAGCCCGATTTAACAAAAACTCCCTCCATTAGGGGTTTCTATAAACTTTTGTGAGTTTTTTATGTGTTTAGCCTATATGCTGCTCATCTTAGCCTGTGTTCTTGTGTTTATAGCGGGCTCGAGTCAAGCCCCTCTAGACACATCATCAGTTGCAGCGTCGCAGGACTTGTACATGCAGTTCCAGGAGCAGAAGAGGAAAATTGAGGAGGAACTGAGGCTAATGGAACAGAGAGATCTACAGTGGAAGGAGATACAATCAGGTAGATACAGCTGGATGGCTACTTGCCAACAGAGAACATTCTAGAATCAGTTCAACAGAGGGCTAGAATCAGTTTATGGGAGAGTAATTTAGTTTCATGCAACATTTGTTGATTTCATCTGGCAATAATCTTTATTCTGTTTTAAAGTCTGGGATTTAATGTTATTAAAGGCATTTTAATATTTTCCTCTTGGTTTAGCAAATTTCAGGAACATTCATTTTCATAAAGTAAGAAGACGATGTTCTAAAAATTGCCTTTCACTTTTCGGTGATGTATTTATTGTTTATGGAAGAGTTTTACATTCCTATTTCTGTGTTCCTGATTTGCATATTTACACACCGGAGGCCTTCAAGTAAATTAAGGATTGCTAATGATGATATAAAAGTCAATTAGAATGTAAAAAATGTACAACAGTAGCAGAAAACCTTGAAATCCCATCTATTTATGCCAAATATTGTGAAACCTTTGTCGCAATGTGTTGGTAGTAGTAGAAAGAACTAGAATACGTCACGTCAATAATGAGCATAATCTATCAGCTAGAGTGAGTTCTTATACAAATACTAGGTGTCGCCATTCTGGAATATTCCTCACCTCTATTCTTACTATTCCCTAGAAACAGGATATGATAGAAGAGATATGGTGCCTGCATTGAACTTAGGCTCCTCCCACAATGGTGAGTACAGATTGTCTTTAAAGAAAAAAAACTCGAGCAAGTTTATAGTCACTATCCCTGTGAGAAACCCTCTGATAGAAAGGGTTTTCGTTAAAGCGGGCTAAAAACTTATTTGAATGAAGCACAGGAGCAATTATGACTGGATGCTCTTCTTATCATCACCGATGGCCTTTGTCGGGGCTCGAACCTATGACCTCGTGTTTACTAGGCAAACGCTCTAACCCCTAGACCACGGCTGCTCCCTATTGTCTTTAAAGAAAAATAATTCATAATTTTGTCAATTTCTAAAAGAATTAATATTCTTTTCGTTTGCTAGTATGTAACTAAATTTCTGAAACTCTGACATCACATGATCTCGCTGCCAGATTGTGATGTTGAGTTACTTATTCTTTTCTTTGATTGCTAATCTCTTGAATCTAACCTAAAGTTTGCAGCTCTTTAATGGCTTGATCTGTTGTGAATTATTTGTGTAGTCTCAATTTGTAATAATTTGTAGAGGTTTGTAAAAGATGTGGATCATTTACTGGTTTATTAGGTTGAATCCGTTAACATATAAAACACAGTATTTATATAGATACAATAAGTGGGAGGAGCTTACAAAATAAGCAACCATCATATTATGACATTTATTGCCAACCCTCTTTTGTTCACTAAATTAACCTATTCTGATGTATGGATATTGGTTTGTCTTTTAAAGTTGTCTTCTCTCTATGAAAGTCGTGGCCAGTTGTAAAATTAGTGGAAATGTTTACTGTTAGTGTGACTTGAATAACTCTGCTGTGTAGATTTGTCACAGACACCTGCAAACACTAGTCAACAAGCACCTGCCATGTTGAGTCAACAGGCACCTGTTTCTGACATGTCAGATGACATCAGTCTAGAGGTGGAACTGCCAGACCAACAGATCACCATCAAACAGTTTGTAGCCGTGGAAACGCTGGAGGAACAAGCCCCAGTGCGGGCAGTAGCCTTCCACCCGTCTGGAGAATGCTATGCTGTTGGAAGCAATACTAAGGCTAGTTGATTTCTGTAGTCATTTATGTCAGAAACTTTGAGGATAATAAAAGTTTTTAATGCTTATTTTTTACCAGTTTTGATTGGGACCGGAACAAGGGACTGTTCTGGGCAGATGAGCTCTTGTATTATATGATTATTTCCATAGTCTGAGGTCTATGCTGCAGATATTAAGAGTGTGCCAGTTCCCCGACATGTCTAAAGTCACCGTCTCCTACAATATGTCGCCGAGAAAGCCTAAGATCTTAGCTAAGAAGGTAAAGCATCACCAGGGCTCCATCTACTGCGTCTCGTGGAACACGCTGGGTACCGTAATAGCCACAGGAAGTAATGATCACACAGTGAAGTGCATCCAGTGGCTTAGTGACCAGTCAGTGTTTGGTGAGTTGTTGTCAGCCAATCAAATTACTTAAAGTGTATCCCAGAGTTCTTAGAAATGATTTAAATTTGAAAGAAACTCAAGATTCAATACATAGCATCTAAGGCTTTTTTAGGTTTCTGAAGCTAAAGTTTTCATCACTAGAGGTTTTGAGCATACACCATCTTACATGGTTTTGCTATGTTATATTCTTGTTATGTGCTAATTGTTTGTATGGTTTAGGTTCTGAGAAGAGTTTATCTGTTCATGACGGGACGGTTAGAGACGTCGCCTTCCTATCCACAGATCAGCTGCTTAGTGCTGGAGCTGGAGACTGCACTGTCTGTCTGACAGATATTGCTTCAGGTAGGTGATCTCACCTTCACCTGTGTGTCAATATGGCAGGGTTTCTTAGTAATGTTACTAGCTATGTAGTCTACTGGGCCATGTAACTAGCAATGTAACTAGCAATATAACTAGCAATGTAACTAGCAATATAACTAACAATATAACTAGCAATATAACTAGCAATGTAGTATAACTAGCAATGTAACTAGCAATGTATTATAACTAGCAATATAACTAGCAATGTAGTATAACTAGCAATGTAGTATAACTAGCAATGTAACTAGCAATGTAGTATAACTAGCAATGTAAGTAGCAATGTATTATAACTAGCAATATAACTAGCAATGTAGTATAACTAGCAATGTAACTAGCCCCCTATTATTTGTAATCACTACTTTGTTGAATTGTTTTCTAGAGTTCTAGAGGTAGATGCTTACTGATCGAGTGGCTTATTTATCTCTACTGCAAGGTGTTCTACCACCCAGCAGTGTTTTATGTTCCTCAAAGTCTGAAGATTTCATAAATCTACTTAACATAGAAGTATTATATGCAGTCAAAATATAGCGCTGAATACTGCCTTTCAGCCATTTTGTCGCCTATAATGTTACATTATATAGCTGTAAAATATTTAAGATGTAAAAAACTAAAGAAACAGGTGGAAAAGATGGAGAAGAAGATGACCAGTCTAAGACCTAAAAATTGTATAAATATTGGAAATGACACAGGGTAGTGCTATTGCTGAATGCCCACGATTATATTACTGTAGGTTCGGTAGTGAGGCGGTACAAGGGTCACTCTGGGCACGTGCTCACTCTGTTTCCCCACAAGGAGAGTCAGAAGTTTGTCTCCGGAGGGCAGGACAGGAAAGCGTTGATGTGGGACACCAGGATGAGTGTTCCTGTGCAGACGTTCCAAACAGCCGGCAGTCTCGGTGAGTGACCTTCACCCCTAAGCAGACGTATGATTGGGTGAAAAATCAGACGTATGATTGGATGAGACAAGCAGACGTGTGATTGGATGAAACAGGGATTTCATTTTCTATTTTCAAACTTCGATTTTCTTTCAAAACCTTTCAATTTGGAAATAAAAGCTTCTGGAGTTGTACAAGTTTCCCTATTCACATGCATCTCTAGAGGATCTTTTATTTTATTCTCTAGCCGACAGTGCTTTCGCTAGTGTAGCCCTGGACCCCTCTCCTCGAGTATTAGCCTCAGGCCATGATAACTGCTACTGCAGCTTGTACGACCTCCGTCAAGGTCGTCTGTTGCAGGCGTGGAAGCCACATACGGATGAAGTCCGGTCGGCCAGGTTCAACAATGATGCCACCTACTTTCTCACTGGCTCTTACGACACGACAGTCAAGTTGATGGATATGCAAGGTGAGAGATCAATGAGGTCAAAGTAGTAGGGGTGACCTCATTTGTTTTTCTATAGTACAGCATCTCGCATTAGCGAGGAAAAATAATCAGCTTGAGTAGTATGACCAAGTATCCACTAAGTCTACACCATATATGGCCACTCATGCTCTCTAAGTTCTAACTGCTACTATGCTTTTAGTTTTCATTTAAAAATCAAATTTGTGACATAATTATATAAGTTTGCTTTAATATAAAATCACTTTGAGCTGTGTAATTAAAAGCAGCATAGGTGTTGCATGGAGTACAGCTTAAGCTTTTATTTAGGTTTCATTACTTGTTGCTTGAGTTTTGCTTGTCATTAAGAAGCGATTTGTTAACTTCCTTTAGTCAGCCATGTTGTATCCGTTTACTATGCCGCTTTCATTCTTATACTTTTGTATAAAAATCACTCATTTTAATAAATTGCTAGAAGGTTTTAAAGCCATACTGTGTAAAATAATTTGTGTGCAGAAGATGACGATGAAATAACGCCATCTGGTGAGAGATTTTCTACTTTTCGATGAGCATGACGCGTAAATCAACCACTTTTAGACCTTGCGTTGCATGCCACTTAGTCATAATGACACTTCATGTAACGGAATCCAATTTCCTTTCTAGACTATTCTGAGTGTGCATGTCGAACTTACCACATTTTCTCTTCTCACTCAAACATACGTAGGTTGAACAGTGTGTATTCCAGTAAGGAAGAAAACTGGAATATTTTTCAGTTCCAACGGATTAAAATGAATTATGGAGTACAATAGCATTCAATTCAAATTTGAAAATTTTCATGTCTAAACACAAATAATAAATAATGCTTGGAGTTGGTGATGGCTTGGTGCAAAATGTTTTAGTACATTTACTTGAACTAAATTTCTAAAGTATTGTTTAACATATTATAAGAATTTTATGGTTCTTTTTGGTGGTTTACTTCAAAGGTGACATCACTCAGTCCCTGAAGACGGTGCAAGTGGCGGAACACATGGACAAGGTGATACAATGCCGGTGGCACCCTCTACTCCCGTCTTTTATTACGAGTAGCGCGGATAAAACTGTTTCCTGTTGGGCGATTCAAATAGATGACTAGACGCCGCCAGTGTTTGTCTGCCAGACTCTATGGTCCTTCTAATTATACAAGAGTCATGACTCAAAGATGGTGCCCCAGACACTGAAGTCTTTCTGACATCCATATATATATTCAAATGAATTATTGTAGTTCCATTTCATGTATGACAGTGTAGCATTTTATGGCTAGTATATTATTTATTTGCACAAAAGTTAATTATTTATTTTCCTTTTTCTATTTATTGAAGCACTATTTTCTACTCTCTTTAAAGTCCATGGCTGTAGTGAGACTTAATTTTGTGATGAATTTAAATGTTATTTTTTAATTTTATTGATAATTTATTTTGTAATATTTGACTCTATGTACATCTTAATATTTATTCTCAGCGCATTGTAGCTTTAATTTATTGGTCGTAATATTAGAAATACAATATAACGAATATGTAACTATAAATGATAATAATAATATTAATCTACAAGCACCTGTCATTGAAAATTCCACTTGAAACACCATTCAACTAAGTATTTATAATAATACATCAGATCATGAAGAAAGTAACATTTGGTACCATAAAAGTTCAAAAATAATTATTGCTGATTGTATACTTGCGCTATGAATAGTATGAATCGATAAACTTGAGAAATAAGTCTCGGTTAATGAAATTTTTAGATATTACTGAAATTTTAGTTTGCATAAAGAAGGGCATCCCATTTCAGCTATTAGAAGTAGTTTGCTGATGAGGGAGGCATCATGACGAATTCCGAGATATCTTTATTTTCGTTCTGCTAAGCTCTACCCACTCATCTGATACGTGATTGAACCAGACCATGCCCACCGTGTATCTTCCATTCAGATTGCAGTATTGACAATGTTTATACCACCAGCCTAAAACATGACTCGGCATTTTTGATATTCTGCTGCACACTCATCGGAATATAAGTTTCTATGTAGCCTAAAAACAGAGATCACTTTACGCAAAGGAAGCACAGTGCTCCCTCCAGATCTCGCGCTGCCATTTCTCACAAAATTCTATTGGTCACGAGAAGGGCTTTAACCCCCTTTTTTGTGGCTTATGTATATGTGTATAGAGACAAAATGGCCAAATTTAATGGATCCGTGCGTTAAATCTAGTATTCACTACATCATGAATTGAGGTTTCAGCCCCGCTGCTCTGTGAGATATGGAGGGAGCACTGTGCATTATGCAAAGGGAACAAGATAAATTAAGAGAGCCAACCTGCTGTGTAGAAGAGGGCGCAATGCATTGAGCTCTTATCATTGTCCACTTCATAACTACTAAAACTCATATCATTGCTATGTCGGAGAGAATCGGTTGCATTGCCAGAGTATCCTAAATAGAAATAGTTGTTTAACGTAGAAAACAGGTTTTACTTAATAGTGTGGCATGCAAATAGCAATTATCAATCAAGGAAAAGCAACTCCTGTGTGATATAAGCATACTCTGGTAGAAAACTCCAAATAAAATTTAGTAGAGCAAATAATTTGAAAGCATAACGGGCTAACAAAATTCTTACAATTCAACTTTGTGCTATCCGTAGAAAATGTGGTTCCACTTGCAATTTTCAAGATGTTATTGAGGTCTACATAGGCTTAAAACTAAGGAAATTAAATTTGCTAACTAAAACTTAATAGGTTTTATTTAATTAGAGTTGGTTTGCAGTATAATTTAATAAATAACTATTTCCGTGGTTACACAATCTAAATTTAAGTAACCTAACATTAAAAGGCCAAAATACTTCAACTTAAAAATTACTATTCTGTTCTCACCAGAAACGAGCAATTTGTAGCCTTCGGATTCAGAGAGCAGCTTGAAACTTGTGTACTCTGCAAATATGTAGCTTCCATTCACTGCCCACATGTCAAAGCGAACAGTGTAGTTGTACTGGGACGTCAGAGTATGTATCAACTCGTTACCTGCAATAAATCTCAGGCTATTGACTTATTCCTAAGCCTAAACAATGAGACTGTAAATTATAGTGGATCTGGTAACATAAGCAATATTGACCAATGAAAAGGCTTGTAACAATTACATAGCATCAACTAATAATAATGATAAAGTACTAATAAGCAGGCGTGTAAAAGTAAATTAGTCGACAAATAAGCTGTTTGAAAACAATAGGCTATCAAACCCAACAACAACAACCAATAAATTAATTTGCAACATTATAAACATCAACCAATAAAAAAACCGTAACATTCAAGACATCTACCAATCAGAGAGCTGATAACACTGAAAGTAGTGATAGACAATATTGTATATGACCGATAGGAAAACTCCCAAGATAGACCAATAAGCAACACCTACTGACTCACCAACCCAAAACTCTTTGTCAACTCTCACTTCTCCAAAACCTTCTCTGTATTCCGTCCAGTTCTTGTTGAAATCCAACTCGCCTGAAAGAAAAACCAATTAATCAAAAGTTATTACCATTGACAATATTTTACACAGCCATGGTGTTGAAGTAGCTGGCAATACATCATAACATTATAAACTATGAAAAACTTGTGTTAACCTTAGTGTAAGTTGAGGTAAGTACATTTAGTAACAGTGTAAGTTGAGGTAAGTACACTTAATAGCAATGTCATTTAAAGCAATAACTTTAAACAAGAGTTCTAACCCCAACTGATCAACTAGAATTCTAAATTAGTAGTACATAGTCTGTATATTGTCATGTGGTAACCATGGTAACCTGAGTGTCTCTGTTGGAGCACACTCCACCCTCTGCCACTCTCAAGGTCGATATCACAGTAGACTTCCACTGCGGAGTGTGCTGGGCCAGGCTTTATGAGTTGCACACCAGAGCTTCTAATTCCCCTTCTGTACACATCATCACAGTCTGTACAATTGAAGATAAACATCCAAACTAACAGAACAACTAAACCTTCCTTTAGTATACAATATTCAAACAGCTTATTTAAAATTCTGCATATAACTTTCCTGTCAGAGTACCAGTAGCCGTAATATTGAGCAGTGTGAGAGTAAGTGAGTGTGTGTGAGTCAGTGTGTAAGTGTATGTGAGCGAGTATGTGTGTGAGCGAGTGAGTGTGTGCGAGTGTGTTTGTGCATTCATGTGAGCGAGTGTGCTTTATTACACGAGATAACATTCAGGAGCAAATATCAATAGTAATTTTAGAAGATTTACACAGTCAGTAATCATTGAAATACTAATTTAGTTTAGTTTGCAGATACATTTTCAAAATTTTAATATGTTTAAAAATTGATTAAACTTTATTCAAAAGGGCAAAAACCGCAAATTATAAACTACAATTGAACTACCGGGCAGATTGATGATAAACCTGATACCACTGATACAATGACGCAATAGCAGCTGATGTCAGCGTCCACTCACCACGTGGCAGCACGTTTATCATGAGCTGAACTTCATCGTACATGTATTCTAGATTGGGCAGACGACTGTTAAACTCTGTCCATTTATCTTGTACAGTCGACATTGAAGAGGTCAAGGAGTTTACTAGATCTGCTACAGAGTTGAGTCTAGAGTTCAGTGCCTCTGAAACATAAGAGGTCAAGGTGGAGCTGAGAATTTGACATAATACTTTACACAAAATACACACACTGTAAGTGGCTTTTGGAAATGGGGCGTTATTTAAGTATGAAATGCACAGATGAGACACATTTACACATATATTCCTACATCATGTATACTCAGCCAATGAACCCCAGGTTTACTCATCATAAGAAAAGTGCAGAGTGCCTTAAAGTGTTAACCATTTTTGTTAGATTAATACAAATTTATACTTCAATCATATTTTTACACCAGTGTGGAAATCCCAGATTTTCGCATCATAACAAAGGGTTAATTAACCTTGCATTATTAGTAAGCCCAACAGTGTTGGCCACATTTCACATTACAAACCTGACCAACCAGAATTACCGAGACTAGCATTAAACCAATCAAATCTCACCATGGTTAGACTGCTGTGTATTGATGTTACTCTCTATAACTTCCAGCTGATCTTCCATCTCCATCAACTTGATACTCTGCTTCAAGTCGTCATTACTCTTCTGGTATTTATTGACCTCTTGAGTCAAATACTTTACCTCTACCTTCATTACAATGAGACATCAATAAATGATGATACTAATGTTATAGAAAGGTAGTCAATAAAACTGAATTGCAATAAAAAAAACCAGAGATAGGACAAGATTTTGCAGACGTTGGAATACGTCACTTCTCGATAAACTTTTATATATAGTACTCCAAGCTTTAGGAGAAAATTAAAACATTTTAACTAAGGGAAAACAACCCCAATATGTGTATAGCCCGAGTGTATCAACTCACATGAGCCAGTCTGTTGTCTATGATCCTCAGTCTAGACCAGAGCATGTCAGATCTCTCCTTGTTAGACTGAACTCTTCCTGTCAGATGACTGCAGAGTGACAAGAAAAAGTAACGATACGTCATCAAGATACAATCTCAAATCTGTTGGCATAAATGAATCCCACAGGGATGCTCTTATTAGATATTGCGATAATGAGATTCCTATCCCCAAGGAAAGACTAGAGAGAGCAGCAGTGGTGTAATGGTTAGTGTGTTAGCCTAGTAACCACGAAGTCAGTGTTTCAAATCTAAACATAAGCGGTGATGTTAGAAAGAGCATTTAGTCATAATTGCTCCTGTACCACATATGAATATGTCCTTAGCCAGCTTTAACAAAAAACCCTTTCCATCAGGGGTTCTCACAGGGATAGTGATTATAAACTACTGTGAGCTTTTTATACTTAACACAATACTTAAATCACAGTATTTTATGTTTTTGTTATTTAATCAACAAAAACTAATTATGAACATTTTTTTCTATAATAGTGCATAAAAACATATTCAAGCCATTTCCAACTACATGTCATGCATTCCTAGTCTACTTTTGATCATAGCCTGAAGCACTGGGTAGGTAGATCGGGCGATTCTAAAACTGTTATGTGACATAAAAGCGTGCGGAAAGTTGTTTCTGCAGACGTATACTTACGTCAGAGAAGAGTTGACGGAGAGATCAATTGCAGACAGAGACCTCTCTAAACTGTGCAGTTCCTGAATCGTGTGATTGAGTTGAGACTCAAACAAAGATCCTTGACCTTTTACTGCGTCCTGCATAGCTATGACCTTGTAAAACAGAAGAAGGTGTAAGATCAACATCTGTTAACTGAGATGTGCACATGACCAGATAAATGTTAATACCCTATCGCTGGCGGCTTGGAAGAAATAGGCAGTAGGAAATAAAAACGATAAACTCAATTTTCATCAAACAACAGATGATGCTCAAAAACTTGGCTATAGGAAATAGTTGTACAATAAAATAAGACACACCTCATTTCTATAGGCTTGTCTAAAATAAATTTGTTATTTACTCACTTTGTGACAAGATTCAATTAGATGACAAGCTGATTTCAATCACATAACGTAATTTAATAGGCTGACAACACTTCATGAAATTGAAAACATTCAAACATTTTACTTTGAAAGTAAATTAAAACAAATCAAAATACATTCTCAGTTCAAACGTGTTTATGCTAATAAAATTGAAAATAAAAATAACAAATCTGTAAAGTACTATGAGAGTCACACTACCTTCAAAGAATTAAGTTGTATTAGCTCTAGTAGCTGAGAAATCTGCGACTCAATCTGTCTGTTTGTCTCTTCTGTGATGTTCTGATTCTACGAGATAAAAGAATCAGTAATCTTGGTTAGACCGTGGCAAATCATTAAGCGAGTTAATCCAAAAAACTTTACGCGGAAGTGTTGCTACAGAAATGCCACTTTTTGCCACAATCCATGAAGGAAAGCAATTTAAAACTAATTCTAGCCATTGAGTTAGACACCTGCTAAAACCTGTCAACTGAAGGAAATACTCTGCTGCGATTACAACAGAGTATTGAGGTAAATGCTTTTCAGAAAATTTTAGCTGGAGAGAAGCTGTCTTCCCCAAATCAACAATGGACAGCCTAAGGTAGACAGCATTATAAAATTATGAAACAAAACAAAACAAATACAAAAAACTCACGAAAATTTATAGTCACTGTCCCTGTGAAAAACCCCTGATGAAAAGGGTTTTTAAATCGGGCTAAGGACTTATTCAGATGTGACAGAGGAGCAATTATGACTGAATGCTCTTCCTAACATCACCACTAGCCTTTGCCGAGTTTGAACCCATGACTTCGTACTACGATGCAAACGCTCTAAGCCCTAGGGCCTAGACCATGACTGAAAACAGGTAAGTAAACAGATATTAGTAATAAATGCTTTTAGTTTACCAACTCACCATATTCATGGCTGACTTGAGTTGAGAAAGCCGCTGCCCGAGCCAGGAAGTGCTGTTAATAAGCGACAGAATGGACATTCCATCTCTAAGTCTGGCCTCGCCAAGCTGTCCGATGATAACGCCGTTGTTGAGAGAGTAGTTGGTGAGTTGGGACAACTCCTGACTGTAACTTCTATGAGTGGCGTGTAGGTTGCTGAGGCTAGCGTGTAGTGTCTATAATTGTAAACGAAGCAACAAGGTTACCATGGCAACTTGGTTACCATAGCAACACATAATGAAGTCAAACAAATTACAAGTATCCAATAAAATCAAGGATAAATTTATTTAACTTAGGAGTTACCTGCTCAACTTTATTCCACTTTTCTATGCTACTGATAACCTGATTGGTCCTTTCCTCCACTTCCTGTATGTCTGCTTCACTGAAGTAGGTCACTGTGACATACATAGAGATCAGAAAGGTGAGCAACTTGCCTAAGCTAGGCAATGGTAAGGTACGAGAAATGGGCTGCCAAAAGGCAATAGTGAGTTGGGAAAACTACACGAGTCAGAAATAACCATGCCAACGGCTATAGGGTTCAAAGGAAAAGGCAAGTGGTCTTTGATAAAAAATTAATCGTCTTCAAAACATGCTATAGGGCTATATTGTATAAGCAATTACAATAGTCTTAAATTATTTACTCAGTTAAGTATTCAACTTGTTTAAATAAACAAATCAAAACCTGAAAATGAGATATAAAATACTTCTCACCATTTTCCTTAATATTCTGTAGATCTAGCCCAGGTTCTGAACTGTTTTTCTGTTGTGGGGACAAAGTTGCATTCAACCAAACTTTTTCTAATATGATATGCTGGAGAACTGAGGATAAAGTTGTGTGAAGCTCCTCCAGTTCTGTTACCTTCAAACCCAGATGGTTTAGGTATGATGTTGATATGCAGATATATACTAATGATACGAAGATATACTAATGATATGAAGATATATACTAATGATATGAAGAGATATACTAATGATATGAAGAGATATACTAATGATATGAAGATATATACTAATGATATGAAGAGATATACTAATGATATGAAGATATACTAATGATATGAGAAGATATACTAATGATATGAAGAGATATACTAATGATATGAAGAGATATACTAATGATATGAAGAGATATACTAATGATATGAAAATATATACTAATGATATGAAGATATATATTAATGATATGAAGATATATACTAATGATATGAAGATATATACTAATGATATAAACAGAAGCGTTACCCTGCCCTCCACTTTTTGAAGTTCTGATGTCAGAGATTCTACAGGTGGTGCTGCCTCGACTCCAACAGTAGAAGTGCTCCAACTGGCAGCAGTAGTGGTAGTAGTTGAAGTGGTAGGAGTCGTAGTAGGAGTGGCAGCGGTGGTGGCTTCGTACCTGCCAAAAGACAGCAAACATAATTATAGTTTTTTCACATCTCTTGACGCTTTTTCCATACAATTAATCCAACATCATATTTTTAAAAAAGCAAAATCTAAATTTTACACTACATTCATTTTGGCATTCCGTAAAACAATTGCAGTCACAGTCTACTAGTTTCAGTCAAAATAAAATAGTTACTGTAACAATATAACAGTCACAGTATAATAGTTAGAGTACAATAGTCAGAGTAAAATAGTCAGAGTAAAATAGTCACAGTATAATAATCACAGTATAATAGTGATAGTATAGTAGTCACAGTACAATAGTCACAGTAAAATAGTCACAGTAAAATAGTCACAGTAAAATAGTCACAGTAAAATAGTCACAGTATAATAGTCACAGTATAATAGTCACAGAGTTGTAGTGATACTAACTCAGTAGTTGAAGGCAGGTGCTGGTCTTTGTCTTTAGAGTGACTAACGATTGCCGATTGGAGAGTATAGATGTCGCTAGTCGCACGATCCTGCCGCCCTTTCAATTCTCCGATTGAGTTGCTGTGCTCAGCTAATAACTAGACAAGTAGCAGACGTATTACAGAATACTGAGTGGCAGAGGTAGGTGCAGTAATGGAGAAATTGAGAAAAGCCTGTGTTCTAGATTAGAAATGTAGCATAAGAAGTTATGTTCTCACAAGAATTTCAACCCGCGTCCCAAACCAAAATTTAACAATGAAATTAAAAAACTTAGGCTATCTAAATTTCTCCACTACAGCCATATTACAGAATACTGAGTGGCAGACGTATCAGTTTACTTTCATCAACCAGGAAATGAAAAGATAAACTCAAAGAAAAACAATCATTGCTCATTTTTGCAGCTGTTCAACGAGAAAGTTATACAAAGGGTTGGCATCACTTATGTAATTTGACATTTTTCTCAAAACGTATTCAGACACTACTTTATTGATAGAAATATGCACACACTTCCCACCCATAAACACACCTACCTAATTCGGACACACCCAACAGATGTGGGCACACCCACTAGGAATAGACACACCCACCTGATCCTGCTGGTTAATGCTGATTTGCTGTACGTCTAACCTTGAACTCATTACTGCTACTTGTGACTGAATCTCTGCCAGAGCTTTCTTCTGATAGGCTAAAAGAAGCTTAATTTCCACCAGGGCAGACGAATCTAGACTTGCACTGAAGGAAAGAGGAGAGATGAGTCAGAAGTGTCACACATTATCTTGGTCAGGGGGTAGATTTCTACAAGCTCTGTAATACTTTATCAGTTGCTAAAAACGATTTCACAGCTAAGTTTACCGTTCAAAGTGTTGTTTTGACATACGTATAATCGCCCATTTCATTTCCCAATTAAATTTGCTAGAACATGATATAGTTTATTATATAGGGACAAATACCATACGATGTATAATAGAGTGATATATTATATGGTATAAAAATATAACACATTCTATAATGGCATAATATTAGACAAGATGATATATTATATAGTAACATTATAACATAATATAGCAACATATATGTGATATTTTAGAATAAGTCATATAGTGATTTATTATTTGACACAGTGATATAATATTGGATACAGCAAATCAGACAACCTATATTTATCTCAAAATTTGGTCACATTAACTCCTATATAAGTTTGCTCCACTCACGCAACACTTGTAGCTTCTGTTTCAACTGGAAGAGTTGTCTTTTCATTCTTACTCTTTGGAGTTGTCCCCTGTTTGGTGAGAACATTCTGGACATAATACTCATCTTCTGATTCACCACTGCCCACTTCTGATGAGTCATCTATACTAATTGTGTACACGTCGGCTGCTCCTTGATTAGAGGGAAAACCTTGGAGTCCATCTTTCAAACTTAAAAAAGGAGGACAACTCAGTGAGGAGTTTAAAAAAATAATTCAAAACCATCGACACATCAAAGCTAAATTGGTATGCATAGTAAAAACTAAACTAAATCAGAGTTGGTAAGCATGCATTAGTACTACAACTTGACATAGAAAATTGACAACAGTTAATGGAAGTTGTATTCTCATAGCACGTTCTTGCTTGGTAATGTGTGGCGAGGAAGTGCTAAACTGAAGACCACCAGACACCCATAGAATCCATTCACCTATAATAAGTTTTAACATGCCACACAGAAGGCTGAGCTATATTCATCTTCAAAGATTAGACGTTAAAAGTAACAAAATTGTTGAACGTCAACTCCCTAGTCCTTTACTGTAGTACAGTGGGTAAAGGCTATTTCCTTAGTGTTCAGAAAGTACAGTGCTGTGAAAAAGTTTAAGGACGCCTCATTGTTTTCCATAATAGCAATGTTCCAAGCTAATTTTAAGACATAACAAAAGCATTTCCATAGGGATGATACCTATCAAAATGATCCTTAAAATCTCCTTATCTCATTTATATAAATTATTAGTGTCTCTTTTCACTTCCTTTCAAAATTTGGGTGAAATAATGAGATACTATGCATATATGGGAATTATTCGATGTTCTCACAATTTTTGTGTACTGTAGGACATGAGAATATTTTACTTGAAACATAGAAAAATATATGTGATTTTTTATACACATTATAGCAGCATTGCAACACACAGTGCTTTAAATTTTAGTATTAATGTTTTGTTGGCCAGCCTTTATTCTCAATCACTAGTCGGCAGCGACGAGGCATCGACTCGTACAGCTTCTCCAACTCGTTTTCAGTCGCAACATGATGCTATGCATGAATTACAGGCTCTATGAGTGTCACCTTAGTTGTTGGCTTCTGTGGAGAGACTATTTTAGCCATTCTTGACCATGAATTTCTTATTGGGTTCAAGTCCCGGCTTTGGGCTGGCCAGTTAAGCGTTGAGACCCTTTGCTTTTTCATCCACTCTTTAACAGTTTTTGCCCAATCGCATGGTGCATTGTCATCTTCAAATATGTTAATTTCATTTAAAAAGAAGTTTTTTTATAATTGGAAGAAGTTTAGCATTGAGATTCTCTATATATTTTTGGGCATTAACATCATTTTAGAGCAATTACTGAGTCGACCTACACCTTTTGATGTTATACAACCCCAGAACATAACACCGATAGGGTGCTTAATTGTTGTAAGAATACATTACGGGTTATATTCCTCATACTGATATCTTCTAACAAAACAGTTTTCAGCATGATTGTTCACATTAAATGTAGATTTATCTGAAATAATTACTTTTTTCGAATCATTCACTGTCTAACTACCATGCTCCTTGGCCCACCGTAGCCGGTTTTTTCGCTACTTCTCGGTTAGTAGAGGCTTCCTTTTTGCTTTGCAGACACATAGACCATGGCTCAGCAGTCTTCGCCTTATCAGGGATGTCGAAGCTGTTGTTCCTGTTGATTCTGATCATTCTTTGCCAACTCAGGACTTGTTTTATGGCAATCTTTCTTGCTGATCCTAATGAAAACCTTGTCATCTCCGAGTGTGCTTATTCTTGGTCGTCCACTTTCAGGTCGATCTGCTACACTGCCAGTCTCCATGAACTTCTTGATAATTTGA
Organism: Bugula neritina; assembly: GCA_964035545.1. Classification (NCBI taxonomy): domain Eukaryota; kingdom Metazoa; phylum Bryozoa; class Gymnolaemata; order Cheilostomatida; family Bugulidae; genus Bugula; species Bugula neritina. Next base: position 8,595,321 of record OZ037772.1, on the reverse strand, counting down.
TAAACAATTGTCTTTGCTTTGCCAACCTTTTCAGATATTTTCCTAATTGAATAACCTTCGTTATGCAAAAAAATTATTACAAACCTTGCTTCTGAAGTAAGATTTACAGCTCTCATTTTGTCTATGCGCAGCACCTAAGTGGACACCATGTAAAAGCTTACAACTAAATGACAGATTTCAAATTATGAAAGAAAGTCATACTTTATGGTATCATGATGCCATGTACAAAGTCAAATTTCACTGTTTAGCCTTTTGTGATTATCAGAAACGATAAACTTTGGAAACATAAAAACACAGGAGTTGCGCTTTCTTAGCTGCTTGTATAGTTAGCCCGAAAATAGGTAGAAAACATCACAGCAGTAGGAATTTATATGGTGGAAATTGTAGTGCACATTCTAAGGGTCCTTTTGATATATAGAACTTGCAGGAAAATACTAAGAACTTCCAAGAAATGCCTATTAAACAATACATAGAAATACATAGAAATTTCTGCAAGCGTCCTTAAACTTTTTCACAGCACTGTATGTTTTATAAGGGTAAACAACAATGGGAGTTATCTACTTTATACTATATAACTATATCATATTTTCAGCATATAAGATTCTACTACCACGAAGGATATACTCAAGGGAGCAGGGAGAAGGTGTTTGCCTAGTAAACAGGAAGTCATAGGTTCGAGCCCAGACAAAGACAATTGGTGATGTTAGGAAGAGCATCCAGTCATAATTGCTCCTGTGCCACATCATAATAAGTCCTTAGCCTGATTTAACTAAAACACTTCCATCAGGGGTTTCTCACAGGGATAGTGACTATAAATTTGGGTTAGTTTTCTGAAGGATAAACTCAAAAGAGAAAGAGACTAAATTTTAAAATGTTGCTAACTTCTTTTCTTAGGAAATCATAAGCATTAGTTTGGGACCTACAAGCTAAAAGCTAGAAGTTAGGGGCTCTAATTTCCTGTCCTTATAGCTCTGAAAGCTTTCAACTAACTAAGGATTTAGAGTTTAGACTGGTAATTAAATTCCAAGAAATTTTCTTCCTCAGATACATTTAATTGCCATCAGATCATTGATAGGCTCCAATTCTGACAGCAATTACTTGAGTAGGTGGATGAGAAGTACTACTAGTACACGTGAGGGTACAGTCAGCAAACAATATCTGATTGTACTCTAGTATAGCAATACATGTGGTTACATAATCACAGTGTTTCTATTATCTGAAGAATGGCTGCTTGTGTGAGGAATTTGTGGTTGTAGTTTGCATGAACTCATGACTGTGGTTTCATTTGATATAACTGTTTCAAAGCATTGAATGAAAAATCCATGGGAATAATGCTTGGACATGTAGCGTATGTTACTGTAGTATTACACTGATGTTATGAGTACAGTTGTAGTACCAGAGCAGGCTCTGGCGAACATATTAGAATTATCATTTGGTATTGCAGAAGGCAAATAAATAAGATGACTGGTTATTGCGTAATTCCCATCATAAAATCTGCTCTATCATCTCAAGAAATAATTGATTAAACAGGGATTTTCCAGATATTGAAGTAGTAAAGCTGCTTGGAAAAGCAATTATTAGTTAATGAAGATCAAATATGATTCACCTTCAAAAAGAAATGACTGACTTTCCATCAAAGTGAATTTTTAATCTTGTTTTTAATAGTTAGTAATTAATCTATATAATGGTTTGTTTCCCTATTAAATCCTTTTGTTGACATCAAATGCACAAAATATCTAAACATTTTTTACTTTTATTTGTAAGAAACTAATTACGGCTTAGACTGAAGATTATTAACATCTTTTGGTATCAATATAAAATAATATTAAATAATATTCTGTACTCAACGACCTAGTAAACAGAATAAACAAAGACTAGATAATCAATTAACAGGGCACTGAGCCAATTATAAGGTTATTCTTATTATTGTATATAATTTAGGGGTATATAAGTTGCCATCTTAGTTTAATATAAGCTGCCATCTTAGTTTAATTAGAGCCCTACGCAGAAGAACTCAACACATTTGATGTTGTTGTAATCAAAGAGATGAAAGACAAAACTCTGTCTGACTGATGTATCACCAACATCATCATCCTGCATGGCAGTAATTGTTTTGTGGTTGCTGTCTAAATAGCCAAGGCTCCAAGCAACTCAAACTTGCTATCTTTGCTCACGTTTGCATATTTTGGATGATTACAGTGATAGCTCTTAGAATCTGGAGGTAATTTCAGTGCATAAATTATTGTTTTCTTTGGGAATCAAAGTTGACAATAGGAATTTAAGGCATTATAACTCCAGTATCCACAGAACTTAGTTCAGACTTGCAGGGTATACAGGTAGTTGCTGCATACAAAGAGCTTTTTCTTTTAATAAAAAAGCCAATTTCAACCAAAATTCCCAATTCATGCAGAAAACATAGCGGAACTAAAATATATTCTCTGTCTATCCCACCCTTCTCTATTAGTAGAAACTCTAGCCAGAACTCAGGTTTAGAATATCAAAGTCAGCAGTCTACTGATGTCTGGCAGGAGGTGACCAGGAAATAGAGGATGAGTCATACGCTTGCTGCCTGCTGTTTATTTTGAAATTGGAGAGGAAATAGAAATTCTATGCCAGATCCTGTGGTTGGTATTGGGAGTATTTGTGGTCTTCACTGAAGCTGAGGATTATCAACAGGGTTTATTTATACTCTTTGTCAACTACTGTATTTTGAACATTGTAAAATAAATATGGTCTTTGCTATAAATTTCTGTGCTCAATGGATAGCAGTGATAAGTAATTATAAGTAATAATAACAAACATTGCTATCAAATATACACTGCAATGAGATGCCTCGAGTAGTGGTCAACTTAATTACCGGATATTTGACCACCAACTGACCTCAAATGTATATAAAATTACATTGTTACATGTACTATGGTAGTGTAGTGTTACACAAACTGTGATACTGTAATACATGTACTGTCATATTGTAGTGTTACATGTACTGCGATACTGTAGTGATACATGTACTGTGACACTGTAGTGTTACATGTACTGTTATGCTGTAGTGACACATGTACTGTGACACTGTAGTGTTACATGTACAGTGACACTGTAGTGTTACATGTACAGTGACACTGTAGTGTTACATGTACTGTTATGTTGTGGTGACACATGTACTGTAGTGATAAATGTTACATAAACTCGATTCATCTTAAACCAAACATGAACGAACTTAGCAAATCATGACTTCATTTCCTTCATAACAAGTAGAGATTCAGCCCAGAAAAAGCAGTACTATATAAAGACTATTTACCACCACATGTAGTTAATAGATAGATCTTACCTCAAACACCCAGAGCAGCTTAATAATCCCAGTATAAGTAGAATATGGGACCTCATACTTGATGTCAAGGTTGAACCTGACCCTAAAATAGCACATGAGAAGTTTGAGGTACAAGTATTGTAGATATATTCGATTGAAGGCTGGTATATAAAATTATGAGGCATGTTTTTGTACAACGTGGGCAAAGGCTTACTTAGTGAGAGCACTAGTGTGTGTGCTGTCACAGGTTCAAACCCCTACAGGATCATAGGTGGTGCCAGTAAAGAAATGCCACATTAAAGCCCTAATACTATGTTACCAACATAGAGTAATGCACAGTTATAAGTCTACTAAAAAAAGCCTCCTACAAACCAGCTTTTTTACAGAAACTGTGGCTTTCTTTAAAAACTCTAGCAAGAAAATATTGGGTGAAAATATTCAGCCAGAAAAATTACTAATTCATTTAAAGATAAATGGCATAAGGTTCAAAATGCAGAGAACAGAGAAGAATTGATGCATTTCCACTTCCTTTCCATAGTGCAGAGCATTAAATTTTATTTTTTGTCTCACTTTGAGCAAAAACTATCCATGTCTAACTGTAGACAGAGATAGTACTACTACACCCACCCTCACATTAGCAAAAACTATAGAATGGTCCTAAGCCTAGGGCCACACTGTGCGTATTTTCGCATGCGAAAATTGAAATCACAAGTAGCAAAGGTGTCCACTGTGCGCGTTGAGAAAACATTCGCACTTGTCGCTCTGCATTTTCAACGCAAGTGCGAATCGTCTCTGTCATCGTCACCTAATTGGCTGGTAGTTAATAAGCAAGCCCAATTTCTTTATTTTAGTGCTGAATTCCAGTAAATTGCGTTCTATTGAAAGCGAGTGCGATTTAAAAATGAAAGCTTTATTTATCACGCATCACTGACGCTACAGTGGACACCTTTGCTACTTGTGATTTCAATTTTCGCATGCGAAAATACGCACCGTGTGGCCCTAGGCTTAGTCTACAGTCATGCCACTAGCTATTGACTTCAGAGGGGTAGGGCATGAGGGTCTAACAATAACAAAATCTATATTTATTATTGTTTATTTATACATCACCTCAGTTTGTTACTAAACTTGCAATGCCTTTCATTCACAAACTTGGCACTGCTAATGCATTTTTCATCACTTTCCAAAATATTTACAAAATTAAAAATATTTAGATTCCACTTTTAGAATTGACTAAAAATAGCATCTCACTGAGTATATGCTAAGAGTGTATGTTCCAGGAACAGCTCTGTTGCTAAAAGTCGTTTTAGGTGAAAATGGCACCAAATAGAAAAGTAGGAAACAATGGCACACTGATGTTAAATTTTTCCCGACCCAAAACTAAAACCCTCAACTCTTAAATTCCAACCCTAAACTCAAACCCCTACCCTAAACACCCAAACCTACCCAAAAGCACCATAATATTAAAACTTAAAAGGGTGCCAATTTTACCTACTTTGCCATTTGTGCCATTATTACCTGTGCCAATTTTACCAGTGCCATTATTAGGCCTACTGGACAGTACCTATAAACAGGAAGACTAGTTGTAGAAAGACTGTTGCTAAGTGATATGTGCTGTTGCAAAAATGTTATATCGAACAATTTGCAGAGTTACGCGAAGCATTTTCTGTCCTACTAGTAGACAGTTATCATAATCATTATGATTATGACTCAGTCTTTTATTTTTAGTTTGAGGGTTGTCAATATCTGTCAGTGTCACACTTTAAGTTTGTCTTAGAACACATATTAAAACAACATTAACTATAATAATATAAGTATAAGTATAAGTATTATTATTATATGAGTTTAACTTGAAGTTATACTAGTAATTGTTTTACTTTTTCAGTTATTGTAATTATAGCTGTTAATGTCTGTGATTATGATGATGATGAGTCATAAGACAAATGGAAAGTATAACCAGAAGTAAAAGGCGTAATCATTATGATAACTTGAACATAGTCTCAGTCTAACTATACTAATACCAATAGCCACACTCATACTCATAGTGATAGCAGTCTTCATAGTATTAGTTATTTTTGGTTTTACTGTTAAGTGTTAGTTGGTATAATAATAATAGTAGTAATACTAATACTAATAGTATTAGTAATACTTATATTCAGTTTCACTATCAGTAACTCGAAGCCTAAGCTAATAGTACTACTAATACTCACTAGTAATACTAATAGTAATAGTAATACTCAAATAGAACTAGCAAAGAAAATCAAAATATATTGAATTTAATACGTGCAGTTACAGTTAGAACTATAAATTAACTCATATTTATATTTAAACTCAATGTTTCTGTTAACGTTACAAAGTAGTAAATAGGCCTACCAAGTTTTTACGTTTCTATTATAAGAATAAGTTGTACCACTAACTGTAACTGTAAGACTAAAGTTTAAAAATAAGTGACTTACAGTTACACCGGTGTAAAACTGAATACTCAAATAGCAAACTTAAGCTACTAGTGCTAGAAATAATCTTTGTAGTTGTGGTAGTCAATCACTTTACTTTATGCTAATACTTGGAATCAAAAATTTACAAAAGTCTGCTATGTTTATGTTGGTGCTGTATTTGCAAAAGCTGAGTATTTAGAAAAGAGAACTAAATTGAGATCTACTGACAGGTTACGGTTGAGGATAGCAAAAAGTTTGTTTTCATTAGCTTTACAAACACACGTGCTAGACTTTCTCTGCCAAAGATCCAAAAAAGCAACTGGATTTGTACGCGAATAACTGCCTATAATTTATATAATTGACCTCGTATGAACGTCTTCAAAACGGTATTGTAGTTTTTAGGTTAACGTGACCTTTCAACTTTTCCAATAAGCTGTAGCCAACCAACTGTAGCCAACCAACTGTAGCCAACCAACTGTAGCCAACCAACTGTAATCTTTCACTCAATCCTTTGTTAGTACAGTTATTAGTATTAGAGATGATAACTCACTAAATTATTGTCCTTGTAAGAATATTATATTAACTAATTGTTAGCTTGATTGCTTGAGATATAACATAAGCGGTTACATTATGACTTTTTCTAAAAGAATACTATTCACCAGTCTAAGATATTGAAAGTAAAACCAATATTGAGATAATTTCATTATAGCTTACGTAACCAAACAGTTATAAGTAACTACAAAATCCTGGAGCTATGAATTGTTGAGGTATCACCTTCTCTTTTTATAGGAACAGTATATATAGAGAAGAGATTAAGGTAGCCTAAGTTTTTTAACTTTAATATCAAATTTTGGTTTAAAGTTTGGGGTTGAAATTCTCACGAGAACATAACTTCTGATGCTACATTTCTAATCTAGAAGGCAGGCTCTTCTCAATTTCCCCATTCTTGCACACATATACTGTCACTTTTTAGTTAAGTGTAGTAAAGCTTTTGAAATTTATTGGTGTTGGGATGTTATATTTTACCTTCTTCCACTTGTTACATGTAGTTAAAATTTTTAATAACATGCAAAAGTGTGTCAGATGAAATTGTCTCAATAATTTTACTTAATACAGCAATTGACATAACTCATGGTGGTTGTAATGTTTCAATTATCAAAAGTAATTGACCTTGACATTGAGTTTTTTATTAAACATGAAACACTTGCATACTATTGTTCTAACAGCTTTTTAATATACAATAGCTAACTATAATACTGATTATTTGCAAACAAATAGCCAGGACAGGACGCTATGCTACTAGATAATTATCTGATTCAGTGTAGATCATAGTCTAACTATTCTGCTCGTGGATATTTTATGGTGAAGTTTTATAAGGCACTAACTTCTCTTCTTTTAAGTATCTCTGGGTTGTGTTTAGTTCTTACGCCATGTCTGGGGGCCAGCCATGTAAGTATAAAGTTTTACAAACATTAAAAAATTGTTGGCTAATTGGTACTATTTAATGGTTTTCATATCTATCTGTTTCTAAAGAATGATATTGATAAAAAAAGTAAATTTATACTGTATAAGTGTACAAAATTTTTTAGCAATTGCACTCTAATGTGGATCTTACTGTGTCATTGGAACTTTCATTACCATTGTGTGCCTGTGCGAGTGTGTGCGAGTGTGTGCGAGTGTGTGCGAGTGTGTGCGAGTGTGTGCGAGTGTGTGCGAGTGTGTGCGAGTGTGTGCGAGTGTGTGCGAGTGTGTGCGAGTGTGTGCGAGTGTGTGCGAGTGTGTGTGCTGAGTGAACATATACAAGAGCTCTCTCTGAGAATTTTACTCAAGCTCCTCGTAGGTTTTCTGTAAACTCAGCTCCTTTAATTTCTACAGTTGAAACAAACACTCAAGACAATGTTAAAGGATTGCTCTATCTTGTCTAATAAATGGCCATTTAGGTCAAACACATATAATATTGTGTTTTTCTAAGCATGCATTGACAAAAAGCATTTGACCAAAGGTAGAAAAAGTTAGTTGAAGTTGAGGGTGTAGATTGGTAACAGCCAAAACGCCGATTTTGAAATGAGCTGGGAAGTGTGACGTAACAGCGCCAGCATTCCTGCTGGTCACGTGACTATACAAATGAATAACTATAGAAATATGACTGTGAGATGTAATCTTTTAGCTTGCAATTTGTATATTTATAGAAGTGCAAATGTGAATTATCTCAATCTATAGTTTTTTGACATTTTAAATAACATGTATGTGAAAACATTAGGCTATATTTTGCTTGTAAACATTAGAAAAAAGCCTTGCAAAAGCATGCATTCTTTAGGATGAATGCTTGCGATCGATCTAAACTAAGTCAGATCGTGCAATATTACGGGCACACCAAAGCTGACCTATATAGCGCACTGTAACTGCTTGAGCGTAATTGGTTGATGTTGTGCCCAGCAACCTTGAATACTAGCGTTATAGTTAGCACGTGCAGCATAGTTACTGGCGTTCACACGTCACGTATTAGGCTATTCTTTTTCATGGCTGAAAATTTTACCTCCCTCAAAATTGGAATTTTGAAAAGCTGTTTTCTAGGCATATATCCCTTTGCAAAGTCACAATTGTTTGCATACACATTAGATTATAGTTTATAATTATAATGTGATTGTAATAAACTAAGATAGAGCAATCCTTTAACACAGAAACTGCGGCATATGACAACTGTCTATCACAAGAATCTGATATTCCTATGTTGCCAGAAGCTTTTAGCAGTTCAAGTGGAAATTATTTACCCGAAGATCCTGATCCTTACAGACAGGATCCATATTGTAGAGATGAGTATAATGCTGAGTGGGATCCTTTAGTAACCAACAACAGCTCTGAGAGACATTCGGTGAATTTAGACTCTCAAAGTTTTAATGTCAATACAGACAATCAAACTTTCCGTGAAATGCAAACAACAGTGTCTGACACTTATGTCCAAGAAGGTGTAGAGAATGAATTCTCAGATCTTTTGAGCAACCGCCCACATTTGGAACATCCCAGGAAACAAAGTGCAGTACAAGAAAACTATCTGCAAGAAAAACTTGATTTTCCTACATCTGAAGTTATGTCTAATCGGACTTTTAAAGTTTTAGGACAGAATACTGTACCGGAAGTCATTTCAACTGGTGAGTATACTGATTAGATAAATAAAGCAAAAACCATCAAATGTTTCATTCACTGCAATTACTAATTGAAATGATATCACATAATATTAAGGATTAAACAATAAAATAAATTAGCCAAGTATCAGTTTACAACTATACTCATTCACGATTCAGTTCCCATGGTTGATGCATAGAACCATATACCCCTTTCTTCATAGAAGCCACAGTGTACGACAAGTACCTACCAGAAGAACCTGGTGCCCCTCTGTCTGAAGTTATCTCTGACAGTTTAAAAGTTTTAGGGTTGAATGCCATAGCGGACTACATATCATCGGGTTAGTATGTGTTTAACACGTGTTAAAATCTGTTCAAAATGCTGAAAAATAATTTAAAAACCAGTTTAACTGGTGACTGGTTTAACTCTAAAAGCGTGAATGGTAAAGTTTTCAGAAAGCTGAGAACATATTTTCTATTGTGGCAAAGGAAAAATTATGGCTGAATGCTTCTCCTAACACCAATATGGCCTTTACCAATAATGTATGTCATGATTTTATAGTTCTAATTAAGCTAGCATCATATCCTCCAGTAGTGCAATAACTGCTTCAATAGTAGTTGATTTAATAACTCTTTAAATTGATATATTATAGCTGGTTGTGCTTTCATCATTGGTGGCATATTAGTAACTGATTGAATTGGATCCATGTTTTCTCAAAAGAAAAAGAATGCATAATTTATACATTAGGATGTAATAATAACAATAAACACACTATAAATGAAAACTCAATGCTATTATATCTTTTGTAATACTGTTTTACAGGGGAAATTGAAGATCATTTATATTCTGAAATTCATCCAGATACACTGTACAAAGAAACTTATGAATATAATTGCAATGACTATTCTAAAGAAATAAACAGGAGTGTAGTGACTCAAACTGATCAAATAGTGTATAAGATGGCCAACCAGCCTACAGATGTCCTCAATCAGAAAGAAGAAGTGATCAAAGAGAAGACAACTTTACATGATGTTTCTGAGTATGAGTTGACACAAGAAGCTGGTCTTGAGAAGAATACAGAAGAGCAGAACAAAAGGAAATGTTTTCAATGTTCAATATGTAGCTTCAAGACTAGACACATGAGTCATCTCAACAGGCACATGAGAATACATACTGGAGAGAAGCCATTTATATGTGAAATATGTGGGTCTGCTTTTGCCTGGAAAAATGCTCTTATCTGTCACATGCGAATACACACAGGAGAGAAACCATTTGTATGTCATATTTGTAAGAGTGCGTTCAGCCAAAGAGGTACCCTGCAGAAACATGTCAGGACACACACTGGAGAGAAGCCATTTCTATGTCATGTGTGTAACAAATCATTCGCTCAAAAAGATTCTCTAACCAGACACATGAGAGCACACACTGGAGAGAAACCATTTGCATGTCATATTTGTAAAAGTGCATTTAAACACAGAACTACCCTGCAGGAACATATGAGGACACATACTGGAGAAAAACCATTTTCATGCAGTGTGTGTAATAAATCATTCACTCAAAAGGGTAACCTTATGTTACATATGAGGACACACACTAGAGAGAAGCCATATTCATGCCATGTGTGCAAAAAATTATTTACTCAAAAAAGTTCTCTAACCAGACATATGAGAGCACATAGTGAAGAGAAGCAATTTCTATGCCATGTGTGTAAGAAGTCATTCACTAGTAAAGCTAGCCTTCTGTCTCTCACTAAAATACTCACTAAGAATCAGTCTGGTCTACCATAGTATAAGTATAGCTGCTGTATTAAAATTCAAATTGTTTCTCTTATGAAAAACACTCAGATAAACAAGTGGCTCACCATAGGGGTGATGTTTGAAATTTTTTCTTAGTTGTATTTGACTGCTGATAAAACAAGAAGAAGCCATTGTTATTCCCATAATTGTCTCTGGTAATGCAAAGCAATAATACTGCATACATGTTTGTATATAGACAATGCATCTAGCTGATGAAAGGTAAAGATTTTAACACGTCTGTCTATTAGGATCTAACATGAATACAAAATAAACTTTATAAGCTGTAAAAGTACTTGAAAGCTGGATAAATGTAGACATAGGAACAGAAGCAATATAATATGTTATTCTATTTTTAGAATGTAAAGTTGAAAATTGTTCTTTATATTTGATTATATTTAAAATTTGTTTTTTTAAGCAACTTTTATACACATAGTCTAGGGCATATGATATCTCAGCAATTTTAAGTTTAATAAAGTTTTATGTCATATAGTACTTACATCTTATTTTAATAGTTTCATGTAACTTATGACTAATAGTATTTTTAGTGAAATCATGAGATATAAAACAAAACTTTCTTCATCTTGTTGACTTCACTACTTTTTCTAATGACATGCAGTTTCTATTTCACATTCAATATGTTTACACAGTTTAGTATCAGTTTCTTCTCATTTTCTTTTACTGTAAAATTATATCCTTTTGACATATAATAGATAATTATACATATTGACTGTTTTTATATTGTCAGAAAAACCTTATGTAATACGGTCAAGTTGGGACACTGTTGTATAACTACACATTCCTGACAGCATTAGAGGTTTAGTCATTGCTCTAATGCTCATTTTGATATATAGAAGATGAGCCAATGTTAAGTATGTCACATTAATATTAAATTTTCCAAAACCCCAAAAACTTTTCCTTAATCGTGATCTGTGCCATTATCATCTATAAGCTAAAGCCATTTATACCTAACACTAATTTATAGATTCCGTTTTATCTACAGCTCTTTGATAACATCAAACATAACTTTAAAAAATTATTCTTAAATTGAAATGCTATTGCACCTCTATTTCCGGATAAGTTAGTTAAATAATGTTTCTAATGCTTATTTTAGGAAAGTGCAAAACTTATCTTGTTGTGCTATATCTTCAAATTTAAAACAAGCATTATTTTGGTGTTCAGAAAGTTTAGTGTCAGTTCTTTCTCATTTTTTTACTGCAATTCAGTAATTTTTTTTTGTGAGATGGTATTTCATATTTTTAGAAAAAGCTTATATAATTGATGTTAAGTCAAAATACTGTTGCAACTCTACTTTCTAGCAACAGATTTGTGCATAAATTTTCCTTTTAATAATCATAATTTGTTAAACAAAATAACCTTGTGCAATGTACATTCAGAAATAAACTAAGCAAAACTGCATTCAAAGGAAACGCATTAACAATTGTCAGCCAATTCTGTTTTATCCCAAAAAATTTATTTGATATAATTTAACATTACTGATGGTGGCTGTGATGTTTGCTATATTGAATACTGCTGACCTCTCTTAGTGATTTTTTCATTTGACCTACAAAGATTGGACAAAGGTATAGACTTAACCCATTTTTCCAACAGCTTTTTAATATACAATAGCTAACTGTACTGATTATTTACAAACAAATAGCCAGAAGGCTATGCTACTAGATGATTATCTGATTCAGTGTGGATCATAGTCTAACTATTCTGATAGTGGATATTTCATAGTGAAGTTTTATTAGGAACCGACTTCTTTTCTTTCAAGTGTCTTTGAGTTGTGTCTAGTTGTTACACCATGTCTGGGGGCCAGCCATGTAAGTATAAATTTTTGTAAACATTAAAAAATTGTTGGCTAATTGGTACTATTCAATGGTTTTCATATCTATCTGTTTCTAACGAATGATTGAGAAAAAAAGTAAATTTATACTGTATAAGTGTACAAAATTTTTTAGCAATTGCACTCTCATGTGGATCTTACTGTGTCATTGGAACTTTCATTACCATTGTGTGCCTGTGCGAGTGTGTGCGAGTGTGTGCGAGTGTGTGCGAGTGTGTGCGAGTGTGTGCGAGTGTGTGCGAGTGTGTGCGAGTGTGTGCGAGTGTGTGCGAGTGTGTGCGAGTGTTTGCGAGTGTGTGCGGGTGTGTGCGGGTGTGTGCGGGTGTGTGCGGGTGTGTGCGGGTGTGTGCGGGTGTGTGCGGGTGTGTGCGGGTGTGTGCGGGTGTGTGCGGGTGTGTGCGGGTGTGTGCGGGTGTGTGCGGGTGTGTGCTAGTGTGTGCTAGTGTGTGCTAGTGTGTGCGAGTGTGTGCTGAGTGAACATATACAAGAGCTTTTTCTGAAAACTTTACTCAAACTTCTCATAGGTTTTTTATAAACTCAGCTCCTTTAATTTCTACAGTTGATACAAACACTCAAGACAATGTTGACACAGAAACTGCGGCATATGACAACTGTCTATCACAAGAATCTGATATTCCTATGTTGCCAGAAGCTTATAGCAGTTCAAGTGGATATTATTTACCCGAAGATCCTGATCCTTACAGACAGGATTCATATTGTAGAGACAAATATAGTGCTGAGTGGGATCCTTTAGTAACCATTAACAGCTCTGAGAGACATTCGGTGATTTTAGACTCTCAAAGTTTTAATGTCAATACAGACAATCAAACTTTCCTTGAAATGCCAACAACAGTGTCTGACACTTATGTCGAAGATGGTGTAGAGAATGAATTCTCAGATTTTTTGAGCAACCGCCCACATTTGGAACGTCCCAGGAAACAAAGTGCAGTACGTGAAAACTATATGCAAGAAAAACTTGATTTTACTACATCTGAAGTTATGTCTGATCAGACTTTTAAAGTTTTTGGACAGAATACTGTACCGGAAGTCATTTCAACTGGTGAGTATACTGATTAGATAAATAAAGCGAAAACCATTAAATGTTTCATTCATTGCAATCACTAATTGAAATGATATCACATGATATCAAGGATTAAACAACAAAATAAATTAGCCAAGTATCATTTTACAACTATACTCATTTACGATTCAGTTAACCTCTGGTTGATGCATACAACCTCTTTCTTCATAGAAGCCACAGTGTATGACAAGTACCTACCAGAAAAACCTGGTGCCCCTCTGTCTGAAGCTATCTCTGACAGTTTAAAAGTTTTAGGGTTGAATGCCTTAGCGGACTACATATCATCGGGTTAGTATGTGTTTAGCACATGTTAAAATCTGTTCAAAATGCTGAAAAAGAATTTAAAAACCAGTTTAACTGGTGACTGGTTTAACTGTAAAAGCCTGAATGGTAAAGGTTTTCAGCAGGCTGAGAACATTTTTGCTATTGCGGCAAAAGAAAAATTATGGCCAAATGCTCTTCATAACACCAATATGGCCTTTACCAATAATGAATGTCATGATTTTATAGTTCTAATTAAGCTAGCATCATATCCTCCAGTAGTGCAATAACTGCTTTCAATAGTAGTTGATTTAATAACTCTTTAAATTGATATATTATATAGCTAGTTGTGCTTCCATCATTGGTGGCATATTAGTAACTGATTGAATTGGATCCATGTTTTCTCAAAAAAAGAAGAATACATAATTTATACATTAGGATGTATCATTAATTCATTAAAAAAACTATGAATGAAAACTCAATGCTATTATATCATTTGTAATACTGTTTTACAGGGGAAATCCAAGATCATTTATATTCTGAAATTTTACCAAATACACTGTACAAAGAAACTTATGAATATAAGTGCAATGACTATTCTAAAGAAATAAACAGGAGTATAGTGACTCAAACTGATCAAATAGTGTATAAGATGGCCAACCAGCCTACAGATGTCCTCAATCAGAAAGAAGAAGTGATCAAAGAGAAGACAACTTTACATGATGTTTGTGAGTATGAGTCAACACAAGATGCTGGTGTTGAGAAGAATGAAGAACAGCAGGGTATAAAGAAATGTCCTCAGTGTAACTATAAGACAAAAAATATGCAACATCTTACTCGGCACTTTAGAACACACACGGGAGAAAAACCATTTTCATGTCACATTTGTATAAAGAAATTCTCTACCAGTGATATCCTAAAGCAACACATGAGGACACACACTGGAGAGAAACCATATCAATGTGATGTTTGTAAAAAGTCATTTTCTCTAAGCGGCACCCTAACCAGACATATGAGAACACACACGGGAGAGAAACCATATCAATGTAATGTTTGTAAAAAGTCATTTTCTCGAAGCGGCACCCTAACTAGACATATGAGAACACACACGGGAGAGAAGCCATTTCTATGCAATGTTTGTAAAAAGTCATTTTCTCGAAGCGGCACCCTAACTAGACATATGAGAAAACACATGGGAGAGAAGCCATATACATGCAATGTGTGCAATACATCATTTTCTCAAAAGAACCACCTTATTTCACATATGAGGACACACACTTGAGAGAAGCCATATACATGCAATGTGTGTAACAAATCGTTCACTAAAAAAAACTAGCCTTCATTCACACATTAAAATACACACTAAAAACCAATAAAATGGGTAATCAAAGACGTAATATTTCAGTATTCTTTAGACTAGTAAAGTTTCATGTCATATAGTACCATATAGATAGTTTTAATAATTATATATTAGTAAAGTTCTAGCCTCTTTAAGTTATTAAATAAAACTTTTTTATCTTGTTCAATTCAACCCTTAGTTTTATAGTTATGCTTCTACTTCACAGCCAATGTGTTCACACAGTTGAGTCTAAGCTCTTTTTTTATGCAACATTAGTTTTTGTAAAATATATAATAAACCATATTATAATTACTCTCAAGTTGAAATATTGTATTCCAACTTTACTTTATTGAAATAGATTTATGGTTAAATATTTGTTCTAAAGTTTAGTGCCTTAACAAAGTTATAGTTTACTATATAATGTACCTTTTGAACTATAGGGCATACAAGGTTGTAGCTAGATGAAATAATTATTTGAATCAGCATATCGGGTTTTATATCAATAAGTTTACTTGGTATACTTTGAAACCACAGATTATATTTTTCGTCATGCCAAATTAAATTTCCCTCATGAGTCTTTCTTTACACAAGCAAATAGAGTATATAGCAATATTATTTGATGGTCAAAGATGCAGTTCTAACACATGGTTCCATTATAGCTTTATTCACATACAATAGCCTATAGTAGCTCTTTAGGAATTAACTAGAGGTAAATAGCCATGATCATTATGCTGTTAGATTAACCTGATATAGTGAATATCTAATCAGAACAAGTTACTTTCCCTTCTATTGCCCCTCAGTTATGTTCAGTTCATCTGCCATGTCTCTGGCTCAACCATGTAAGTATAATATACTATGGAAACTATTAGTTGTTTGGTTTGCCATTATTTTGTGGTGGCTTTATTTATGCATCAATTGTAAAACACTTTCCCGCATCAGGATTCGAACCACAGACCTCCAGTTTGCAAGCAGGCCTGCTAGCCAATTACACCACAGGGCCACTAGGTCAACTAATTACTATGATATATTTTATTAATAAGATAATGAATAAAAATAATCTGTATAACTTGGGTGTAAACATTTTGTGTAGCAAATCAACCCTTGGGTATTTTGCTCTAATTGAGCTTATTGGGTATTATTGAGGGAATGTGTGTAGGTTGGTTTGAATGAGTGAGTGAGTGAATGAGTGAGTGAGTGAGTGAGTGAGTGAGTCAGTGAGTGAGTAAAGGAAAGACTGAGTGAGTGAGTAAAAGAAGGAGTGAGTGAGTGAGTGAGTGAAGAAAGGAGTGAGTGAGTGAGTAAAAGAAGGAGTGAGAGAGTGAACTTCGAGTAAATATCTCAATGTAAACTGGTAAAGGCTTTCTAATTTATTTTGCAGATTTAGAACCACGTAAACTATCTCAAACACCAAGCAACCAAATGCAAGAACCTCTTCAGATATCTAAAAAAGATGTTGAGTGGACAATTCCTGCTCTCTGCGAGACCTTTATTCCATGTAATAACTTTTCTCTAAACTCAGTTCCTCTGACTTCCACAGTTGATAAAAACACTCGAGGCTATGCAAACATAGAAACTTCAGTGTATAACAGCTGCCTACCAGAAGAACCTGATGTTCCTTTATCTGAAGTTATTTCTGAGGCTTTTGGAGTTTTATCTGAAGATTATTCATTCAAAGATCTTGATCCTTACAGACAGGATTCATATTGTAAAGATAAATATAGTGATGAGTGGAATCCTTTAGTAACCAATAACACCTCTTTAAGACATTCAGTGAATTTAGACTCTCAAAGTTTTAATACCAATACAGACAATCAAACTTTCCTTAATATGCTAACAGCAGTACCCAACACTTACATAGGAGAAGGTGTAGAAAATGAAGTTTTAGATACTTTTAGTTACCACCAACAAATAGAATTTCTCAGGAAACAAAGTTCAGTACATGACAGCTATCTACCAGAAGAAAATGATGTCCCTCTGTCTGAATTTATATCTACGACCTTCACAGTTTTAGGACTAAATACTACAACAGAAGTCATCTCAAGTCGTGAGTATGATTAGATAAAAATGATTGAAATGCTTGCATGTTTTTCAAAAGAAAGTGTTAGAATTTAATAATAAATTTAAATAAACTATGAATGAACTTTGAATGTCAACATAATATCATTAGTACTGTTTTTTACAGGTGAAATACAAGCGCCTTTAAACAAAGGAGACACTTCTGAGAAGCTACCAGATCTAGTGTACAAAAAAGCACATGAATATAAGTGGAGAAACTGTTCTAGAGAAATAAACAGAGATATACAAACTCAGGCTGTTCCAAAAGTGAATAACACTACCAACAAATCTCCAGATGCTATTAGTCAGAAAAGAAAAGTGATCAAAGAGAAGACAACTTTACATAATATTTGTGAGAATGAGTCAACACAAGAAGCTGGTGTTGAGAAGAACAAAGAGCAGCAGAGCAAAAAGAAACGTTTTCAATGTTCTCAGTGTAGCTACAAGGCAAGATACAAGTGTTATCTCAACAGACACATGAGAATACATACTGGAGAGAAGCCATTTATATGTGAAATATGCGGGTCTGCTTTTACCTGGAAAGATGCTCTTATTAAACATATAAGAACACACACCAGAGAAAAGCCATTTCCATGTCATATTTGTACAAGTGCATTTAGTCAAAGGTTTACCCTGCAACAACATCTCAGGACACATACTAAAGAGAAACCATTTTCATGTCATATTTGTAAAAATGCATTTCGTACCAGATGCACCCTACAGCGACATTTGAAGACACATACTGGAGAGAAACCATTTTCATGCAATGTCTGTAATAAATCATTCACTCAAAAATGGAGTCTTCGTGTACATATGAGAACTCACACTGAAGAGAAGCCATTCTAATGCGATGTGTGTAAGAAATTATTTACTCAAAAACCAAGTCTTCTAAATCACACTAAAATGCATACTAGAAATTATTAATATGTTCTTCTATAATTTTAGTGAGTGCAAATCAGCTGTCTGAAACTTTCTGTTAACTTTCCTTGTGAAAAAAGAAGTAGCTATTCACGTAGAAAAATTAGCTTATTATTAGTTTCAAATTATTTTAAATTATAATTGGCAGATAAAATAGGAAGAAAACGATTTCATATTTTCATGAACATGTAAATTACATACATATGTTATAGATAGTATGTCTGATGACTAGTTAAGGGGTTTAGATATCTGCCTTTTTAAATCCAATATGAGTATTATAATTGTAAGTTATGTTATTACAAGAAAAGTAGAAAATGAACTTAGACATGCTCATATAATCAATATCTATAATTGTATTAGTATATCTAAGTTGACAATTTTTCTTAGTTTTCTTATATACTCTTTTTAGAAGATCTTATAATAATAAAATATTTCTTATCTGAGCTTTTTTTAGTTAATCAAAGTTTTATGCCATAGTACTTATAAGAATAATTTTGATGTTTTATGTTAGTAAGATTATAGACTGTTTGAATTGTAAACCAAAACTTTTTATCTTGGTCAATTAAAATTGCTGTTATATTTCACAGCCAATGTGTTTACACAGTTTTGTCCTACTGCAACATTAGTTTTTGTGAAATAGAAATTAAACCATATAATAACTCTCAAGTTAAAATATTATATTCCAACTTTACTTTATTGAAATAGATTTATGGTTAAATAATTGTTCTAAAGTTTAGTGCCCTAACAAAGTTATACCTTACTATATATAATGTACCTTTTGAACTAGGGCATATAACAAGGTTGTAGCTAGATAAAATAATCATTTGAATCAGCATATCGGGTTTTATCTTGATGAGTTTACTTGGTATACTTTAAAACTATTGATTATATTTTTCGTCATGCCAAATTAAATTTCCCTCATGAGTCTTTCTTTACACAAGCAAATAGTGCATATAGCAATATTATTTGATTGTCAAAGGTGTAGTTCTAACACATGGTTCCATTATAGCTTTATTCACATACAATAGCCTATAGTAGCTCTTTAGGAATTAACTAGAGGTAAATAGCCATGATCATTATGCTGTTAGATTACCCTGATAGTGAATATCTAATCAGAACAAGTTACTTTTCCTTTCAATGCCTCTCAGTTATATTCAGTTCATCTGCCATGTCTTGGACTCAACCACGTAAGTATAATGTTCTGTGAAAGCTATTATTTGTTTGGTTTGCGATTATTTTATGGTGAACTTATTTATTTAATAATTTTAAAATAGTTTCCCCGCATCAGAATTCGAACCACAGGCCTCAAGTTTGCAAGCAGGCCAGTTAGCTAATTACACCACAGGGCCACTGGGTCAACTAATCACTATGATATTTATTAATAAGATGATGAATAAAAATAATCTGTATAACTTAGGTGTAAACATGTGGTGTGGCAAATCAACTTGTGGGTGTTTTACTCCCTTTGAGCTTGATATGGGTATTATTGTGTGAATGTGTGTATGTTGGAGTAAGTGAGTGAGTGAAATTTGAGAAGAAATTCTAATGCAAACTTGTAAAGGCTTTCTTTATTTTGCAGTTATAGAACCACAAGCTACAACACCAGTTAGCAACCATGCAGATGCAAGAATTACATCAGATATCTAAAAATGATGTTGAGTGGACAATTCCTTCTCTCTGTGAGAATTTTATTCAAAATCCTAGCTTTTTTGTAAACACAGTTCCTTTGACTTCCATAGTTGATACAAACCCTCAGGACTATGTTAACACAGAAGCTAGAGTTTATAACAGCTGTCTATACCTGATGTTCCTCTGTCTGAAGTTATCTCTGAGGCTTTTGGAGTTTTATCTGAAGACTATTCATCTGAAGATCTTGATCCTTACAGACAGGATCCATATTGTAGAGATGAGTATAGTGCTGAGTGGGATCCTTTAGTAACCAATAGCAGCTGTGAGAGACATTCCGCTAATTTAGACTCTCAAAGTTTTAATACCAATACAGACAATCAAACTTTCCTTAATATGCTAACAGCAGTACCCAACACTTACATAGGAGAAGGTGTAGAAAATGAAGTTTTAGATATTTTTAGCTTCCACCAACAAATAGAATTTCTCAGGAAACAAAGTTCAGTACATGACAACTATCTACCAAAAGAATCTGATGTCCCTCTGTCTGAATGTATCTCTGAAGCTTTCACAGCCTCAGAACAGAATACTACAAAAGAAGTCATCTCAACTGGGGAGTATGATTAGAAACATACAAATAAAACCACCAAATCTTTTCTTTTAAATGCAATTGCTAATTAAATTGGATTATATTAAAGAAATATATAAAAAAACAAAGAATATATATTTACCAAGAACTAGATTATAGCTTTACTTACTTACATTTCAATTCCCTCAGTTGATGCAACCAACCAAGACTTTTTTCCAGAAGCTTCAGTATATGACAACTATGTACCAGAAGAATCTGATGTTCTTTCATCTGAATTTTTTCTGAGGGACTTGGAGCTTTAGGCCGGCTAAAGAGTGCACAAGATTACAAATCATTGGGTTAGTATGTCAAAATGTTATACGGTCTTAAACCTGATAACATTTTTTAGCTAATTTAATAATCTCCATAAACTTATCACAATTCTTAAACTAGCCATCTCTGTAAGAACCCTGGTGGTACACTTTTCTAAGGTGGCAACAGATTATTTATTGTCAAAAAACTATTTTATTGCAAAACCAATAAAAACTGAGTTAAGTTTTATCCTTTTTTTGCAAAACTAATAATGCCCATGAACTCATAACTGTTTGTAAAGACACAGTCTCTGTGAGAATCTGTGGTGGTAAAATTTTAACGGCTCAATTTTTATTGTAAAGAAGGAGAAATTATGACTGAATGCTCTTAACATGACATCATCAAGGAGAATGATCAATACTTAAACCTTTGTCTTCTTCTAAAGACTATTCATGGCTCCTCCCAAGTTTAATTATTTTATTAAAGCTTTGCATAAACAAAGTGAAAATGTTACAAACGTTAAACTGTATGCACTTTTTTCAAAGACGAAATACAAATTTGGGATGTGGTAATAAAGTTCAAAGCAATGAATGAAGCTTGAATCGTAAAATTATTGTTTGTACTGTTGTTTTACAGGTAGAATGCAAGAGGGTGAAAATACAGAAGACCCTTCTGAACTTTTATCTGGTGTACTATACAGAGGAACCCTCGAATACAAGTGTAGAAACTATCCTAGAGCAATAAGCAATGATATGGCAAATTACACTAATCTAAAGTTATATGACATTGCCCACAAATCTATTAATGCTACTGGTCAAAAAGAGGTGAATAAAGAGAAAACAACTTTACATAATTATTTTGAGAATGTGTCGACACATGAGGCTAGTCTCAAAAAGAATGAGGAACAGCAGAGAAAAGACAAATGTTTTCAATCTTCACTGTGTAGCTACAACGCAAGACACATAGGTCATCTCAACCAGCATATGAGAAAACACACTGGAAAGAAACCGTTTTTATGTCAGATTTGTAAAAACGCATTTAATCAGAGAAGTGCCCTACAGCAACATATGAGAACACACACTAAAGACAAACTGTTTTCATGTGATGTGTGTGGGAAATTATTTAGTCAGAAATATACCCTTGTGACACACATGAAAACTCACACTGGAGAAAATCCATTTTCATGTCATGTTTGTAAAAATTTGTTTGGTCTCAAACAAATTCTGCAGCAACATATGACAACACATACTACAGGCAAGCCGTTTTCATGTGATGTGTGTAATAAATCATTCAATCGAAAGGGTAACCTTGTGACACACATGAGAACTCCCACTACAAAGAAACCATTTCCATGCCATGTGTGTAAGAAATCATTCTCTCACAAAAAGAGTCTTCATTCACACAGTAAAATACACACTAAAAATAAATCTATTATATCAAAATATAAGTGACCGTAGCAAATCAGCTGTATTAGACTGCAACTTTTCATAAAAAGTCTTGCACAGGAAAAACAGTCTAAAACATGATGTTATCTTAAAAAGTATTTTCTAGTTTAATGGTTGAAGTTTTATGTCATATAGTACACTTATAGGTCTTGTTTTATTACTCTTATCTTACTGAAGTTATAGTATTCTTGGTGAAAACATTATATAGATATAAAACAAATCTTCCTTTATCTTGTTCACTTCACTTCTTTGTTTGATAAAAGTTTTTATTTCACAGCCAAAATGTATGAACACTTTAGTATCAGTTCTTTCTTATTCTCTCACTGTAAAATTATATTTTTGTGACGTATCTCTATTATTTTGTACATTGTAAAAAAGACAAAATATATGTATTTACTATCCAGTTGGAATATTGTTATTATAACTATAGCCTAAAACACAAAGCCCAAACTCAAATATTCACACTGCCACTTTTCCAATCATTACCTGTGTCATTATCACCTAAGCCATTTATACCCAACACCAAATTTTATGTTTGTTTTTATCTTCAGCTTTTTGATCACATCAGAAATAACTATACACAATTAATCTCAAGCTAAAATGCTATTGCACCTCTACTTCCGGATGAGTTAGTTAAATAATATTTCTAATACTTATTCTGGGAAAGTGCAAAACTTATCTTATTGTGCTATATCTTCAAAACTAAAACAACTAAAATTTTGGTCAGATAAATTAACTCTGTATACCAACCTACCAGTTTTATCTCAACAATTTATTTAATATAATTTGAGACAGCTGATTGAGGTTATGATGCTCTTTATCTGAAATAACTGACCATCCTTTTTGAATATTTTGGTAAACATGCTAAAAATGTATAACACTATTTCTTCATAAACAAAGGTGCCGGTCTTGCGCATTGTTCCATCAGCTTTCCAATATACAATATAGCTAGCTGCAATGATTAATTATAAACAAACATAGCCAAAATATTAGGCTGGTAAATAACCATATAATACAATACAATACATTGTGTAATCTTAGTCTCATAGTTTACAGGGAAAGGATCGCAGTTTTTATGTTTAAAACTAGTTAGTTCTCTTTTCAGTATCTTCCAGTGGTGTTCAGCCCATCTGCCATGTCGGTGACTAAACCATGTAAGTATAAAATAGTATGGAAGTAATGAGTTAATTAGCTTAAGCCACTATTTCATGGTGGCCTTCTTTACCTATTATTCATTTAAAGAAGATTGATTAAAATCAATTGTATAATTTAAGTGTAAACATGCTGAGTGCCAGTACATGAGTTTGTGCATATTTTACTTTCAGTGGCTTTTTGGTATTATTGTGCAAATATGTGTATGTTGGTGTGAGTGAGTGAGTGAGTGAGTAAATGAGTAAGTGCATGTGTGCTTGAGTGTGTGATTGTTTGAGCACAACTGTGTTTGAAATCATTGTGTATAGGAATTCTTGAGTCTTGAGTAGATGTTTTAATGTAAACTTATAAAGGCTGTCTTTATTTTACAGTAATAGAACCACAGGCAGCTCTCCAAACACCAAGCAAACAGATGCAAGAGCCATATCAGATCTTTGAAAATGATGTCGGGTGGAAGAGTCTTGCTCTCTGTGTTCAAAGTAATGGCTTCTCTGTAAGCTCAGTTGCTATGACGTCTACAGTTAATACAAACCTTCCCTGTTTTGTGAACATGGATACTTCAATATACAATCATAATAACTGTCTACCAGAAGAACCTGATGTTCCTCTGCCTGAAGTTATTTCTGAAGCTTTTAGTTCTTTAAATGGAAATTCTTCATCTGAAGATCCTTATCCTTACAGACAGAATCCATATTGTAGAGATGAGTATTATAGTGCTGAGTGGGATCCTTCAGTAACCAATTCCACTTCTGTCAGACATTCTTCAATTTTAGACTCTCAAAGTTTTAATGTCAATACAGACAATCACACTTTCTTCAATGTGCCAACAGCAGTATCTGATACTTACCCAGAAATTAGTATTAAGAGTGAATCTTCAGATACCTTTAGTTATCTCCAACAATTAGAACTTCTCAGGAAACAAAATTCACTACAAGAAAACTATCTACCAGAAGAAACTGATGTTCCTCTGTCTGAAGTTATCTCTGAGGCTTTTAAAGTTTTAGGATTGACTACTACAACAGAAGTCATCTCAACTAGTGAGTATGATTAATAAAATTAAGTAAAACGATTAAAGTATTTTCTCTCATTGCAATTTCTTAGTAACTTGAATTTACATGATATTAAAGAACCAAAAATAATAAGTGTAAAAAAATTTATCTTGTCATTCTATTTATAATTCAGCTTCTATAACAGTTGAGGCAATCAATGAAAATTTTCTTCTTATAGATGCTTTAGTACCTGGTAACTATGTACCTGAAGAATCAGAAAATTTGTTGCCTGAAGTCAGTTCTGAGACTTTTAAAGTTTCAGAACTGAATATTGTTGAGGATTACAAATCACCGGGTTAGTGTATGTTTAACTTCTTTGACACATGTTAAAAGTACGTTAGACAAATTGAAATAAGAAAATAAGGCAAAATCAATAATCCCCATAGCCTCACGGCCGTTTGTAAATTTGCCATATCGGTAAGAATCCTTGACTTAAAGCTTTGAAACCAGCTAATGACCTATTTTCTATTGTGAAAACGGAACTGCCTTTACTGGGTGTCTTTTTTGACATCACCAACCGCCTTTACCAACCACCATACCCTTGTCCTTTTCTAATTTTACCTTTGTACCCTAACCACAAGATCCTACGTGGCTGCTGCCAAATTTAGTTAATTTATTTAAGCTTTTCATGATCAAACTAAATATCCTTTAACTATTGATCGAAATGAATGCATGTTTCGTTTAAAAAAAGACTATAAAAGTAAAGAAACATTCTAAACGGCCATATATTAACCTGGAATATTGTAATAAGATTCGAAGCTGTGAATAGAACTTGAACGTTAATATGAATTCTTGTGCCATTTCTTTACAGATAAAATACAAGCATGTTTAAATACTGGAGACACTTCTGAAAAGCCGTCAAATACAGTATACAAAGGAACACATGAATATAAGTTTAAACAGTTTTTTAAAAATATAAAGCATCATACTGATTCAGAAGTGTATAAGGTGGCCAACAAGCCTACAGATGTCCTCAATCAGAAAGAAGAAGTTATCAAAGAGAAGACAACTGTACATAATGTGTGTGAGTATGACTCAGCACAAAAAGCTGGTCTTGAGAAGAATAAAGACCAGCAGAACAAAAGAAAGTGTTTTCAATGTTCAATATGTAGCTACACATCAAGGCACATGGGTAATCTCAACAAGCACATGAGAAAACATACTGGAGAGAAACCATTTCTATGTAAAGTATGCAGTTCTGCTTTTGCCTGGAAAAAGGCTCTCATCTGTCACATGCGAATACACACAGGAGAGAAGCCATTTCCATGTCATATTTGTAAAACTGCATTCAGACACAGAAGTACCCTGCAACAACATATGAGGACACACACTGGAGAGAAACCATTTCTATGTCATATTTGTAAAAATGCATTTACTCAAAAAATTAGCCTACAGGCACATATTAAGACACACACTGGAAAAAATTTGTTTTGGTGTTCTGTGTGCAAAAAGTCATTCAGTTTAAAAAGTAACCTAACTAGACATATGAAACTTCATACTTGAGAGAAACCATTTCTATGCAAGGTTTGTAATAAATCCTTTACACAAGAATGCACCCTTGTTTCACACACTGAAATCATGCTAAAAATCAATCTATCCTGCCATAATATTAGTGAAAATAACATATCAGCTGTATCAGACTGCAATTATCTTTACAGAATGTCACTTGACAGGTAAAATAGGAAAGAAAATTTTCTATTTATATGTACATTTCTGTATACAGAAATGTAACAGTAACCTAATAGTAACAAAACCTAGTCATGAGCAGGAATAATGACTATTGTATCTAGTGTTGACAATTATTTGTCTTTATAACATTTTATTAAATCTTTTTGAGAGATTCCGTATAAAACATAGTCTAGACCATATCAACATAATTATATTATCTCAGTATTGTTTAGTGCATAATAAAGTTTTATGTCATTTAGTATTTAGGTCTTGTTGTATTAGTTTTATGTTACTGAAGTTGTAGTATTCTTGGTGAAATCATAAGATACAAAAGTAATTTCTTTATCAATTGTTCAATTCACATCTTAATTATAATGAAAGTTTCTATTTTAGAACCAATATTCTCAGACATTTTAGTATTAGCTTTTTCTTATTATTTGGCTGTAATTTCATACTTTTTATATATATCTAATGTACTCATTTTCTATATTGGCAGAAAAAAAATACGTAATTAGTCTCAAGTTGGGATACTGTTGTTATAACTAGACATTCTTGACAGCATTAGCTCACTTAATTAGTAATCTTTCTCTAGTGTTCAGTTTAGTATAGCAAACTATAGATGTTGTGCAATGCTTTTAAAATTGAAAGTTAAAAATTATGTTTTTGTGACATACATCTACAACATATATTTTATCATCAGAAATAGCGAAGCAATACTTTCAAGTTGATATTCTATTGCAACTTTACTTCCTGAAGTTATTTGGAATGTTTGTTTTGGTATAGCACAAAAATTAACTTGTTTTGTTACATCTTCAAGATTAAAGCAAGCAAAACAACTCTATATATATACCAGCTCATCAGCTTTATCTCAAAAAAATTATTCAATATACTTTAACACAGAAAATGGGTGTTGTGATGTTTTGCTATTACAACGAATTGACTTTCCTTTTTTGAATAGACCCTTTTGCAATACTCCTGGTAATCAATTTTACAAATAAGAGTTACTTCCACCTAGTATAGAATCTACTTATAGTTTTTATAAATTCTTCAAGAAAACATATTTTTAAATTTTTTTTCAAAACTACTAATATGTCTGCTTACATTGTATATACCAAAAAATTTATCTCCAAACGGAATTATGCTATAGCATAGTTGAGATTTTATGTAGCATGCAGTCAGATTTTAACTTTTTAGTGATTTTGCTTTCTATATTTGATTGAACTAAGTTCCTGGTAGAAGGAATTAAACATTTTTTTGAAGTGGGTACCAGAGGTATTGGAAACGAATCTATTGTTCATCAACAGCGCAAAAATTGCATTAAACTATTAGTTGATTGGCCAGGTGCAAGTTTAACACAAATTGTTCTAAAAGCTTTCGAATATACAATAGCTAACTGCAATGACTAATTCTAAACAAATAGCCAAAGAAATATACTACCATATGATACAGAAAAATTATTGAAATACTAAGTTGTTTAGATTAAGCAAAAGCTACTTTTCTTTTCAATGTCTTTCATGCAGTTATGTTCAGTTCTTTTACCATGTCTCTGATTCAACCATGTAAGTATATGATTTGCCATAATTGTACAGTGGTATTAATTTTTTATTATTTGTGAACAAACTACCCCCATCGATATTCGAACCACAGACCTTGTAGTTGAAAACAGGCGCTAGTCAATTACACTAGGGAAGTCACTGGGTGAACTCATTACTACATTATTCATTATTAAGATGATGACAAAATATAATCTGTATAATTTAAGTGTAAAAATGTTGTGTGGGAAATGAATTTGTGGATACTTTTTGTTCATTTAGCTTCTTGGATATTGTTGTGTGAATGTGTGTATGTTGGTATGCTTGAGTGAGTGAGTGAGTGAGTGAGTGAGTGAGTGAGTGAGTGAGTGAGTGAGTGAGTGAGTGAGTGAGTGAGTGAGAAAGTGAGTAAAAGAGGGAGCCAGTGACTGAACTTTGAGTAAATATTTCAATGTAAACTGGTATAGGCTTTTTTTACTTTGCAGGTTTAGAACTACGTGAGCTATCTCAAACACCAAGCAACCAAATGCAAGAACCTCTTCAGATATCTAAAAAGGATGTTGAGTGGACAATTCCTGCTCTTTGTGAGAATTTTAGTCCATGTAATTACTTTTCCCTAAACTCAGTTTCTCTGACTTCCACAGTTGATACAAACACTAGAGACTACGTGGAAACTTTAGTGTATAACAGCCGCTTACCACAAGAACCTGATGTTTCTTTGTCTGAAGTTATTTCTGAGGCTTTTGGAGTTTTATTTGAAGACTATTCATCCAAAGATCCTGATCCTTACATACAAGATTCATATTGTAGAGATAAGTATAGTGCAGAGTGGGGTCCTTTAGTAACCAATCAGAGCTCTGAGAGACATTCAGTGGTTTTAGACTCTCAAAGTTTTATTACCAATGCAGGCAATCAAACTTTCCTTAATATGCTAACAGCAGTACCCAACACTTACATAGAAGAAGTTGTAGAAAATGAAGTTTTAGATACTTTTAGCAACCACCAACAATTACAATTTCTCAGGAAACAAAGTTCAGTACATGACAACTATCTACCAGAAGAAACTGATGTTCCTCCGTCTGAATTTATTTCTGTGGCTTTCACAGTGTTAGGACAAAATACTAAAACAAAAGTCATCTCAAATTGTGAGTATGAATATTAGATAAATAAAAATAAAACCACCAAAACTTTTCCTCTAAATGCAATTGCTAATTAAATTGAATTATATTAAAGAAATATATTAAAGAAAAACAAAGATTGTATATATTATACCAATAATTAGATTATAGCTTTACTTATTTACATTTCAGTTCCCACAATTGATGCAACCAACCAAGACTCTTTTTTTAGTATGTCAAAATATTATACGATCTTTAATCTGACAACATTTTTAACCTAATTTAAAAATCTCATAAACTTATCACAATTCTTTAACTGGTCATCTCTGTGAAACCCTGGTGGTACAATTTTTAGGCAGCTAGGCTGAGGAGTTATTTCTTAAAGCACATTTTATACCAGATTCAATGATCCCTATAAGCTTCATGACTACTTTAAAATTTCCATCTCCACGAGAAATTCTGATAGTAAAGTTTTTAGACAAGCTTATCACTTGTTTGTAGTCTGGACACAGGAGAAATGATGGCTAGATGTCCTTCTTGACATCATCAACAACTTTTACCAATGGTCAACCCATGACCTTGTTTTAACTAATGTATCCTGGTTTTAACCACAAGTGCACTACTTGTTTCTGGAATTAATTAATTTAATAAATCTTTCAATTGATTTAATTAGGTATGGTTTCTTATTTAGCGACACATGGGTAACTGATTGAAATGCTTGCATGTTTTTCAAAAGAAGAAGTAATAGAATGTAATAAGAAACTTAAATAAACTATGAATTAACTTTGAAAGTCAACATAATATCATTAGTATTGCTGTTTTACAGGTGAAATACAAGTGCATTTAAACAAAGGAGACACTTCTGAGAAGCTACCAGATCTAGTGTGCAAAAAAGCACATGAATATAAGTGGAGAAACTGTTCTAGAGAAATAAACAGGGATATACAAACTCAGGCTGTTCCAAAAGTGAATAACACTACCAACAAATCTATAGATGCCATTGGTGAGAAAGGAAAAGTGATTAAAATGAAGACAACTTTGCATAATATTTGTGAGAATGAGTTAACACAAGAAGCTGGTCTTGAGAAGAATAAAGAGCAGCAGAGCAAAAGGAAATACTTTCAATCTTCACTGTGTAGCTACAAGGCGAGATACATGAGTCATCTCAACCAGCATATGAGAAAACACACTGGAGAGAAACCATTTTCATGTCAGATTTGTAAAAGTGCATTTACTCACAAAACTACCCTGAAACGACATATGAAGACACACACTGGGGAGAAACCATTTTCATGTCATATTTGTAAAAATGCATTCAGTCAAAGATCTACCCTGCAGCAACATATGAGGACACATACTGGAGAGAAACCGTTTTCATGTGATGTGTGTGGGAAATCATTCAATCGAAAAAGTAACCTTGTGACGCATTTGAGAATTCACGCTGGAGAAAAACCATTTTTATGCAATGTGTGTCAAAAATCATTCAATGAAAAAGCTAACCTTCACTCTAACACTAAAATACACACTAAAATCAGTCTAGTCTATCAAAACATAAGTGACTATAACAAATTAACTTTATTAGACTGCAACTTTCTTTATAGAGAGTCACGCACAGAAAACTTACCCCACTATATTAGTGATGCTCGAAAATGTTTCTATAAATTGCACTTGACAGATATAAAATAGGAAGGAAACCTCTTTAATGTTCATGTACATTTCTATATAGCAACAAAAACCTTGACCTGTACAGAAGCAATATTGTTTTTATCTGCAGTTGACAGTTTTCCTTTATCTTTTATTAAAACATTTTTTTATGAGATCCAATATAAAACATATATGTCTACAACATAATATTTTAGTATTTTCTAGTTTATTAAAGTTTTATGCCGTATAGCATACTCAGAAAAAGTTGGCATACAAGGATTGGACATTGATGCTCCATTTTCAAACCCTCCTTCCATTCTCCCCCAAACCCCCAAAAGCACAAACCTCCTATAACTCAAATCTAAAACCCCCTATAGCCCAAAACACAAAGCCCAAACTCAAATATTCACACTGCCACTTTTCCAATCATTACCTGTGCCATTATCACCTAAGCCATTTATACCCAACACCAAATTTTATGTTCGTTTTTATCTACAGCTTTTTGATAACATCAGAAATAACTACACAATTAATCTCAAGTTAAAATGCTATTGCAGCTCTACTTTCGGATGAGTTAGTTAGATAATATTTTTAATACTTATTCTGGGAAAGTGCACAGCTTATCTTGTTGTGCTATATCTTCAAAATTAAACCAACTAAAACTTTGGTCAGATGGCAAAACGACTCTATATATGCCAACTTATCAGTTTTATCTCAACAATTTATTTAATATAATTTGAGACAGCTGACTATTGTTATGATGCTCTTTATCAGATATAACTGACCATCCTTTTTGAATATTTGATTAAACATGCTAAAAATGTATAACACTATTTCTTCATAAACAAAGGTGCTGGTCTTACACATTGTTCCATCAGCTTTCCAATATACAATAGCTATAGCTGCAATGATTAATTATTATAAACAAACATAGCCAAAAAATTAGGCTGATTAAATAACCATATACAATACAAGTCATTGTTTAACTTTAGTCTCATAGTTTACAGGGAAAGGATCACAGTTTTTATGTTTAAAACTAGTTAGTTCTCTTTTCAGTTTTTTCCAGTGGTGTTCAGATCATCTGCCATGTCCGTGATTAAACCATGTAAGTATAAAATAATTTATATGGAACTAATTATGATGGCCTTCTTTATCTATTATTCATTTAAAGAAGATTGATTAAAATCAATTGTATAACTTAAGTGTAAACATGCTGGGTGCCAGTAAATGAATTTGTGCATATTTTATTTTCATTGGCTTTTTGGTATTATTGTGCAAATATGTGTATGTTGGTGTGAGTGAGTGAGTGAGTGAGTGAGTGAGTGAGTAAATGAGTAAGTGCATGTGTGCTTGAGTGTGTGATTGTTTGAGCACAACTGTGTTTGAAATCATCGGGTATAGGAATTCTTGAGTCTTGAATAGATATTTTAATGTAAACTCATAAAGGCTGTTTTTATTTTACAGTAATAGAACCACAGGCAGCTCTCCAAACACCAAGCAAACAGATGCAAGAACCATATCAGATCTCTAAAAATTATGTCGGGTGGAAGAATCCTGCTCTCTGTGAAGACTGTGTTCAAAGTGATGGCTTCTCTGTAAGCTCAGTTGCTATGACGTCTACAGTTGATACAAACCTTCCCTGTTATGTGAACATGGATACTTCAATATACAATCATAATAACTGTCTACCAGAAGAACCTGATGTTCCTCTGTCTGAAGTTATTCCTGAAGCTTTTAGCATTTTAAGTAGAAATTCTTCATCTGAAAATTGTGATACTTACAGACAGGATCCATATTGTAGAGATGGGTATAGTCCTGAGTCGGATTCTTTAGTAACCAATTTCACTTCTGTCAGATATTCTGTGATTTTAGACTCTCAAAGTTTTAATGTCAATACAGACAATCACACTTTCTTTAACGTTCCAACAGCAGCATTTGATATTTACGTAGAAGATAATGTTAAGAGTGGATCTTCAGATACTTTTAGTTACAACCAACAACTAGAACTTCTCAGGAAACAAAATACAGTACAAGAAAACTATCTACCAGAAGAAACTGATGTTTCTCTGTCTGAAGTTATCTCTGAGGCTTTCCAAGTTTTAGGACTGAATACTACAACAGAAGTCATCTCAACAGGTAAGTGTGTTTAGATAGACAAAATGAAAACCATCAAATGTCTCTTTCACTGCAATTGATGATTTAAATTAACATCACATGTTATTGAAGAAACAACAAAAGAAATTTATTTTGCTAAAATTCAGTTTACAACTTTACTCATTTACATTTCAGTTCCCACGGTCGATACATTCAACAATGCCTCTTTTCCTGTGGAAGCCACAGTATATGACAAGTACCTATCAGAAAAATCAGATGTTCCTCTGTATGAAATTATCTCTGACACTCTTAAAGTTTTAGGGTTGAATGCAACAGGGGACTGCAAATCATCAAGTAAATATATGTCTAACACATGTTAAAATCTGTTCAGCAACCTGAAAGATTAATTTGAATTGAATTTAACTGGTGACTGCATGGTTTAACTGTAAAAGCCTGAAAGGTAAAGTTTTTCAGTAGGCTGACAACATATTTTCTATTGTGCCAAACAAAAAATTGTGGCTGAATGTTCCCCCTAACACCAAAAATGACTTTTACCAATAATTAACACCATGACTTTATAGTTCTCATTAAGCTAGCATCATCTTCTCCAGTAGTGCACTAGCTGCTTTCAAAAGTAGTTGATTAAATAACTCGTTTAATTGATCTAGCTAATTGTGCTTTCATCATTGATGGCATATTGGTAGCTGATTGAATTGGATTCATGTTTTTTTTTTAAAAAGTACAAGTATATGTATTTGAATGTATTAGTAACGTTAAATAAACTATGAATGAAAATTGAATGCAATCATACCATTTGTAATTTACTGTTTATAATATTGTTTTACAGGTAAAATACAATTGTGTTTTCATTCAGGAGATACTTCTGAAAATCTACCAGATGTTCTATACAAAGAAACTCATGAATATAAACTGAGAGACCATTCAAGAAATATAAACAAAAATATGGAGGCTGATCACAAAGTGCATAACATTACAAACATATCTATGGATGTTGTTGGGCAGACGAAAGGAGTGATCAAAGAGAATGCAACTATACAAGATGTTTGTGAGTATGGGTTGACACAAGGAGCTGATTTGAAGAAGAATACAGAAAAGAATGGTGCAAGAAACTGTTTTCAATGTTCACAATGTAGCTACAAGGCAAAACGCAAGAGTCATCTCAACCAGCACATGAGAATACATACTGGGAAAAAGTCATTTATATGTGAAATATGCGGGTCTGCTTTTACCTGGAAAGATGTGCTCATCAACCATATGAGGACACACACTGGTGAGAAACCGTTTTTATGTCATATTTGTAAAAGTGCATTCAGTCAAAGATGTACCCTACAGCAACATATGAGGACACACACTGGGGAGAAACCATTTGCATGTCATATTTGTAAAAGTGCATTCAATCATAAGACTACATTAAGGCGACACATGAGGACTCACACTGGAGAGAAACCATTTACATGTCCTTTTTGTAAGAGTGGATTTAGTCAAAGAATTACCCTGCAACGTCATATGAGAACACACACTGGAGAGAAACCATTTTTATGTCATATTTGTAATAGTGCATTCAGTCTCAAATACAATCTACAGCAACATATGAGGACACATACTGGAGAAAAACCATTTGCATGCAGTTTGTGTAAGAAATCATTTGCTCAACAAGGTGGTCTAATTGTACATATGAGGACACACACTGGAGAGAAGCCATTTGCATGCAATGTGTGTAATAAGTCATTTACTCGTAAGCAGGCCCTTCAGTCACATGCTAAAAGACATTCTAAGAATTAGTCTGTTACACCAAATTCCTAGTGACTAGCCTACATACGCAGCTGTATTAAACTTCAAGTTGCTTCTTTAAATAACAAGCACACAAAGAAGTGACATGACCACATACGTAGCTGTACTGAACTTCAAGTGGTTTCTTTAAATAACAAGCACACAAAGAAACATCAGCTAGCAAGTGGTAATGTTTAAAAATTACTTTAAAGTGCGTTTGTCAAAGAAAATGAGAAAAGACCTGCTGTCAAGATCAATGTATACCTGCATCTATAACATTCGTATGCAAAAAGTACATCTAATAAATGATTAGGGTTTTTATATATCTATGCACTTAGACCTAATATATGAGTATGATATTTCTTGCATGTTATACTATTACGGGAAAGTTAGAAAATCATATAGACGCAGACATATAACTATAATTATTTATAATGGTATTTGTATATGCAGTTGGCAATTTGTCTTAATTATCTTTTTTTTTAAATTTTTAAAAGATGTCATGCGTAATCAAAGACATATCTTAGTATTCTTTAGTTTATTAACGTTTTATGTCATATAGTACCTACAGATAGTTCTAATAGTTATATATTAGTGAGGTTCTAGTATTTTTAAGTTATAAAACAAAACTTTTTCATCTTGTTTATTCAATTAAAATCTTAGTTTTATAGTTAAACTTCTAATTTAAAGCCAATGTCCTCACACAGTTGAGTCTAAGTTTTTTCTTTTTGTTTTACCGCAACAATAATGAACCATATAATTTCTCTGAAGTTAAAGTATTATATTGCAACTTTACTTTACTGCAGTAGATTTATGCTTAGATAATAAGTTAGTTTACTACAATGTAGACTCAAAAATTATAGGGCATACAAATTTGTGGACAGATCTAATAATTTCTTGAATCAGCCTATCAGCTTTATCTAAATATGTTTACTTAATATACTTTGAAGCAAGTTGATTTTCCCTTAATTATGAATTTTTTATTCAAAATACCAACAGTGCATATAACACTAATGCTTGATGGACAAAGATGCAGATCTAACCCAATGTTCTACCAGCTTTTTAATATACAATTATAGCTAGCTCTGTAAAAGTTAATTATAAGCAAATAGCCATGATAATTCTGCTGTTATATTAACCCCCCCCCCCTGACAGTGATTATGTTATACTGTATTTATTCAGAACAAGTTAATCTTTTATCCATAGTGTCTCTTAGTTATGGTCAGTTCTTCCACCATGTCTGTGATTCAGCCATGTAAGTATACTTGTTCTTTAGAACTAATAAATTGGTTAATGTGTTATTAATATTTTATGTTGGCCTCTTGTATTTAGTATTTGTAAAATAATTTCTCCCATCAAAAATCGAACCACAGAATTATAGCTTGCAAGCAGGCACTGGCCAATTTCACCACAGGGGTCACTGGGTAAACTCGTCACTACATTACTAATTAAAAAGCTGATTGATTAAAATAAACTGTATAATTTAGATGCAAATTATTGTGTGGCAATTGAAGTCTCGGATATTTCACTTCCATTGAGCTTTTGCATGGGTAAATTATTGTTCAAAAGTGCGAGTATTTTGGTTTGAGTGAGAGATTGAGTGAGTGATTAAGTGAGTGAGTAAGTGAGTGAGCGAGTGGGCGGGCGGGCGGTTTTTGGACAAGCGAACGGGCAGGCGAGTGAGCGAGTGAGTGAGCGAGTGAGTGAGCGAGTGAGTGAGCGACTGAGTGAGCGAGTGAGTGAGCGAGTGAGTGAGCGAGTGAGTGAGCGAGTGAGTGAGCGAGTGAGTGAGCGAGTGAGTGAGCGAGTGAGTGAGCGAGTGAGTGAGCGAGTGAGTGAGCGAGTGAGTGAGTGAGCGAATGAGTGAGTGACTGTGTGACTGAGTGATGGATTGAGTGAGTGAAAGTTAAGTTGATATTTTAACTTAAACTTGTAAAGGCTTTTGTTATTTTGCAGTTATAGAACCACATAAAATATATCAAGCACCAATCAGCAACCAGATGCGAGAGTCTCATCAGATATCTAAAAATGATGTTCAGTGGACAACTACTGCTTTCTGTGAGACCTTTACTCAAAGTCCTAGCTTTTTTGTAGACACAGTTCCTTTGACTTCTACAGTTGATACAAATCCTCAAGACCATGTTAACACAAACGCTTCAGTGTTTGACAGCTGTCTACT
This sequence comes from Bugula neritina, assembly GCA_964035545.1. Classification (NCBI taxonomy): domain Eukaryota; kingdom Metazoa; phylum Bryozoa; class Gymnolaemata; order Cheilostomatida; family Bugulidae; genus Bugula; species Bugula neritina. Next base: position 8,558,985 of record OZ037772.1, on the reverse strand, counting down.
AAAAGAAACTGATGTTCTTCTTTCTGAAGTTATTTCTGAGGCTTTAGGAGTTTTAAACCCCCAATACCTCAAAGCCCAAACCCCCTATAGCTCAAAATCAAAACCCTATATAGCCCAAAACACAAAGCCCTAACTTAAAACCCCTAACCCCAAACTCCAATATTCAAACTGCCACTTTTCCAATCTTTATCTGTGCCATTATTATTTAAGTCATTTATACCCATCACCAAATTATTAACAGCGTTTTGAAGACATCAGAAATAACCCTACAATCAATCGCAATTGCTAGTGCTATTGCACCTCTACTTTTCAATGAGTTAATAATGCTTCTAATGCTCATTTTGGGATAGTGCAAAATGTAAGTTATTGTGCTATATTTTCAAAATTGAAATAACTAAAATTTTGGTCAGAATAATTAACTTTATTTACCAACCTATCAGTTTTATCTCAACTATTTATTCAATTTAATTTGAAACAGCAGATTGGTGTTATGATGTTTTTTTATCAAAAATACTTGGCCATCATTTTTGAATATTTTGTTAACCATGCACAAAATGTATACCACTAGTTCTTCATGGACAAAGGTACAGGTCTAACACATTGTTTCATCAGCTTTCCAATGTGTAATAGCTAGCTGCGATGATTAATTATAAACAAATATAGCCAAGACATTATGCTGTTACATAACCATATGATACAGTACAAATCATTGTTTAACCTTAGCCTCATAGTTTACAGTGAATGTCTCACAGTTTTTATATTCAGAACTAATTAGTTCTCTTTCCAGTGTTCTCTGGAAGTGTTCAGATTGTCTGTGATGAAACCATGTAAGTATGAAACAATGTGGAAATAATTAATTGGTTAGTTTAAGCTACTATTTCATGATAGCCTTCTTTATTTACTATTTATTAACAAGATGATTGATTAAAATAATTTGTATAACTTAGGTGTAAACATGCTAGGTGGTAAATGAATTTGTGCATATTTCACTGTTATTGGGTTTTTGATCTTAATTACTGTGTAAATGTGTGTATGCTGGGGTGAGTGAGTTCATGAGTGAGTGAATGAGTGAATGAGTGAGTGTGTGTGTGTGTTTTCTTTAAATTGTGCACAATTTAAAAAAAAACACACACACCATGTATAGGAATTCCTAAGTTTTGAGTAGATGTTTTAATGTAAGTTTGTTAAGGCTGCCTTTATTTTGCAGTAATGGAACCACAGACAGCTCTTCAAACACTAAGCAAACAGATGCAAGAGCCATATCAGATCTTTGAAATTGATGTCTGGTGGAATAGTCCTGCTCTCTGTGAAAACTTTGTTCAAAGTCACAGCACGTGGATACTTCACTACATAACAATTGTCTACCAAAAGAATTTGATGTTCCTCTGTCTGAAGTTACTTCTGGTGCTTTTAGCAGTTTAAGTAGAATGGATTCATCTGAAGATTGTGATCTTTATAGACAGGAACCATATTGTAGAGATGAGTATAGTGCTGAGTGGGATCCTTTAGTAACCAATAACAGCTCTGAGAGACATTCAGTGGTTTTAGACTTTCAAAGTTCTAATGTCAATACAGACAATCAAACTTTCCTTAATATGCTAACAACAGTGTCTAACAAATATGTAGAAGAAGGTGTAGAAAATGGATTTGCAGACAACTTTAGATACCACCAACAGTTAGAACTTCTCAGAAAACAAAATGCAGTACAAGAAAACTATCTACCATTAAAGGAACCTGAAGCTCTTCTGTCTAAAGTTATCTCTGAGGCTTTTCAAGTTTTAGGATTGACTACTACAATGGAATTCATCTCAACTGGTGAGTATGATTAGATAGATCAAACTTAAACCATCAAATCTTCTCTCTCATTAAAAGTGCAAATTTTATCAAAATACACGATATTAAAAAATGAAACAATAATACTATCAAGTAATTATTTATAAAATTATTTATTTACAGTAGATCATGAAGTTCATCCAAACAACCGAAACGCTATTCCCATAGATGCTACAGCATATGACGGCAATCCACATGAAGAGTCTGATGTTCCTTTGTCTGAAGTTATATTTGGAGCTTTTAAAGTTCCAGGACTGAATCTTTTTGCAGATAACAATTTATCAAGTTAGTACTTGTTTACCACATGTCAAAAAAAATTAACAACCTTAAAGCACATTTTATAGCAGGATCAATGATCCTTATAAACTTTTGAATGCTTTAAAAGTTTCATCTCCATGAGAAGTTCTGATAGTAAATTCTTCGAACAAGCTAAACACTTGTCTTTGGTTGAGACACAGGAGCAATGATGGCTCGATGCTCTTCTAACATCTGTTACCAATTGTCGAATCCCTGACTTTGTTTTAACTAATGTACTGATCTTATCCAGAGTTCACTAGCTGCTTCTAGATTTCCATAATTTATTAAATATTTTATGGTTTCATTATTAGTGACCCATGGGTAACCAATTGAAATCCATGCATGTTTGTATTTTCAAAAAAAGAAGTATACATATAGACATTAGGATGTATTAATACCGATAAGCTAACTATGAATGCGTTTTAAATGCTACCATACCATTTACAATATTTTCTTACAGGTGAATTACAAACGTGTTCAGATACAGAAGATTATACTTTTAAAAATCTACGAGATGTAGAAACTTATAATGAAAATAAGTGCAGAGATTATTCTAGAAATATAAAAAGAAATATAGATACTTACACTGATGAAAAAGTGCATAACATTACCAACATACCTATGGATGTTGTTGGGGCGACAAGAAAAATGTTCAAAGAGAAAGCAACTGGACATGACATTTCTGCCTACAGGTCAACACAAGGAGCTGATCTTGAGAAGGATAAAGAACTGCAGAACAAAAGGAAATGTTTTCAATGTTCAATATGTAGCTACAAGACAAGACACATGGGTAATCTCAACAATCACATGAGAAAACATACTGGAGAGAAGCCATTTCTATGTCATATTTGTAAGAATGCATTCAGTCTCAAATTCAACCTAAAGCAACATATGAGGACACATACTGGAGAGAAACCATTTTCATGCAATGCATGTAAAAAATCATTCATTCAAAAAAGCAACCTCATTTCACATATGAGGACACACACTAGAGAGAAGCCATATCAGTGCAATGTGTGCAAAAAAGCATTTGCTTATAAAGGTGACCTAACTAGACATATGAGAACACATAGTGGAGAGAAGCCATTTCTATGTAATGTTTGTAATAAATCGTTCAATCAAAAATCTAACCTTCATTCACACACTAAAATACATACTAAACATTAATTTGTTCTACCATAAATCAAGTGACTATTCTTCTATCCTTTATATGCCAGATAAAATGGGAAGGAATTTTTTTGCATTTTCATGTATTTTTTGTATTTTCTATGATAACAAAAAACTAGACATGTGCAAAAGTAATACTTTTTGTATCCAGAGTTGAGAATTTGTCTTCATTTTTATTATTATTTTTAAGAGATTTAATATAAAACATTTTCTAGAACATACCAACATAATATTTACTCAGTGTTTTTTAGTTTATTCAAATTTTATGCTGCATATAGTACTTAAGTCTTATTTTAATAGTTTCATGTAACTTATGAGTAATAGTATTCTTGGTGAAAACATGAGATATAAAACAAAAGTTTCTTTATCTTGTTTAATTCACGTCATTGTTTAATGAAAGCTTCTATTTAACAGCCAATATGTTTACACAGTTTAGTATCAGTTCCTTCTCATTTTAGTAAAATTATATGGTTTGTTATAAACGTACATTACCCAATTTTTACATTGTCAGAAAAACCGTACATAATTGCTCTCAAGTTGGGATACTTTTGCTATAACTAGTTATATATAGTTATCACAGCTGTCTCTAATTCAGCAATGATCAATAATTAAAACTACTAAAGTGCTTTGAAGCCTTCTTCATAAAATTTTCAAGAACAAATATTTTTCAAAATGTTTTTAAAACTACCTTAAGATGTGTGCTTATATACCAAAATATTTAGTTCATAAAAAGAACTATTCTATAGCATAGTTGGGATTTTATGTAAAGCAGTCAGACTAAGTTTCTTATAGTGAGTTTGCTTTTTATATTATGGTTGAACTAAATTCCAGGCATGAGGAAACATCCTTTGTAAAGTGGGTACCAGAGGTATTGAAAAAGAGTCTATTGTTTAATAACAGTGCTAAACTTGCATTACAATGTTGCTTGATGCACAAAAGAACCTGATCCTTACAGGCAGGAACCATTGTTCTATCAGCTTTTAATATGCAATATAGCTTACTGCAATGGTTAACTATAAAAAAGCTAAAACATTATGCTGCTAGACTACCATGATAATTTCATGATACAGTAAAAATCATTGTTTTATATTTCTGGTACAGTACAGTAGAAATCTTAAATTGTTTAGATACATAGCAAGTTACTTTTCCTTCGTTTGTCTCTTAGTGATGTTCGGTTCATCTACCATGCCTGTGAGTTCGTCATGTAAGTCCCACATTATGTTGAAGTAATAAAGTGTTAGTTTGCTATTATTCTATGATGACTTTATTTATTGATTGATTAAAATAATCTCTATCATTCAAGTGTTCAAATGTTATGTGGCAAATGAAATCTTGGATATTTTACTTTTATCGAGATTTTTGGGTGAAGTTGTGTGCATATGTTGGTGTTGGTGTTGGTGTTGGTGTTGGTGTTGGTGAGTGAGTGAGTGAGTGAGTGAATGAGTGGGTGAGTGAGTGACTTAGTGAGTCACTGAGTGAGTCACTGAGTGAGTCACTGAGTGATGGAGTGGATGACTGATTGATGAAGGGACTGAGTGACATTGAGTAGATATTAAAATTTAAACTTGTAAAGACTTCGTTTATTTTGCAGTTATAGAGCCACATAAAATACCTCAAACACCAATCAGCAACCAGATGCAAAAGCCATATCAGATCTTTAAAAATGATGTCTGGTGGAAGAGTCCTGCTCTCTGTGAAAACCTTGTTCAAAGTCATAGCTTCTCTGCAAGCTCAGTTGCTATAACTTCTACAGTTGATACAAACACTGACTGTTTTATGAACATGGATACTTCACCATATAACAACTGTCTACCAAAAGAATCTGAAGTTACTTCTGGTGCTTTTAGCAGTTTAAGTGGAAATTATTCATCTGAAGATCCTGATCCTTACAGACAGGATCCATATTGTAGAGATAGGTATAGTGCTGAGTGGGATCCTTTAGTAACATGCAATAATAGCTCTGAGATATATTCGGTGAATTTAGACTCTCAACGTTCTAATGTCAATACAGATCATCAAACCTTCCTTGACCTGCCAACAACAGTATCTGACACTTATATAGAAAAAGGTGTTGAAAATGGATTTTCAGATACTTTTAGTTACCACCAACAATTAGAACTTCTCAGGAAACAAAATGCAGTACATGCAAACCATCTATCAGAACAACCAGATGTTCCGCTTTCTGCAGTTATCTCTGAGGCGTTCACCGTTTTAGGACTGAATACTACAACAGAAGTCATCTCAACTGGTGAGTATGATTAAATGGATAAAACTAAAGCTATCAAAGTTTTTCTCTAATTGAAATTGCTAATTAAATTGAAATCACATAATATTAAAGGATAAAAAAATTATAGATTTGCCAAGATTTAGTTTTTAATTTTACTTCTTTATATTTCAGTTCCCACAGTTGATGCAAGCAACCAACACTCTCATCCTAGAGAAGCTTCAACATATGACCACTCTCTACCTGAAGAACCTGATAATCCATTGTCTGAAACCGTTTCTGCGGTTTTTAAAGTTTTAGGATGGAATCTTTCAGTGGACTACAAATCATCAGGTTAGTATTTGTTTAACACATGTCAAAATAATGTTCAACAACCTGATATGCACGTTTTGAAGCGAATGTAATAATCCGGCCCCATCAAATCATGACTGTTTTTAAAATTGTGTAAAATTCTGTAAAGAATTAGGCACACATGGGTAGCAGAATTAAAAGCATGTGTTTTTTTTTCAACAAAAATTATGCATGTTTAAGGCAATATTAGAAGCAGCAGTGCATATAAAAAAGAAACTCAGACTGATCAAGAAGTGTATAACTTTGCCAAAAAATCTATAGAGCTCTTTGATCATAAAGAAAAAGTGATCAAAGAGAAGACAACTGTCTATGATGTGTGTGAGTGTAGATCAACACAAGAGGCTGGTGTTGAGAAGAATACAGAGCAGCAGATTGAGAGGAAATGTTTTAAATGTTCGCTATGTAGCTACAAGACAAGACATGCAAGGCGCAGAAGTAATATTTATTCTATCTACAGCTGACAGTTTGTTTTTATCTTTTATTGAAATTGTTTTTTAAGATACTTGCTATAACACAATATATAGTCTAGGGCATAAAATCTCTGTATTTTTTAGTTTATTGAAGTTTTATGTCGTACAGTACTTAGGTCTTGCTCTAATATTTTTATGTTACTGAAGTTGTAGTATTCTTAGTGAAAACATGAGATATAAAACAAAATTTTCTCTATCTTGTTCTATTCACATCTTCATTTAATAAAAACTTCTATCTTACAGCCAATATTTTCACATAGTTTAGTATCAGTTCTTTCTCATTTTTTCACTATAAAAGATATTTTCCGTGACATATCTCTACTATTTTTTACATTTTCGGGAAAACCATAATATATGTAATAACTCTCAAGTTGGGGTACTGTTGTAACTAACTTTTTCTAACCACATTATAGCTTGCTTGCTAATGTTAATTTTGGTAAAGCAAAATACAACTTTTGTGCAACACCTTCGAAATTGAAACATTAAGATAGTGCAAAGTTACGCTTCTGCATGTGACATATATCTACAGCATTTTTTATTATCAAAAGTAACAAAGCAATACTTTCAAGTTGGAATACTATTGCAACTCTTCTTCCCAAAGAGCTTTTTAGTGCTGAAATATTATTTGTAATTTTTATTTTAGTATAGCACACAAATTATCTTGTTGTGCTATACATCTTCAAAATTAAAACAAGCAAAACGACTGATTTATATATACAAGCTTATCAGCTTTATCTCAAAAACTTTATTTAATATAATTTGAGACGGCTAAATGGGGGTTGTGATGTTTTTTTATCAGGAAAAATTGACCTTCCTCTGCTTGCAATACTCCTGATAATCAATTTTACAAATGAGAGTTACTTCCACCTAGTAGGATCTTATTATAGTTATCACAGCTATAACCACTTCAGCATTGTTCAATAATGAGAGCACAGAAGTGCTCAACGGAAGCTTTTTTTATTTTTCAAGAAAAAGTACTTTCAAAGTGTTTTCATAACTGTTAAGATATGTGCTTATACCAAAATTTTTATCACCTAACAGAACTATTCTATAGCATAGTTGGGATTTCATGTAGCAGTCAGACTTTAATTTTAATGTGTTGGCTTTCTACATTATTGGTAAACTAAAATTTGGGTAGGAGAAAAAAATTTTAATTGTAAAGTGGGTACCGGAGGTATTAGAAAAGAGTCTATTGTTTATCAATAGTGCAAACATTGCATTACACTATTACTTGACTGGCAAGGGTATATATTTCTAACAAATTGTTCCAAAAGCTTTTTAATATACAATAGCTGACTGCAACAATTAGTTTTAAGCAAATATAGCCTAGACATTATTTTACTAGATGATCATAGGATACAGTACAAATCATTGCTTAGCTGTTCTGAGAGTAAACAGTGAAGGTCCTACTTTGTTTATATTCAAAGCTAGTTACTTCTCTTTCAGGTGTCTTCTAATGGTGTTCAGATCATCTGCCATATCTGTGATTAAACCATGTAGGCCTAAGTATAAAATACTGTGCAAGTAATTATTTGGTTAGTTTAAGCTACTATTTTGTGATAGCCTTCTTTATTTGATATTCATTGAAATGATGACTGATTAAAATAATTTGTACAATTTAGGTGTAAACATGCAGGGTGGTAAATGAATTTGTCCATATTTCACTTTCATTGGGTTTTTGGTGTAAATATGTAAATGTGTGTATGTTGGTGTGAGTGAGAGAATGAATAAGGAAGTGAGTGAGTGGTGGCTGAGTGAGTGAGTGAGTGAGTGGGCATGTGAGAGACCAACAGCATGTGTCTGTGTTGGAAGTCGTTTGAAGTTGTGGAATCTTTGAGTCTTGAGTAGATATGTTAATGTAAGCTTGTAAAAGCCGTCTTTATTTTGCAGTAATAGAAATGCAGGCAGCTTTCCAAACCCTAAGCAAACAGATGCAAGTGCCATATCAGATCTCTAAAAATGATGTTGGATGGAAGAGCACTGCTCTCTGTGAAAACTTTCTTCAAAGTCATAGCCTTTCTGCAAGTGCAGTTCCTTTGGCTTCTACAGTTGATACAAACACTCACTGTTTTGTGAACATGGATACTTCACCATATAACAATTGTCTACCAAAAGAATCTGAAAATCCTTTGTCTGAAGTTGTTTCTGGAGTTTTCAGAAATTTAGGTGGAAACTATTCATTTGAAGATTGTGATCCTTACAGACCGGAACCATTTTGTAGAGATAAGTATAGTGCTCAGTGGAATCTTTTAGTAACCAATAGCAACTCTGAGAGACATTCAGTGAATTTAGACTCTAACATTTTTAATGACAATACAGATTACAATCCAACCTACCTTAATATGCCAACAACAGTATCTGGCACTTATATAGCAGATGTAGAAGATGGTGTTGGGAATGAACTTTCAGATACTTTTAGTTACAACCAACAACTAGAACTTCTCAGGAAACAAAATGCAGTACAACAAAACTATCTACCAGAAGAACCTGATGTTCCTCTGTCTGAAGTTATCTCTGAGGCTTTTCAAGTTCTAGGACTGAATACTACAACAGAAGTCATATCAACAGGTGAGTGTGTTTAGACAGATAAAACAAAAACAATCAAACGCTTCTCTCATTGCAGTTGACGATTTAAATTGACATCACATGATTTTAAAAAAACAACAAGAGAAATTTACTAAAAATCAGTTTGCAATTTTACTCATTTACATTTCACTTCCCACGGTTGATACACTCAACAATACCTCTTTTCCTGTTGAAGTCACAGTATATGACAAGTACTTACCAGAAAAACCTGATGTTCCTCTGTCTGAAGTTATCTCTGACACTCTTAGAGTTCTAGGGTTGAATGCCGCAGGGAACTACACATCATCAGGTTAGTATGTGTCTAACACATGCTAAAATCTGTTCAAAAAACTGAAAGATTTTTTCAAATGAATTTAATTGCAGTGACTGGTTTAACTATGAAAGTCTGAACAGTAAGGTTTTCAGCAAGCTGAAGACCTACTTTCCATTGTGACAAAGAAAGAAATTATGGCTGAATGATCTTCCTGACATAACCAATGGTCTTTACCAATATAAAACTTTATAGTTCCAATTAAGCTAACTTTGTACCCTTTAATATTACAGTAGCTGCTTCCAGTTGGTGTTGATTTAATAACTCTTTTACTTGATCTAGATATGATGGTGTATTGGTAACTGATTGAAAGGGATGAATTTTTCTTGTAAAAGAAGAAGTATATACATGCATATATATATATACTTTAAAATATATTAATGGCATTAAATAAACTATGTCAATCCAACTGGAATGCCATTATACCATTTGCAATTTTGTTTTACATGTGAAATACCTACTATAGCATTTTTAATTACAGGAGACACTTCTGAAGTTCTAATAGCTAATTCACTGGACAAAGAAACTTATGAATATAAACTGAGAGATCATTCTAGAAATATAAACAATGATATGGAGACTGATCACAAAGTGCATAACAATACAAACATATCTATGGATGTTGTTGAGCAGACAAAAGAAGTGATCAAAGAGAAGACAACTATACAAGATGTTTGTGAGTATGAGTTGACACAAGGAGCTGATTTGAAGAAGAATACAGAACAGAATAGGAGCTGTTTACAATGTTCAATATGTAGCTACAAGACAACGCAGATGAGTCATCTCAACCAGCACATGAGAATACATACTGGAAAAAAGTCATTTATATGTGAAATATGTGGCTCTGCTTTTGCATGGAAACATGTTCTCATCCGTCATATAAGAACACACACTGGAGAGAAGCCATTTGCATGCCATATTTGTAAAAGTGCATTTAGTCAAAGCTCTACCCTACAGCAACATATGAGGACGCACACTGGAGAGAAACCATATCAATGCCATGTGTGCAAAGATTCCTTCACCCAAAAAGGGAGCCTAACCAATCACAAGAGAGCACATAATGGAGAGAAGCCATATCAATGCAATGTGTGCAAAAAATCATTCACTCGTAAAGCTAGCCTTCTATCTCACACTAAAATACACACTAAAAATCAATCTATGCTACCATAGTCTCAGTATAGCTGCAAAGCTGCTGTGTTAAAACTTAAATTGTTTCTCTAGCTTATGAAAAACACTCAGATGAACAAGTAGTTCACCATAGTGGTGAGGTTTGAAAATTATTCTTAGTTGTATTCGATAGATAAAACAAGAAGGAGCCATTGTTTTTCTCAAAAATATCTCTGGTAATACAAAGTAGTACTGCTGCATACATGTGTGTATATAGACAATGCATCAAGTTATTAAATGGTAATGACTAATTGCGGATCTAACATGAATACAATATAAACTTTATAGGCTGTATACTAGTACAAGAAATCTAGATAAATGTAGACATTATAGGAACAGAAGTAATATCTATTACTCTATCTTTAGAATCTAAGGTTAGCATTTTTTCTTTATATCTAATTATATTTAAAATTTGTTTTTAAGCAACTTTATACACATGACCTAACACATATAATATCTCAGCAATTTTTAGTTCATTAAAGTTTTATGTCATATAGTACTTATGTCTTATTTTAATAATTTTACGTAACTTATGAGTCATAGTATTTTTAGTGAAATCATGATACATAAAACAAAACTTTCTTTATCTTGTTGAATTCACTTCTTTTTCTAATAACAGTTTCTATTTCACATTCAATATGTTTACACAGTTTAGTATATCAGTTTCTTCTCATTTTCTTTTACTGTAAAATTATATCCTTTTGACATATAATAGATAATTATACATAACGACTGTTTTTATATTGTCAGAAAAACCTTATGTAATACTGTCAAGTTGGGACACTATTGCAACTACATATTCCTGACAGCATTAGAGGTTTAGTCATTGCTCTAATGCTCATTTTGATATATAGAAGATGAGCCAATGTTAAGTATGTCACATTAATATTAAATTTTCCAAAATCCCAAAAACTTTTCCTTAATCGTGATCTGTGTCATTATCACCTAAGCCATTTATACCTAACACTAATTTATAGATTTGTTTTTATTTACAACTTTTTGATAACACCAAACATAACTATGTACAATTACTCTCAAGTTGAAATGCTATTGCAGCTCCATTTCTAGATGAGTTAGTTAAATAATGTTTCTAATGCTTATTTTGGGATATTTAGGAAAGTGCAAAACTTATCTTATTGTGCTAGATCTTTAAATTTAAAACAAGCATTATTTTGGTCAGATGACATAATCCTATATATGCCAACCTATCAGTTTTATTTCAATTATCTATTTAATACAATTTGAAACAGCTGATTGGGGTTGTGATGTTTTTTATCAGAAATAAATGACAATCTCTTTTTGAATATTTTGTTTAACATGCAAAGAAAATATGCCAGTATTTTTTGAAGGACAAAGGTACAGGTCTAACACATTGTGTCATCAGCTTTCCAATGTGTAATAGCCAGCTGCAATGATTATTCATAAACAAATATAGCCAAAACATTATGCTGTTAGATGATTGTATGATACAGTACAAATCATTGTGTAACCTCAGTCTCATAGTTTACAGTGAATATCTCACAGTTTTTATATTCAGAACTAGTTAGTTCTCTTTCCAGCGTTCTCTGGAAGTGTTCAGATCATCTGTCATGTCTGTGATGAAACCATGTTACAAGTATAAAATAGTATAGAAGTAACGAGTTAATGGTAAGGGTGTTTTGATACCTGTCTACTTAGATCTAATATGAATATAATATTTATTTTATGTAATGCCAATACTACAAAATTCGAAAAGTCTCAGCATTAGCAGGAGTAATATCTATACATACATGTATAATTGTACTTGGATCTACATAATTGGCAATATATTCTTATATTTTTTCCTGCTATATTAAAAAAAATGCTATATAAGACATTTTATCTCTGTATAATTTCGTTATATTTAAAGGTTTATTTCACATAGAGTACTTGGAGATATTTTTAACATGGTGTTTTTCAGTTATGAAACAAAACCTTTTTACCTTGTTGAATTTAAATCTTAGTTTTCTGAAAGCTTGCGTTTATAACAGCCAGTATAATTATTATAATGTATTGTTCGGACAATTTAGTATCAGTTCTATTCTCAGTTCTATTCAGTATTTTTTTTGTAAAATGGTATTTCATATTTTTAGAAAAAGCTTATATAATTGATGTTAAGTCAAAGACTCTTGCAACTCTACTTTCTAGCAACAGATTTGTGCATAAATTTCCCTTTTTAATAATCATAATTTGTTAAACAAAATAACCTTGTGCAATGTACATTCAGAAATAAACTAAGCAAAACTGCATTCAAAGGAAACGCATTAACAATTGTCAGCCAATTCTGTTTTATCCCAACAAATTTATTTGATATAGTTCAACATAACTGATGGTGGCTGTGATGTTTGCTATCGAATACTGCTGACCTCTCTTGGTGAATTTTTCATTTTACCTATAATATACAAATACTGGACAAAGGTATAGACTTAACCCATTGTTCCAACAGCTTTTTAATATACAATAGCTAACTGTACTGATTATTTGCAGACAAATAGCCACTACGGTATGCTACTAGATGATTATCTGATTCAGTGTGGATCATAGTCAACTATTCTGATAGTGGATATTTTATAGTGGAGTTTTATTAGGAACCGACTTCTTTTCTTTCAAGTGTCTTTGAGTTGTGTCTAGTTGTTACACCATGTTTGGGGGTCAACCATGTAAGTATAACATTCTGCAAAAATTGATCTCATATTTTGCGGTTGTCTTGTTCATCAGTTTCGAAATACGAATAATTAAATATTAACTTTTTAGTTTGAGTGTACAAATTTGTGTCAATATTACACGTTCATGATTGTTAAGGTACCATTAGACATTTTAGTATTATTCAGCACCTGTGTGAGTGTGTGCATACTAGTGTGAGTGTCTGAGTGTGTACATGGCAGTGTGCTAGAGTGTCCGTGAGTGAACGAGTAAGCTGAGCCAGCGATTGAGGTGAGCGAGGAAGCAGTACAGTGTCAATACAGACGAAGAATTTCCTTTAATAAAATATGTTGTAATGCCGATTTGTAGTACACATTTTAATTATTTTTTAGTCACAAAAACAGAAATGAGTCCGCAAAGTTCAAGCAAAAGAATACAAAAATCTTACCAGATCTTTGAAAGTGATGTTGAGTGGGAGACTTCTGCTGTCTGTGATAACTTTGCTCAACCTGCTAGCTTTTCTTCAGAATTAGTTCCTTTAACTTCCACAGTTGATACAAACCCCCAGAACTATATTAACGCAGAAGCTACAGTGCATAACCACTGTCCACCAGAAGAACCTGATTATTCTCTATCCGAAGTCTTTACTTCAGCTTTTGAAGTTTTAGGTAAAGATTATCCATCTGAAGAACACAATGATTACAGACAGGAGCCACACTGTAAAGAAAGGCATGGTGCTGAGTGGGTTCCTTTAGTAACCAATAACAGTTCTCTGAGATATTCTGTTATTTCAGACTCTCAAAGTTTTAATGTCAATACATACAATCAAACAGTATCTGACTCTTATATAGAAGAATTTGTAAAGAGTCTACATTTAGATCTTTTCAATTACCACCGAAAGTCAAAAGATCTCAAAAAGCAGGATTTAGTGTTTGACTGTTTTCTACCAGAAGAATGTGATGTCTCTCTGTCTGAAGTTATCTCTCAGGTTAATCAAGATTTAGGATTTCCTACTACAACGAAAGTCATCTCAACAGGTGCATGAGTGTGTTCAGATAGATAACTCAAAAACAATCAGATCTATTATATCTCATTCCAGTTCCAGTTACAGTTAAAGTTACAGTTACAGTTATACAGTTACAGTTACAGTTACAGTTACAGTTACAGTTACAAATACAGTTACAGTTACAGTTACAGTTACATGCAGTTACAGTTACAGTTACAGTTACAGTTACAGTTACAGTTACAGTTACAGTTACAGTTACAGTTACAGTTCCGTCTTAGTTTAAGACTTCACTTATATTCATTTTAGTTACTGAAGTTGATGCAAGCAACCAGAACCCTTTTCTATTGGAAGCCACAGCATGTGACAGCCTTTTACCTAAAGAGCCTGATGTTTTCTTGTCTGAAGTTATTTCTAATTGTCAGTATAAGCTTACCACATATCAAAATATATTAAACCTTGTTCTGACTAATTTCTAGTAGTCTCATCCCCAATACCACTACCTGCTTTCTAATTTAATTATTTTAATGAACTTTTTAACTTATCAACTTAAATAATATGCTCTAATCATTGGTACATTATTGGTAATTGATTGAGCTGCATGCATATCTTTGTTTTTCTATAAGAATTGAATTATATACATATATACTGCAAAATTAGCTTATTATATTAGTGATATTATAAAATGAGTAAACTTGAATGCCACTTCAATGTTTGTACCGTTGCTTTATAGGTGAACCAAATGCATGTTTAACTACAGGAGGCACTTTCGGAAATCTATTAGATCTACTGTGCAACAGAAATTATGAATATAAGTGCAATGACTATTCTAAAGAAATAAACAGAAGTATAGTGACTCAAACTGATCAAATAGTGTATAAAATGGCCCACAAGCCTGCAGATGTCCTCGATCAGAAAGAAGAAGTTATCAAAGAGAAGACAACTTTACATGATGTTTGTGAGTATGAGTTCACACAAGAAGCTGGTCTTGAAAAGAATACAGAGCAGCATAGTGAAAGGAAACATTTTCAGTGTTCAATATGTAGCTACAAAACCAGACAAATGGGTCATCTCAACCAACACATGAGAAAACACACTGGAGAGAAACCATTTTCATGTCATTTTTGTAAAAGTGCATTCAGTCAAAGAATTACCCTGCAACGACATATGAGGACACACACTGGAGAGAAACCATTTCTATGCAATTTGTGTGAGAAATCATTCTCTCGAAAGTGTAACCTTATGTTACATATGAGGACACACACCGGAGAGAAGCCATATTCATGCCATGTGTGCAAAAAATCATTTACTCAACAAAGTGCCCTAACCAGACATATGAGAACACATACTGGAGAGAAGCCATTTCTATGCCCTGTCTGTAAGAAGTCATTCACTAGTAAAGCTAGCCTTCTGTCTCACACTAAAATACATGCTAAGAATCAGTCTGGTCTACCATAGTCTAAGTATAGCTGCAAGGCTGCTGTATTAAAATTCAAATCGTTTCTCTTATAAAAAACACTCAGATAAACAAGTAGCTCACCATAGGGGTGATGCTTGAAATTTATTCTTAGTTGTATTTGACTGCAGATAAAACAAGAAGAAGCCATTGTCATTTTCAAAATTGTCTCTGGTAATGCAAAGCAATAATACTGCATAAATGTTTGTATATAGACAATGCATCTAGCTGATGAAAGGTAAATATTTTAACACATCTGTCTATTCGGATCTAACATGAATACAATATAAACTTTATAAGCTGTAAAAGTACATGAAAGCTGGATAAATGTAGACATAGGAACAGAAGCAATATAATATGTTATTCTATTTTTAGAATGTAAAGTTGAAAATTTTTCTTTATATTTAATTATATTTAAAAATTGTTTTTTAAGCAACTTTATACACATGACCTAAAACATATAATATCTCAGCAATTTTTATTTCATTAAAGTTTTACATCATATAGTACTTATGTCTTATTTTAATAGTTTTATGTAACTTATGAGTAATAGTTTTTTTAGTGAAATCATGATACATAAAACAAAATTTTCTTTATCTTGTTGAATTCACTTCTTTTTCTAATAACAGCTTCTATTTCACATTCAATATGTTTACACAGTTTAGTATCAGTTTCTTCTCATTTTCTTTTACTGTAAAATTATATCCTTGTGACATATAATAGATAATTATTCATAACGACTGTTTTTATATTGTCAGAAAAACCCTTATATGTAATACTGTCAGGATGGGATAATGTTGTAACTACACTTTCCTGACATCAATAGCGGTTTTTCATTGCTCTAATGCTTATTTTGATATAGAAAATGAGCCAATGTTAAGTATGGCACATTATTGTTAAATTTTCCAAAGCCTCAAACCCTGCAATATCCACACTGCCACTTTTCCAATCATTACCTGGGGCATTATCACCTAAGCACTTTATACCTAACACCATGTTGTAAGTTCACTTTTATCTATACAGCTTTTTAATAAGATCAAACAATATACACATTTCATTTCAAGTTGAAATGCTATTGCACCTCTACTTCTTGATGAGTTAGTTAAATAATCTTTCTAATTAATAACATCAAACAATATATACAATTCATCTCAAGTTGAAAGGCTATTGCACCTCTATTTCCGGATGGGTTAATTAAATAATGTTTCTATAATGCTTATTTTGGGATAGCACAAAAATCATTTTGTTTTGCTATCTCTTTAAAATCAAAACAAGCAAAACTGTGGTCAGACAAAACGACTCTATATGCCAACCTATCAGTTTTATCTCAACAATTTATTTAATACAATTTGAGACAGCTGACTGAGGCTATCATGTTGTTTTTTATCAGAAACAAATGGCCATCCTTTTTGAATTTTTTGGTGAACATCCAAAAAATGTATGCCAATATTTTTTGAAGGACAAAGGTACAGGTCTAACACATAATTTCATCAGCTTTCCAATGCGCAATAGCCAGCTGTAATGATTAATTATATAAACAAATATAGCTAAAACATTATGCTGCTAGATGACCACATGATACAGTACAGATCATTGTGTAATCTTAGTCTGATATAGTTTACTGTGAATGTCTCACAGTTTTTAAATTTAGAACTAGTTAGTTCTATTTCCAGAGTTTTCTGGAAGTGTTCAGTTCATCTGCCATGTCTGTGATTAAACCATGTAAGTATGAAACACTGTGGAAATAACTAATTGATTAGTTTAGGCTACTATTTCATGATAGCCTTTTTTATATTTATTATTCATTAACAATTAAAGATGGTTGATTAAAATCAGTTGTATAACTTTGGAGTAAACATGTTGTGTGGCAAGTGAACTCATGGATGCACGTTACTTCCATTGAGTCTTTTGGGTATTGTTTTGAGTGAGTGAACTTTGAGTAGATATTTTGATGCAAGCTCTTAAAGGCTTTCTTTACTTTACAGTTATAGAACCGCATACAATTCTTCAAACATCAAGTCAATCAATGCAAGGACTTCATCACATCTCTAAAAATGATTTTGAGTGGACGATTCCTGATCTCTGTGAGACTTTTATTCAGTGTCCTAGCTTTTTTGTAAACGCAGTTCCTTTGACTTCCACAGTTAATACAAACCCTCAGGACTATGTTAACACAGAAGCTTCAGTGTACAACAGCTGTCTACCACAAGAATCTGATGTTCATTCGTCTGAAGTTTTTTCTAGAGCTTTTGGAGTTTTATCTGAAGATTATTCATCCAAAGATCCTGATCCCTACAGACAGGATCCATATTGTAGAGATCAGTATAGTGCTGAGTGGGATTCATTAGTAACCAATAACAGCTCTTCAATGCATTCAGTGAATTTAGACTCTAACATTTTTAATGACAATACAGATTACAATCCAACCTACCTTAGCATGCCAACAACAGCATCTCACACTTATGTAGAAGATGTAAAAGATGGTGTTGAGAATGAATATTCAGATACTTTTGGTCACAACCAACAATTAGAACTTCTCAGAAAACAAAATTCAGTACAGGAAAACTATCTACCAGAAGAAATTGATGTTCCTCTGTCTGAAGTTATCTCTGAGGCTTTTCAAGTTTTAGAACTGGATACTACAACAGAAGTCATCTCAACAGGTAAGTGTGTTTGGATAGACAAAATGAAAACCATCAAATGTTTCTTTCACTGCAATTGATGATTTAAATTAACATCACATGTTATTGAAAAAACAACATAAGAAATTTGCTAAAAATCAGTGTGCAACTTTACTCATTTACATTTCAGTTCCCACAGTTGATACAATCAACCATACCTCTTTTCCCGTGGAACCCACAGTATATGACAAGTATTTACCAGAAATACCTGATGTTCCTCTGTATGAAATTATCTCTGACACTCTTAAGGTTCTAGGGTTGAATGCCACAGCGGGCTACAAATCATCAGGTAAGTATAATATGTTCAATGCATGTTAAAATCTGTTCAACAACCTGAAAGATCATTTTAAAACAAGTTTAACTGGTGACTGGTTCAACTGTGAGAGCCTGAATGGTAAATCTTTACAGCAGGCTGAGAATGTATTTTCCTAACACCACCAGCGCCCTTTACCAATAATCAAATTTATAGTTTTAATCAGCCTAGTATTATCTTCTTCCGTAGTGCACTGTATCTGCTTTCAAAAGTAGTTAATTTAATACTTCTTTTAATTGATCTAGCTATAACTGTGCATCCATCATTGGTGGCATATTGGTAACTGATTGAATCGGATCCATGTTTTTTTTCAAAACAATATATTTATAATATATGTTAAATAAATTGGGAATTAACCTTGGATACCATCCTAAAATTTTTAATACTGTTTTACAGGTGAAATGCAGTTGTGTTTGAATACAGGAGATGTTTCTGAAATTCCACCAGATCCACCGGACAAAGAAACTTATGGATACAAGTGGAGAGACCATTCTAGAGATATAAACAGAGATATAGGGACTCACACTGATCAAAAAGCGTATAACATTACCAACATATCTATGGATGTTGTTGGGCCGACAAAAGAATTGATCAAAGAAAAACCATTTGTACATAACATTTGTGCGTCAACACAAAAAGCTGGTCTGGAAAAGAATACAGAAGAGCAGAGCAAAAGGAAGTGTTTACAATGTTCAATATGTAGCTACAAGACAAGGCACATGGGTTATCTCCACAGGCATATGAGAATACATACTGGAGAAAAGTCATTTATATGTGAAATATGTGGGTCTGCTTTTAGCTGGAAAGTGGTTCTCATCCGTCATATGAGGACGCACACTGGAGAGAAGCCATTTGCATGTCATATTTGTAAGAGTGCGTTCAGCCGAAGAGTTACCCTGCAGCAACATGTCAGGACACACACTGGAGAGAAACCATTTTTATGCAATGTGTGTGAAAAGTCTTTCACTCAAAAGGGTCACCTTATGTCACATATGAGGACACACACTGGAGAGAAACCATATCAATGCAATGTGTGCAAAAAATCATTCACTCGTAAAGCTAGTCTTCTGTCTCACACTAAAATACACGCTAAGAATCAATCTATTCTACCATAGTCTCAGTATAGCTGCAAAGCTGCTGTAATAAAATTCAGATTGTTTCTCTAGCTTATTATGAAAAACACTCAGATGAACAAGCAGCTCATTATAAGACCATGTTTGAAAATTATTCTATAAATTGTGTTTGACAGATAAAATAAGAAGGAACCATAATTGTCATTTCCATAAATATATCTGGTAATACAAAGCAATATCACCGCATACATATATGTGTATATAGACAATACATAAATAGTTGATGAATGGTAAACATTATTACATATATCAGTTCCTACATATAGTCATTTATATCTGACATGAATATAATATTAACTTTAGACGCCATGTATATTAGCTAGTACAAGAAATTTATGGATAAACCTATACGTTATATATGCACAGAAGTAATATAGTTAACCTCTCTTTAATTACTATTATTATTCTTTAAGCAATTTTTACACATATATAGTCTAAGACATAAAATCTCGGTATTCTTTAGTATGTTAAAGTTTTATGTCATATTATATAGTACTTATAGGTCTAGTTTTAATACTTTTATGTTGCTGAAATTGTAGTATTTTTGGTGAAACTCTCTTTATCTTGTTCACTTTTTTAGGTCTAATGAAAGCTATTTTACAGCCAATATAAAGTTCAGGCAGTTTAGTATCAGTTCCTTCCCATTTTCTTACGTAAAATTTTATTATTTGTAACACATCTATTCTTGTATTTATGTTGACCGAAGGAAAATAATACGTAATTGCTCTCAAGCTGGGATACTCCTGTAACTAACCTTTCCTGGCAGCATTAAATTGCTTAGTAGTTTTTCTAATAATGATAATTTTTGTATAGCAAAATATAGATGTTGTGCTACGACTTCAAAATTGAAAGATTGAGGCTGCAAAATTATGTTTTTGATTGATGTACATCTACAGCATATCGACATCATCTGAAATAACGAAGCAACACTTTCAAGTTGAAATACTATTTCAACTAAACTTTCTGAAGAGCTTGTTAGTACTGAAAGATTATTTGTAGTGTTTATTTTGGCAAAACACAAATTTCATCTTGTTTTGCTACCTCTTTAAAATTAAAACAAGCAAAGCTGTTGTCAGACAAAACAACTCTATACATTTGTCTCCTACAACAGAACTATTCTGTAGCATAGTTAGGGTTTTATTCAACAGTCAGACTTTCATTTTCTAGTGAGTTTGCTTTCTATATTTTGGTTTAACCAAGTTTCTGGTAGGAGAAAAGAACTTCTGTAAAATACATACCAGAAGTATTGGAAAAGAGTCTATTGTTCATCAAAAATAAAAAAATGCATTACACTGTTGCTTGATAGACAAAAGAACTTTATTCCTAAAAATAGGAGTTATTGCTCCATCAGCTTTTATTATGCAATAGCTAACTACAATGATTAAATATAAAAAAGCTAAAACATTTTGCTGCTAGACTACCATGATAATATTATGATACAGCAAAAATTCATTGTTCAACCTTCCTGGTATACAGTACAGTAGAAAACTTACATTGTTTAGATTCAGAACAAGCTTCTTTTGCTTTCATTGTCTCTCAGTTATGTTCAGTTCATCTACCATGTCTGTGAGTGAGTCATGTAAGTATAGCCTTCTGATGATAATAAATTGGTTAGTTTCCTATCGTTTTATGATAGCTTTATTTATTCATTGATTAAAATAATCTTTATGATTCAAGTGTAAAAAGATTGTGTGGCTAATGAATTCCTAGATATTTTACTTCTATTCAGCTTTTTGGCTGAAAGTGTGTGTATGTTGGTATTAATTGGTGAGTGAGTGAGTGAGTGAGTGAGTGAGTGAGTGAGTGAGTGAGTGAGTGAGTGAGTCAGTGAGTGAGTGAATGAGTGAGTGAGTCAGTGAGTGTGTAAACCTTGAGTAGATATTTTAATGTAAACTTGTAAAGGCTTTCTTTATTTTGCAGTTATGATATATTAGAACCACATAAAATATCTAAAACAACAATGCAATCCAAACCAATCCAATGCAATCTAAACCAGATGCAGGAGCCTCATCGGATAACCAAAAATGAATATGAGTGGATGATTCCTGCTCTCTGTGAAACTTTTATTCAAAGTCCTAGTTTTTTTGTAAACGCAGTTCCTTTGACTTCCACAGTTGATACAAACCCTCAGGACTATGTTAACACAAAAGCTTCAGTGTACAACAGCTGTCTACCACAAGAATCTAATGTTCATCCGTTTGAAGTTTTTTCTAAAGCTCTTGGAGTTTTATCTGAAGATTATTCATCCAAAAATCATGATCCCTACAGACAGGATTCATATTGTAGAGATGAGTATAGTGCTGAGTGGGATCCTTTAGTAACCAATAACAGCTCTGAGAGACATTCAGTGATTTTAGACTCTAACATTTTTAATGACGATGCAGATTACAATCCAATCTATCTTGACATGCCAACAACAGTACCTGGCACTTATGTAGAAGATGTAGAAGATGGTGTTGAGAATGAATTTTTGGATACTTTTAATTGCAACCAACAATTAGAACTTCTCAGGAAACAAAATGCAGTACAAGAAAACTATCTACCAGAAGAAACTGATGTTTCTCTGTCTGAAGTTATCTCTGAGGCTTTTCAAGTTTTAGGACTGAATACTACAACAGAGGTCATCTCAACAGGTATAAGTGTGTTTAGATAAACAAAATGAAAACCGTCAAATGTCTCTTTCACTGCAATTGATGATTTTAATTAACATCACATGTTATTGAAGAAACAACAAAAGAAATTTGCTAAAGACCAGTTTGCAACTTTACTCATTTACATTTCAGTTCCCACAGTTGATACACTCAACCATACCTCTTTTCCTGTGGAAGCCACATTATATGACAAGTACCTACCAGAAAAACCTGATGTTCCTCTGTCTGAAGCTATCTCTGACACTTTTAAAGTTCTAGGGTTGAATGCCGCAGCGAACTACAAACCATCAGGTTAGTATATGTCTAACTGCACATGTTAAAGTCTGTCCAGCAACTTGAAAGATATATTCATATTAAATTTAACTGGTGACTGATTTAACTATGAAAGCTTGAATGGTAAAGTTTTTCAGCAGGCTGACAACATATTTTCTATTGTGCCAAGCAAAACATTGTGGCTGAATGCTCCCCCTAACCCTAAAAAATGACCTGTACCAATAATAAACACCATGATTTTATAGTTCTCATTAAGCTAGCATCATCTTCTGCAAGTAGTGCACTAGCTGCTTTTAAAAGTAGTTGATTAAACAACTCGTTTAATTGATCTAACTAATGGTGCTTTCATCATTGGTGGCATATTGGTGGCTAATTGAACTGGATTCATGTTTTTTTAAAAAATAAGTACAAATATATATATTTGAATGTATTAGTAACGTTAAATAAACTATGAAGAAAATTGAATGCAATCATATCATTTGTAATTTACTGTTTATAACATTGTTTTACAGGTAAAATACAATCGTGTTTTTATACAGGAGATACTTCTGAAAATCTACCAGATGTTCTATACAAAGAAACTCATGAATATAAACTGAGAGACCATTCTAGAAATATAAACCCAGATATGAAGATTGATCAAGAAATGCATAGCAATACAAATATATCTATAGATGTTGTTGAGCAGACAAAAGGAGTGATCGAAGAGAAGACAACTATACATGATGTTTGTGAGTATAGGTTGACACAAGAAGCTGGTCTTAAGAAGAATACAGAGCAGCATAGTGCAAGGAGCTGTTTTCAATGTTCAATATGTAGCTACAAGACAACGCAGATGAGTCATCTCAACAGGCACATGAGAATACATACTGGAAAAAAGTCATTTATATGTGAAATATGCGGGTCTGCTTTTACCTGGAAACATGTTCTCATCCGTCATATAAGAACACACACTGGAGAAAAGCCATTTGCATGTCATTTTTGTAAAACTGCATTCAGTCAAAAATTTACCCTGCAACAGCATCTCAGGACACATACTGGAGAGAAACCATTTTTATGCCATATCTGTAAAACAGCATTTAGTCACAAAACTACCCTGAAACGACATAAAAGGACACACAGTGGAGAGAAGCCATTTTCATGCCATATTTGTAAACGTACATTCAGTCTCAAATACAACCTACAGCAACACTTGAAGACACACACTGGAGAGAAGCCATTTGCATGTCATGTGTGCAAAATATCATTTACTCGTAAGCAGGCTCTTCAGTCACATGCTAAAATACATTCTAAGAATTAGTCTGATTCACCAACTGCCAATTGACTACACACGTAGCTGTATTAAACTCCAAGTTGCTTCTTCTATATATCAAAGCATACAGAAAAATAATAATGCCACTAGTGGCAATGCTTGAAAATTATCTTTAAATAGCAAAGCGTGACAGATAACATAGGAAAGAACGTTCTTTATCCTATGTATATGTCTAGTTATACCAAGGAGTTTTATTAAACACACATATAATTAATACATCTGATTATTGGTAAGGGTGTTTTGATATCTGTCTACTTAGATCTAATATGAATATGATATTTATTTTATGTATTGCTAATACTAGAAAATTGCAAAAGTCTCAGCATTAGCAGGAGTAATATCTATAATTGTACTTGTATCTACATTTGGCAATTAGTTTTTATCTCTTTTTTACTAATGTATAGGATGCTATATAAAACATTATACCTCAGTATTATTTCAGCTATAATTAAAGTTTTGTTTCACATATAGTACCTAGGAATAGTTTTAATATGGTAGTTTCCAGTTACGAAACAAAATTTTTTATTGCGTTGAATTTAAATCTTAGTTTTCTGAAAGCTTCTATTTCACAGCTGATATAATTAATATAATATAGTGTTCAGACAGTTTTATTATAATATATTTCTTATTTTCATACTGCAATTCAGTGAAATGATATTTCCTACTTTTAGAAAAACCTTATATAGTTGGTGTCAAGTCAAAATACTATTGCAACTCTGCTTTGGAGCAACTAATTTGTGCATCAACGACATTTTAATAATCATAATTTGTTAGGCAAAATAACCTTGTGCAAAGTGCATTCAGAATTAAATTCAGCAAAACGGTATGCCAAGAAAAACACATTAATAAATCAGCCAACTCTTTGTTATCCCAACAAATTTATTTGATATAATTTAACATTACTGATGGTGGCTGTGATGTTTGTTGATCTCTCTTGGTGAATTTTTCATTTGGCCTACAAAGATTGGACAAAGGTATAGACTTAACCCATTGTTCCAACAGCTTTTTAATATACAATAGCTAACTGTACTGATTATTTACAAACAAATAGCCAGAAGGCTATGCTACTAGATAATTATCTAATTCAGTGTAGATCATAGTCAACTATTCTGATAGTGGATATTTTATAGCGAAGTGTTATTAGGAACCGACTTCTTTTCTTTCAAGTGTCTTTGAGTTGTGTCTATAGTTGTTACACCATGTCTGAGGGTCAGCCATGTAAGTATAACATTCTGCAAAAATTGATCTCATATTTTGCGGTTGTCTTGTTCATCAGTTTCAAAATATGAATAATTAAAATTTAACTTTTTAGTTTGAGTGTACAGATTTGTGTCAATATTACACGTTCATGATTGTTAAGGTACCATTAAATGTTTTAGTATTATTCAACACCTGCGTGAGTGTGTGCATACTAGTGTGAGTGTCTGAGTGTGTACATGGCAGTGTGCTAGAGTGTTCATGAGTGAACGAGTAAGCTGAGCCAGCGTTTGAGGTGAGCGAGTGAGCAGTACAGTGTCAATACAGACGAAGAATTTCCTTTAATAGAATATGTTGTAATGCAAATTGGCACAAATTTTAATTATCTTTTAGTCATAGAAATAGAAGTGAGTCCGCAAAGTTCAAGCAAAAGAATACAAGAATCTCACCAGATCTCTGAAAGTGATGTTGAGTGGGAGATTTCTGCTGTCTGTGATAACTTTGCTCCACCTTCTAGCTTTTCTTCAGAATTAGTTCCTTTAACTTCCACAGTTGATACAAACCCCCAGGACTATATTAACACAGAAGCTACAGTGCATAACCACTGTCCACCAGAAGAACCTGATTATTCTCTATCCGAAGTCTTTACTTCAGCTTTTGAAGTTTTAGGTAGAGATTATCCATCTGAAGAACACAATGATTACAGACAGGAGCCACACTGTGAAGAAAGGCATAGTGCTGAGTGGGTTCCTTTAGTAACCAATAACAATTCTCTGAGATATTCTGTTATTTCAGACTCTCAAAGTTTTAATGTCAATACATACAATCAAACAGTATCTGACTCTTATATAAAAGAACTTGTAAAGAGTCTACATTCAGATCTTTTCAACTACCATCGAAAGTCAAAAGATCTCAAAAAGCAGGATATAGTGTTAGACTGTTTTTTACCAGAAGAATGTGATGTCTCTCTGTCTGAAGTTATCTCTCAGGCTAATCAAGATTCAGGATTTCCTACTACAACGAAAGTCATCTCAACAGGTAAGTGTGTTCAGATAGATAACTCAAAGATCATTAGATTTATCATCTCGTTCCAGTTCCAGTTCCAGTTCCAGTTCCAGTTCCAGTTCCAGTTACAGTTACAGTTCCAGTTCCAGTTACAGTTACAGTTACAGTTACAGTTACATTCACCTTTACAGTTACAGTTACTTAAATACAGTTACAGTTTGGTATTAGCTTGAAACTTTACTTATATTCATTTTAGCTACTGAAGTTGATGCAAGCAACCAGGACCCTTTTCTATTGGAAGCCACAGCATGTGACAGCCTTTTACCTAAAGAGCGTGATGTTTTCTTGTCTGAAATTATTTCTAATTGTCAGTATATGCTTACCACATATCAAAATATATTAAACCTTGTTCTGACTAATTTCTAGTAGTCTCACCCCAATACCACTACCTGCTTTCTAATTTAATTAATTTAATGAACTTTTTAGCTTATCAATTTAAATAATATGCCCTAATCATTGGAACATTATTGATGGTAATTGATTGAGCTGCATGCATATTTTCGTTTCTCTATAAGAATTATATACATATAAGGCAAAATTAGCTTATTATATTAGTGATATTATATAAAATGAGTAAACTTGAATGCCACTTCAATGTTTGTACTGTTGCTTTATAGGTGAACCAAACACACGTTTAACTACAGGAGACACTTCCGGAAATCTATTAGATCTACTGTGCAACAGAAATTATGAATATAAGTGCAATGACTATTCTAAAGAAATAAACAGAAGTATAGTGACTCAAACTGATCAAATAGTGTATAAGATGGCCAACAAGCCTACAGATGTCCTCGATCAGAAAGAAGAAGTTATCAAAGAGAAGACAACTATACATGATGTTTGTGAGTATGAGTTGACACAAGAAGCTGGTCTTGAAAAGAATACAGAGCAGCATAGTGAAACGAAACATTTTCAGTGTTCAATATGTAGCTACAAAACCAGACAAATGGGTCATCTCAACCAACACATGAGAAAACACACTGGAGAGAAACCATTTTCATGTCATTTTTGTAAAAGTGCATTCAGTCAAAGAATTACCCTGCAACGACATATGAGGACACACACTGGAGAGAAACCATTTCTATGCAATTTGTGTGAGAAATCATTTACTCAAAAGGGTAACCTTGCTTCACATATGAGGACACACACCGGAGAGAAGCCATATTCATGCCATGTGTGCAAAACATCATTTACTCAACAAAGTGCCCTAACCAGACATATGAGAACACATACTAGAGAGAAGCCATTTCTATGCCCTGTCTGTAAGAAGTCATTCACTCGTAAAGCTAGCCTTTTGTCTCACACTAAAATACATACTAAGAATCAGTCTATTCTACCATAGTCTAAGTATAGCTGCAAAGCTGCTGTATTAAAATTCAAATTGTTTCTCTTATGAAAAAGACTCAGATAAACAAGTAGCTCACCATAGGGGTGATGCTTGAAATTTATTCTTAGTTGTATTTGACTGCAGATAAAACAAGAAGAAGCCATTGTCATTTTCAAAATTGTCTCTGGTAATGCAAAGCAATAATACTGCATAAATGTTTGTATATAGACAATGCATCTAGCTGATGAAAGGTAAAGATTTTAACACATCTGTCTATTCGGATCTAACATGAATACAATATAAACTTTATAAGCTGTAAAAGTACATGAAAGCTGGATAAATGTAGACATAGGAACAGAAGCAATATAATATTTTGTTCTATTTTTAGAATGTAAAGTTGAAAATTGTTCTTTATATTTATTTATATTTAAAATTTGTTTTTTAAGCAACCTTTATACACATAGTCTAGAACATATAATATCTCAGCAACTTTTAGTTCATTAAAGTTTTATGTCATATAGTACTTATGTCTTATTTTAATAGTTTCATGTAACTTATGAGTAATAGTATTCTTGGTGAAAACATGAGATATAAAACAAAACTTTCTTTATCTTGTTGAATTCACTTCTTTTTCTAATAACAGCTTCTATTTCACATTCAATATGTTTACACAGTTTAGTATCAGTTTCTTCTCATTTTCTTTTACTGTAAAATTATATCCTTGTGACATATAATAGATCATTATACATAACGGATGTTTTTATATTGTCAGAAAAACCTTATGTAATACTGTCAAGTTAGGATACTGTTGTAACTACACATTCCTGACATCAATAGCGGTTTAGTCATTGCTCTAATGCTTATTTTGATATAGAAAATGAGCCAATGTTAAGTATGGCACATTAATGTTAAATTTTCCAAAACCTCAAACCCTGCAATATCCACACTGCCACCTTTCCAATCATTACCTGGGGCATTATCACCTAAGCACTTTATACCTAACACCAAGTTGTAAGTTCACTTTTATCTATACAGCTTTTTAATAGCATCAAATAATATATACATTTCATCTCAAGTTGAAATGCTATTGCACCTCTATTTCCAGATGGGTAAGTTAAATAATGTTTCTATAATGCTTATTTTGGGACAGTGCAAAACTTATCTTGTTGTGCTATATCTTCAAAATTAAAAAAAAAAAAAAAAAAAAAATGGCACAACTCTATATGCCAATTTATCATTTTTATCTCAACAATTTATTTAATACAATTTGAGACAGCTGACTGGGGCTATCATGTTGTTTTTTATCAGAAATAATTGGCCATCCTTTTTGAATTTTTTGGTAAACATGCTAAAAATGTATGCCAGTATTTCTTGAAGGACAAAGGTACAGGTCTAACACATAGTTCCATCAGCTTTCCAATGTGCAATAGCCAGCTGTAATGATTAATTATAAACAAATATAGCTAAACATTATGCTGTTAGATGACTGTGTGATACAGTACAGATCATTGTTTAACCTTTGCCTCTTAGTTTATACAGTGAATGTCTTACAGTTTTTATATTCAGAACTTGCTAGTTCTCTTTCCAGTGTTCTCTGGAAGTGTGTCTGTGATTAAACCGTGTAAGTATAAAAGGCCGTGGAAATAACTAATTAGTTAATTTAGGCTATTATTTCATGATAGCTTTTTTTATATTTATAATTCATTAACAAGATGCATGGTTGATTAAAATCATTTGTATAACTTTGGAGTAAACATGTTGTGTGGCAAGTGAACTCATGGATACGTGTTACTTCCATTGAGTCTTTTGGGTATTATTTTGAGTGAGTGAACTTTGAGTAGATATTTTGATGCAAGCTCTTAAAGGCTTTCTTTACTTTACAGTTATAGAACCACATACAATTCTTCGAACATCAATTAAACAGATGCAAGAACTTCATCACATCTCTCAAAATAATAATGAGTGGACGATTCCTGATCTCTGTGAGAATTTTATTCAATGGCCTAGCTGTTTTGTAAACGCAGTGCCTTTGACTTCCACAGTTGATCCAAACCCCCAGGACTATGTTAACACAAAAGCTTCAGTGTACAACAGCTGTCTACTACAAGAATCTAATGTTCATCCGCCTGAAGTTTTTTCTAAAGCTCTTGGAGTTTTATCTGAAGATTGTTCATCCAAAAATCCTGATCCCTACAGACAGGATCCATATTGTAGAGATGAGTATAGTGCTGAGTGGGATCCTTTAGTAACCAATCACAGCTTTTCAAGACAATCAAGGAATTTAGACTCTAACATTTTTAATGACAATGCAGATTACAATCCAACCCACCTTAACATGCCAACAACAGTATCTCACACTTATGTAGAAGGTGTAGAAGATGATGTTGAGAATGATTATTCAGATACTTTTAATTACAACCAACAATTAGAACTTCTCAGAAAACAAAATGCCATACAAAGATTTTATCTACCAGAAGAAACTGATGTTCCTCTGTCTAAAGTTATCTCTGAGGCTTTTCAAGTTTTAGGACTGAATACTACAACAGAAGTCATCTCAACAGGTAAGTGTGTTTAGATAGACAAAATGAAAACCGTCAAATGTCTCTTTCACTGCAATTGATGATTTTAATTAACATCACATGTTATTGAAGAAACAACAAAAGAAATTTGCTAAAGACCAGTTTGCAACTTTACTCATTTACATTGCAGTTCCCATGGTTGATACACTCAACAATACCTCTTTTCCCAATAAAGCCACACTATATGACAAGTACCTATCAGAAAAACCTGATGTTCCTCTGTCTGAAATTATCTCTGACACTTTTAAAGTTCTAGGGTTGAATGCCACAGGGGACTACAATTTATCAAGTTAGTATATGTTTACCACATGTTAAAATTTGTTCAACAACCTGAAAGATCAATTTAAATTGAATTTAACTGGTGACTGATTTAACTATGAAAGCCTGAACGGTGAAGTTTCTCAGCAGGCTAACACCATATTTTCTATTGTGACCATGGAAAACGTGTGGCTGAATGCTCCCCCTAACACCAAAAATGACCTTTACCAATAATTAACACCATGACTTTATAGTTCTCATTAAGCTAGCATCACCTTCTGCAAGTACTGCATTAGCTGCTTTTGAAAGTAGTTGGTTAAATAACTCGTTTAATTGATCTAGCTAATTGTGCTTTCATCATTGGTGGCATATTGGTAGCTGATTCAATTGAATTCATGTTTTCTTAAAAAAAAGTACAAATATATGTATTTGAATGTATTAGTAACGTTAAATAAACTATGAATGAAAACTGAATGCAATCATACCATTTGTAATTTACTGTTTCTAACATTGTTTTACAGGTAAAATACATTCGTGTTTTCATACAGGAGATACTTCTGAAAATCTACCAGATGTTCTATACAAAGAAGCTCATGAATATAAACTGAGAGATCAGTATAGAAATATAAACAATGATATGGAGACCGATCACAAAGTGCATAACAATACAAACATATCTATAGATGTTGTTGAGCAGACAAAAGAAGTGATCAAAGAGAAGACAACTTTACATGATGTGTCTGAGTATGAGTTGACACAAGGAGCTGGTGTTGAGAAAAATACAGAACAGCATAGTTCAAGGAGCTGTTTACAATGTTCAATATGTAGCTACAAAGCAAGGCAGATAAGTCATCTCAACAGGCACATGAGAATACATACTGGAAAAAAGTCATTTATATGTGAAATATGCGGGTCTGCTTTTACCTGGAAAGATGTGCTCATCAACCATATGAGTCGACACACACTGGTGAGAAACCATTTTCATGTCATATTTGTAAAAGTGCATTCAGTCAAAGATCTACCCTGCAGCAACATATGAGAACTCACACTGGAGAGAAGCCATTTGCATGTCATATTTGTAAAAATGCATTCAGACACAGAATTACTCTGCAGCAACATATGAGGACACATACTGGAGAAAAACCATTTTCATGCAGTGTGTGTAATAAATTATTCTCCCACAAGAGTACCCTTATGCCTCATATGAGGATACACACTGGAGAGAAGCCATATTCCTGTCATCTGTGCAAAAAATCATTTGCTCAAAAAAGTTCCCTAACCAGACACATGAGAGCACATAGTGGAGAGAAACTATTTCTATGTCCTGTGTGTAACAAATCATTTGCTCGTAAAGCTAGCCTTCTGTCTCACACTAAAATACACGCTAAGAATCAATCTATTCTAAGTATAGCTGCAAAGCTGCTGTGTTAAATTTTAAGTTGTTTCTCTTATGAAAAACACTCGGATGAACAAGTAGCTCACTATAAGATGATGTTTGAAATTTATTCTTAGTTGTATTTGACTGCAGATAAAACAATTTAAGGAGCCATTGTTATTTTCAAAAACATCTCTGGTAATGCAAAGCAATTTTGCTGCATACATATGTGTATATAGACAATGCATTGAGTTAATAAATGATAAAGACTTTAACACATCTGTCTATTTGGATCTAACATGAATACAATATAAACTTTATAGGCTGTATACTAGTACAAGAAATCTAGATAAATGTAGACATTATAGGAACAGAAGCGCATGATAGCTATTATTCTATTTTTAGAATCTAAAGTTAGCATTTTTTCTTTATATTTAATTACAATAAAAAAATTTATTTTAAGCATTTTTATGCACATAATCTAGAACTTATGATATCTCAGCCATTTTAGGTTTAATAAAGTTTTATGTCACATATATATAGTACTTATGTCTTATTTTAATAGTTTCATGTAACTTATGGGTAATAGTATTCTTAGTGAAAACATGATACATAAAACAAAATTTTCTTCATCTTGTTGAATTCACTTCTTTTTCTAATAACAGCTTTTATTTCACATTCAATATGTTTACACAGTTTAGTATCAGTTTCTTCTCATTTTCTTTTACTGTAAAATTATATCCTTTTGACATATAATAGATAATTATACATATTGACTGTTTTTATATTGTCAGAAAAACCTTATGTAATACGGTCAAGTTGGGACACTGTTGTATAACTACACGTTCCTGACAGCATTAGAGGTTTAGTCATTGCTCTAATGCTCATTTTGATATATAGAAGATGAGCCAATGTTAAGTATGTCACATTAATATTAAATTTTCCAAAACCCCAAAAACTTTTCCTTAATCGTGATCTGTGCCATTATCATCTATAAGCTAAAGCCATTTATACCTATAACACTAATTTATAGATTCCGTTTTATCTACAGCTCTTTGATAACATCAAACATAACTTTAAAAAATTATTCTCAAATTGAAATGCTATTGCACCTCTATTTCCGGATAAGTTAGTTAAATAATGTTTCTATAATGCTTATTTTAGGAAAGTGCAAAACTTATCTTGTTGTGCTATATCTTCAAATTTAAAACAAGCATTATTTTGGTGTTCAGAAAGTTTAGTGTCAGTTCTTTCTCATTTTTTTACTGCAATTCAGTAATTTTTTTTGTGAGATGGTATTTCATATTTTTAGAAAAAGCTTATATAATTGATGTTAAGTCAAAATACTGTTGCAACTCTACTTTCTAGCAACAGATTTGTGCATAAATTTCCCTTTTAATAATCATAATTTGTTAAACAAAATAACCTTGTGCAATGTACATTCAGAAATAAACTAAGCAAAACTGCATTCAAAGGAAACGCATTAACAATTGTCAGCCAATTCTGTTTTATCCCAAAAAATTTATTTGATATAATTTAACATTACTGATGGTGGCTGTGATGTTTGCTATATTGAATACTGCTGACCTCTCTTAGTGATTTTTTCATTTGACCTACGAAGATTGGACAAAGGTATAGACTTAACCCATTGTTCCAACAGCTTTTTAATATACAATAGCTAACTGTACTGATTATTTACAAACAAATAGCCAGAAGGCTATGCTACTAGATGATTATCTGATTCAGTGTGGATCATAGTCTAACTATTCTGATAGTGGATATTTTATAGTGAAGTTTTATTAGGAACCGACTTCTTTTCTTTCAAGTGTCTTTGAGTTGTGTCTAGTTGTTACACCATGTCTGGGGGCCAGCCATGTAAGTATAAATTTTTGTAAACATTAAAAAATTGTTGGCTAATTGGTACTATTCAATGGTTTTCATATCTATCTGTTTCTAAAGAATGATTGAAAAAAAAAGTAAACTTATACTGTGTAAGTGTACAAAATTTTTTAGCAATTGCACTCTCATGTGGATCTTACTGTGTCATTGGAACTTTCATTACCATTGTGTGCCTGTGCGAGTGTGTGCGAGTGTGTGCGAGTGTGTGCGAGTGTGTGCGAGTGTGTGCGGGTGTGTGCGGGTGTGTGCGGGTGTGTGCGGGTGTGTGCGGGTGTGTGCGGGTGTGTGCGGGTGTGTGCGGGTGTGTGCGGGTGTTTGCGGGTGTGTGCGGGTGTGTGCGGGTGTGTGCGGGTGTGTTCTAGTGTGTGCTGAGTGAACATATACAAGAGCTTTCTCTGAAAACTTTACTCAAACTTCTCATAGGTTTTTTTATAAACTCAGCTCCTTTAATTTCTACAGTTGATACAAACACTCAAGACAATGTTGACACAGAAACTGCGACATATGACAACTGTCTATCACAAGAATCTGATATTCCTATGTTGCCAGAAGCTTTTAGCAGTTCAAGTGGAAATTATTTACCCGAAAATCCTAATCCTTACAGACAGGATTCATATTGTAGAGATGAGTATAGTGCTGAGTGGGATCCTTTAGTAACCAATAACAGCTCTGAGAGACATTCGGTGAATTTAGACTCTCAAAGTTTTAATGTCAATACAGACAATCAAACTTTCCTTGAAATGCAAACAACAGTGTCTGACACTCATGTCGAAGATGGTGTAGAAAATGAATTCTCAGATCTTTTGAGCAACCGCCCACATTTGGAACATCCCAGGAAACAAAGTGCAGTACATAAAAACTATCTACAAGAAAAACCTGATTTTACTACATCTGAAGTTATGTCTGATCAGACTTTTAAAGTTTTAGGACAGAATACTGCATCGGAAGTCATTTCAACTGGTGAGTATACTGATTAGATAAATAAAGCAAAAACCATCAAATGTTTCATTCATTGCAATTACTAATTGAAATGATATCACATAATATTAAGGATTAAACAATAAAATAAATTAGCCAAGTATCAGTTTACAACTATACTCATTTACGATTCAGTTCCCATGGTTGATGCATAGAACCATATACCTCTTTCTTCATAGAAGTCACAGTGTACGACAAGGACCTACCAGAAGAACCTGGTGCCCCTCTGTCTGAAGCTATCTCTGACAGTTTAAAAGTTTTAGGGTTGAATGCCATAGCGGACTACATATCATCGGGTTAGTATGTGTTTAACACATGTTAAAATCTGTTCAAAATGCTGAAAAATAATTTAAAAACCAGTTTAACTGGTGACTGGTTTAACTGTAAAAGCGTGAATGGTAAAGTTTTCAGAAAGCTGAGAACATATTTTCTATTGTGGCAAAGGAAAAATTATGGCTGAATGCTTCTCCTAACACCAATATGGCTTTACCAATGATGTATGTCATGATTTTATAGTTCTAATTAAGCTAGCATCATATCCTCCAGTAGTGCAATAACTGCTTCAATAGTAGTTGATTTGATAACTCTTTAAATTGATATATTATAGCTGGTTGTGCTTTCATCATTGGTGGCATATTAGTAACTGATTGAATTGGATCCATGTTTTCTCAAAAAAAAGAAGAATACATAATTTATACATTAGGATGTATTAATAACTTTAAAAAAACTATGAATGAAAACTCAATGCTATTATATCATTTGTAATACTGTTTTACAGGGGAAATCCAAGATCATTTATATTCTGAAATTCTACCAGATACACTGTACAAAGAAACTTATGAATATAATTGCAATGACTATTCTAAAGAAATAAACAGAAGTATAGTGACTCAAACTGATCAAATGGTGTATAAGATGGCCAACCAGGCAACAGATATCCTTGATCAGAAAGAAGAAGGAATCACAGAAAAGACAACTTTACATGATGTTTCTGAGTATGAGTCGACACAAGAAGCTGGTTTTGATGAGAATACAGAAGAGCAGAACAAAAGGAAGTGTTTTCAGTGTTCACTATGTAGCTTCAAGGCAAGGGATATGGGTAGTCTGGACAGACACATGAGAATACATACTGGAGAGAAGCCATTTGTATGTGAAATATGTGGGTCTGCTTTTGCCTGGAAAAATGCTCTTATCTGTCACATGCGAATACACACAGGAGAGAAGCCATTTCTATGTCATATTTGTAAAACTGCATTCAGCCAAAGAGGTACCCTGCAGAAACATGTCAGGACACACACTGGAGAGAAGCCATTTCTATGTCATGTGTGTAACAAATCATTCGCTCAAAAAGGTTCCCTAGCCAGACACATGAGAGCACACACTGGAGAGAAACCATTTTCATGTCATATTTGTAAAAATGCATTCAGACACAGAATTACTCTACAGCAACATATGAGGACACATACTGGAGAAAAACCATTTTCATGCAGTGTGTGTAATAAATCATTTACTCAACAAAGTTCCTTAACCAGACACATGAGAGCACATAATGGAGAGAAGCCATTTCTATGTCATATTTGTAAGAAGTCATTCACTAGTAAAGCTAGCCTTCTGTCTCACACTAAAATACATACTAAAAATCAGTCTGGTCTACCATAGTCTAAGTATAGCTGCAAAGCTGCTGTATTGAAATTCAAATTGTAACTCTTATGAAAAACACTCGGATAAACAAGTAGCTCACCATAGGGGAGATGCTTGAAATTTATTCTTAGTTGTATTTGACTGCTGTTAAAACAAGAAGAAGCCATTGTTATTCCCATAATTGTCTCTGGTAATGCAAAGCAATAATACTGCATACATGTGTGCATATATAGACAATGCATCTAGCTGATGAAAGGTGAAGATTTTAACACATCTGTCTATTCGGATCTAACATGAATACAATATAAACTTTATAAGCTGTAAAAGTACATGAAAGCTGGATAAATGTAGACATAGGAACAGAAGCAATATAATATGTTATTCTATTTTTAGAATGTAAAGTTAAAAATTGTTCTTTATATTTAATTATATTTAAAGTTTTATTATAAGCACTTTTATACACATAGTCTAGAACATATAATATCTCAGCAACTATTAGTTCATTAAAGTTTTATGTCACATATTATATATGTAGTACTTACGTCTTATTTTAACAGTTTCATGTAACTTATGACTAATAGTATTCTTAGTGAAATCATGATACATAAAACAAAATTTTCTTCATCTTGTTGAATTCACATCATTGTTTAATAAAAGTTTCCATTTTACAGCCAATATGTCCACACAGTTTAGTATCGGTTCTTTCTCACTTTCTCTTACTGTCAAACTATATTATTGTAGCATAATATAAATATACATAATTGTCAGAAACACCTCGTGTAATACTGTCAAGTTGGGATACTGCTGTAACTACACATTCCTGACATCAATAGCGGTTTATTCATTGCTCTAATGCTTATTTTGATATAGAAAATAAGCCAAAGTCAAGTATGGCACATTAATGTTAAACTTTCCAAAACCTCAAACCCTGCAGTATTCACACTGCCACTTTTCCAATCAGTACCTGCTGCATTATCTACTAAGGCATTTATACCTAACGCCAAGTTGTAAGTTCACTTTTATCTACATAGCTTTTTAATAACATCAAACAATATATACAATTCATCTCAGGTTAAAATGCTACTGCACCTCTACTTCCGAAAGAGTTATTTAAATAATAATTCTAATGCTTATTTTGGGAGAGTGCAAAACTTATCTTGTTGTGCTATATCTTCAAAATTAAAAAAAAAAATTTGGTCAGATGGCATAACTCTATATGCCAACTTATCATTTTTATCTCAACAATTTATTTAATACAATTTGAGACAGCTGACTGAGGCTATTATGTTGTTTTTTATCAGAAATAATTGGCCATCCTTTTTGAATTTTTTGGTAAAAATGCTAAAAATGTATGCCAGTATTTCTTGAAGGACAAAGGTACAGGTCTAACACATAGTTCCATCAGCTTTCCAATGCCCAATAGCCAGCTGTAATGATTAATTATATAAACAAATATAGCCAAAACATTATGCTGCTATAGATGACCATATGATACAGTACAGATCATTGTGTAATCTTAGTCTGATATAGTTTACAGTAAATGTCTCACAGTTTTTATATTTAGAACTAGTTAGTTCTATTTCCAGAGTCATCCAGTGGTTTTCAAATCATCTGCCATGTCTGTGATTAAACCGTGTAAGTATAAAAGGCTGTGAAAATAACTAATTAGTTAGTCTAGGCTACTATTCCATGATAGCCTTTTTTATATTTATAATTCATTAACGATGATTGCGAGTGTGTGCGAGTGTGTGCGAGTGTGTGCGAGTGTGTGCGAGTGTGTGCGAGTGTGTGCGAGTGTGTGCGAGTGTGTGCGAGTGTGTGCGAGTGTGTGCGAGTGTGTGCGAGTGTGTGCGCTGAGTGAACTTATACAAGAGCTCTCTCTGAGAATTTTACTCAAGCTCCTCATAGGTTTTCTGTAAACTCAGCTCCTTTAATTTCTACAGTTGATACAAACACTCAAGACAATGTTAACACAGAAACTGCAGCATATGACAACCGTCTATCACAAGAATCTGATATTCCTATGTTGCCAGAAGCTTTTAGCAGTTCAAGTGGAAATTATTTACCCGAAAATCCTAATCCTTACAGACAGGATTCATATTGTAGAGATGAGTATAGTGCTGAGTGGGATCCTTTAGTAACCAATAACAGCTCTGAGAGACATTCGGTGAATTTAGACTCTCAAAGTTTTAATGTCAATACAGACAATCAAACTTTCCGTGAAATGCCAACAACAGTATCTGACACTTATGTCCAAGAAGGTGTAGAAAATGAATTCTCAGATTTTTTGAGCAACCGCCCACATTTGGAACATCCCAGGAAACAAAGTGCAGTACGTGAAAACTATCTGCAAGAAAAACCTGATTTTACTACATCTGAAGTTATGTCTGATCAGACTTATAAAGTTTTTGGACAGAATACTGTACCGGAAGTCATTTCAACTGGTGAGTATACTGATTAGATTAATAAAGCAAAAACCATCAAATATTTCATTCATTGCAATCACTAATTGAAATGATATCACATGATATTAAGGATTAAACAATAAAATAAATTAGCCAAGTATCATTTTACAACTATATACTCATTTACGATTTAGTTAACCTCTGGTTGATGCATACAACCTCTTTCTTCATAGAAGCCACAGTGTATGACAAGTACCTACCAGAAGAACCTGGTGCCCCTCTCTCTGAAGCTATCTCTGACAGTTTAAAAGTTTTAGGGTTGAATGCCTTAGCGGACTACATATCATCGGGTTAGTATGTGTGTAACACATGTTAAAATCTGTTCAAAATGCTGAAAAGCAATTTAAAAACCAGTTTAACTGGTGACTGGTTTAACTGTAAAAGCCTGAATGGTAAAGTTTTCAGAAAGCTGAAAACATATTTTCTATTGTGGCAAAGGAAAAATTATGGCTGAATGCTTCTCCTAACACCAATATGGCCTTAACCAATAATGTATGTCATGATTTTATAGTTCTAATTAAGCTAGCATCATCTTTTCCAGTAGTGCAATAACTGCTTTCAATAGTAGTTGATTTAATAACTCTTTAAATTGATATATTATATAGCTAGTTGTGCTTCCATCATTGGTGGCATATTAGTAACTGATTGAATTGGATCCATGTTTTCTCAAAAAAAGAAGAATACATAATTTATACATTAGGATGTATTAATAACATTAAAAAAACTATGAATGAAAACTCAATGCTATTATATCATTTGTAATACTGTTTTACAGGGGAAATCTAAGATCATTTATATTCTGAAATTTTACCAAATACACTGTACAAAGAAACTTATGAATATAAGTGCAATGACTATTCTAAAGAAATAAACAGGAGTATAGTGACTCAAACTGATCAAATAGTGTATAAGATGGCCAACCAGCCTACAGATGTCCTCAATCAGAAAGAAGAAGTGATCAAAGAGAAGACAACTGGACATGATGTTTGTAAGTATGAGTCAACACAAGAGGCTGGTCTTGAGAAGAATAAAGAAGGGTATAAAGAAATGTCCTCAGTGTAACTATAAGACAAAAATTATGAAACATCTTACTCGGCACTTTAGAACACACACGGGAGAAAAACCATTTTCATGTCACATTTGTATAAAGAAATTCTCTACCAGTGATATCCTAAAGCAACACATGAGGACACACACTGGAGAGAAACCATATCAATGTGATGTTTGTAAAAAGTCATTTTCTCTAAGCGGCACCCTAACCAGACATATGAGAACACACACGGGAGAGAAACCATATCAATGTAATGTTTGTAAAAAGTCATTTTCTCGAAGCGGCACCCTAACTAGACATATGAGAACACACACGGGAGAGAAGCCATATACATGCAATGTGTGCAATACATCATTTCCTCAAAAGAACCACCTTATTTCACATATGAGGACACACACAGGAGAGAAGCCATATACATGCAATGTGTGTAACAAATCGTTCACTAAAAAAACTAGCTTTCATTCACACATTAAAAAACACACTAAAAACCGATAAAATGGGTAATCAAAGACATAATATTTCAGTATTCTTTAGACTAGTAAAGTTTCATGTCATATAGTACCGCATATAGATAGTTTTAATAATTATATATTAGTAAAGTTCTAGTCTCTTTAAGTTATTAAATAAAACTTTTTTATCTTGTTCAATTCAACCCTTAGTTTTATAGTTATGCTTCTACTTCACAGCCAATGTGTTCACACAGTTGAATCTATAAGCTCTTTTTTTCTGCAACATTATAAGGTTTTGTGAATTATATAATAAACCATATAATTATACTCTCAAGTTAAAATACTCTTCCAACTTTTCTTTACTGCAAAATTTTTATGCTTAGATAAATGTTCTAATGTTTAGTGTCTTGTAAAAGTTAGTTTACTACAATGTACCTTTAGAACTAGGACCTACAAGTTTGTGGCCGGATGAAATAATTCTTTCAATCAGCCTATCAGCTTTATCTAAACAAGTTTACTTAATATACTTTGAAACAACTGATTAATTCTTCCGTCAAACCGAATAAAATTTCCCTTATGATTCTTTATTCAAACATGCCAACAGTGCATGTGACACTAATGCTTGATGGACAAAAATGCAGATCTAACTCAACTTTCCACCAGCTTTTTAGTATACAATAACCAGCTCTGTAAAGATTAATTATAAGTAAATTGTTATAAAGACCGTATATTGCTGCTAGCTGGATTAACCTTACTGATTGTAGACATTTTACACTATAACAAGTTACTCCTCTAATATACAACAGCCAGCTCTGTAAGCAAATAGCCATGATAATTCTGCTGTTATATTAACCCCCCCCCCTGTCAGTGATTATGTTATACTGTATTTATTCAGAACAAGTTACCCTTCTATCCATAGTGACTCTTAGTTATGGTCAGTTCTTCTACTATGTCTGTGATTCATTCATGTAAGTATACTTGCTCTGTAGAACTAATGGATTGGTTAATGTGTTATTAATATTTTATGTTGACCTTTGGTATTTAGTATTTGTAAAATAATTTCTCCTGTCAGAAATCGAACCACAGAATTACAGCTTGCAAGCAGGCGCTAGCCAATTACACCACATGAGCCACTGGGTAAACTCATCACTACATTACTAATTAAATAGCTGATTGATTGAAATAAACTGTATAATTTAGGTGTAAATTATTGTGCTATGAAGTCTCGGATATTTCACTTCCATTGAGCTTTTGCATGGGTAAATTATTGTACAAAAGTGTGAGTATGTTGGTTTGAGTGAGAGATTGGGTGAGTGATTAAGTGAGTGAGTAAGTAAGTGAGTGAGCGAGTGAGCTAGCGGGCGGGCGGTTTTTGGCAGCCAGGCAAGTGGACAAGCGAACGGGCAGGCGAGCGAGTGAGTGAGTGACTGTGTGACTGAGTGATGGATTGAGTGAGTGAAAGTTAATTTGATATTTTTACTTAAACTTGTAAAGGCTTTTGTTATTTTGCAGTTATAGAACCATATGAAACAGATCAAGCACCAATCAGCAACCAGATGCAAGAGTCTAATCAGATATCTAAAAATGATGTTCAGTGGACAACTAATGCTTTCTGTGAGACTTTCACTCAAAGTCCTAGCTTTTTTGTAAACACAGTTACTCTGACTTCCACAGTTGATACAAATCCTCAAGACTATGTTAACACAAACGCTTCAGTGTTTGGCAGCTGTCTACTAAAAAAAACTGATGTTCTTCTTTCTGAAGTTGTTTCTGAGGCTTTAGGAGTTTTAAACCCCCAATACCTCAAAGCCCAAACCCCCTATTATAGCTCAAAATCAAAACCCTCTATAGCCCAAAACACAAAGCCCTAACTTAAAACCCCTAACCCCAAACTCCAATATTCAAACTGCCACTTTTCCAATCTTTATCTGTGCCATTATTATATAAGTCATCTATTCCCATCACCAAATTAATAACAGCGTTTTGAAGACATCAAAAATAACCCTACAATCAATCGCAATTGCAAGTGCTATTGCACCTCTACTTTTCAATGAGTTAATAATGCTTCTAATGCTCATTTTGGGATAGTGCAAAATGTAAGTTATTGTGCTATATTTTTAAAATTGAAATAAATAGAATTTTGGTCAAATTAATTATCTTTATTTACCAACCTATCAGTTTTATCTCAACTATTTATTCAATTTAATTTGAAACAGCAGATCGGTGTTATGATGTTTTTTATCAAAAATACTTGGCCATCATTTTTGAATATTTTGTTAACCATGCACAAAATGTATACCACTAGTTCTTGATGAACAAAGGTACAGGTCTAACACATTGTTCCATCAGCTTTCCAATGTGTAATAGCTAGCTGTAATGATTAATTATAAACAAATATAGCCAAAACATTATGCTGTTAGATGACTGTGTGATACAGTACAAATCATTGTTTAACTTCAATCTCATAGTTTACAGTGAATGTCTCACAGTTTTTATATTCAGAACTTGCTAGTTCTCTTTCCAGTGTTCTCTGGAAGTGTTCAGATCATCTGCCATGCCTGTGATGAAACCATGTAAGTATGAAACAATGTGGAAATAATTAATTGGTTAGTTTAAGCTACTATTTCATGATAGCCTTCTTTATTTACTATTTATTAACAAGATGATTGATTAAAATAATTTGTATAACTTAGGTGTAAACATGCTAGGTGGTAAATGAATTTGTGCATATTTCACTGTTATTAGGTTTTTGGTCTTAATTACTGTGTAAATGTGTGTATGCTGGGGTGAGTGAGTTCATGAGTGAGTGAATGAGTGAGTGTGTGTGTGTCTTTTCTTTAAATTGTGCACAATTTAAAAAAACACACACACCATGTATAGGAATTCCTAAGTTTTGAGTAGATGTTTAAATGTAAGTTTGTTAAGGCTGCCTTTATTTTGCAGTAATGGAACCACAGACAGCTCTTCAAACACTAAGCAAACAGATGCAAGAGCCATATCAGATCTTTGAAAATGATGTCTGGTGGAATAGTCCTGCTCTCTGTGAAAACTTTGTTCAAAGTCACAGCTTCTCTGCAAGCTCAGTTGCTATGACTTCTACAATTGATACAAACACTCACTGTTTTTTGAACATGGATACTTCACTACATAACAATTGTCTACCAAAAGAATTTGATGTTCCTCTGTCTGAAGTTACTTCTGGTGCTTTTAGCAGTTTAAGTGGAATGGATTCATCTGAAGATTGTGATCTTTATAGACAGGAACCATATTGTAGAGATGAGTATAGTGCTGAGTGGGATCCTTTAGTAACCAATAACAGCTCTGAGAGACATTCAGTGGTTTTAGACTCTCAAAGTTCTAATGTCAATACAGACAATCAAACTTTCCTTAATATGCTAACAACAGTGTCTAACAAATATGTAGAAGAAGGTGTAGAAAATGGATTTGCAGACAACTTTAGATACCACCAACAGTTAGAACTTCTCAGAAAACAAAATGCAGTACAAGAAAACTATCTACCATCAAAGGAACCTGAAGCTCTTCTGTCTAAAGTTATCTCTGAGGCTTTTCAAGTTTTAGGATTGACTACTACAATGGAATTCATCTCAACTGGTGAGTATGATTAGATAGATCAAACTTAAACCATCAAATCTTCTCTCTCATTAAAAGTGCAAATTTTATCAAAATACACGATATTAAAAAAATGAAACAATAATACTATCAAGTAATTATTTATAAAATTATTTATTTACAGTAGATCATGAAATTCATCCAAACAACCGAAACGCTATTCCCATAGATGCTACAACATATGACGGCAATCCACATGAAGAGTCTGATGTTCCTTTGTCTGAAGTTATATTTGGAGCTTTTAAAGTTCCAGGACTGAATCTTTTTGCAGATAACAATTTATCAAGTTAGTACTTGTTTACCACATGTCAAAAAAAATTAACAACCTTAAAGCACATTTTATAGCATGCAGGATCAATGATCCTTATAAACTTTTGAATGCTTTAAAAGTTTCATCTCCATGAGAAGTTCTGATAGTAAATTCTTCGAACAAGCTAAACACTTGTCTTTGGTTGAGACACAGGAGCAATGATGGCTAGATGCTCTTCTAACATCTGTTACCAATGGTCGAATCCTTGACCTTTTTTTTAACTAATTTGCACTGATCTTATCCAGAGTTCACTATAGCTGCTTTTAAATTTCCATAGTTTA
The DNA here is from genome assembly GCA_964035545.1 of Bugula neritina. NCBI lineage: Eukaryota > Metazoa > Bryozoa > Gymnolaemata > Cheilostomatida > Bugulidae > Bugula > Bugula neritina. The sequence goes on along the minus strand of OZ037772.1, from coordinate 8,514,592 downwards.
CTAACTATTTTATGGTTTCATTATTAGTGAACCATGGGTAACCGATTGAAATCCGTGCATATGTTTGTTTTTTCAAAAAAGAAGTATACATATAGACATTATAGGATGTATTAATAACTATGAATAAGCTTTAAATGCCATCATGCATACCATTTATGATATTGTCTTACAGGTGAAATACAAACATGTTTGAATACAGGAGATTATACTTTTAAAAATCTACCAGATGTACTATACAAAGAAACTTATAATGAAAATAGGTGCAGAGATTATTCTAAAGATATAAAAAGAGATATAGAGACTTACACTGATGAAAAAGTGCATAACATTACCAACATATCTATGGATGTTGTTGGGGCGACAAGAAAAATGTTCAAAGAGAAAGCAACTGGACATGATATTTCTGCCTACAGGTCAACACAAGGAGCTGGTCTTGAGAAGAATAAAGAAGAGCAGAGCAAAAGAAAGTGTTTTCAATGTTCAATATGTAGCTACAAGGCAATACACATGGGTAATCTCAACAATCACATGAGAAAACATACTGGAGAGAAGCCATTTCCATGTCATATTTGTAAGAATGCATTCAGTCTCAAAAACAGCCTAAAGCAACATATGAGGACACATACTGGAGAGAAACCATTTTCATGCAATGCATGTAAAAAATCATTCATTCAAAAAAGCAACCTCATTTCACATATGAGGACACACACTAGAGAGAAGCCATATCAGTGCAATGTGTGCAAAAAAGCATTTGCTTATAAAGGTGACCTAACTAGACATATGAGAACACATAGTGGAGAGAAGCCATTTCTATGTAATGTTTGTAATAAATCGTTCAATCAAAAATCTAACCTTCATTCACACACTAAAATACATACTAAACATTAATTTGTTCTACCATAAATCAAGTGACTATTCTTCTATCCTTTATATGCCAGATAAAATGGGAAGGAATTTTTTTGCATTTTCATGTATTTTTTGTATTTTCTATGATAACAAAAAACTAGACATGTGCAAAAGTAATACTTTTTGTATCCAGAGTTGAGAATTTGTCTTTATTTTTTATTATTTTTTTAAGAGATTTAATATAAAACATTTTCTAGAAAATATCAACATAATATTTACTCAGTGTTTTTTAGTTTATTCAAATTTTATGCTGCATATAGTACTTAAGTCTTATTTTAATAATTTTATGTAACTTATGAGTAATAGTATTCTTGGTGAAAACATGAGATATAAAACAAAATTTTCTTTATCTTGTTTAATTCACATCATTGTTTAATGAAAGCTTCTATTTAACAGCCAATATGTTTACACAGTTTAGTATCAGTTCCTTCTCATTTTAGTAAAATTATATGGTCTGTTAAATGTACATAACCAAATTGTTACATTGTCAGAAAAACCATACATAATCGCTCTCAAGTTGGGATACTTTTGCTATAACTAGTTATAGTTATCACAGCTGTCTCTAATTCAGCAATGATCAATAATTAAAACTACTAAAGTGCTTTGAAGCCTTCTTCATAAAATTTTCAAGAACAAATATTTTTCAAAATGTTTTTAAAGCAACCTTAAGATGTGTGCTTATACCAAAATATTTAGTTCATAAAAAACTATTCGATAGCATAGTTGAGATTTTATGTATAGCAGTTAGAATAAGTTTCTATAGTGAGGTTGCTTTCTATATTATGGTTGAACTAAGTACCTGAGGTAGCAAAAACATCCTTTGTAAAGTGGGTACCAGAGGTATTGAAAAAGAGTCTATTGTTTAATACAGTGCTAAACTTGCATTACAATGTTGCTTGATGAACAAAAGAACCTGATCCTTACAGGCAGGACCCATTGTTCCATCAGCTTTTAATATGCAATATAGCTTACTGCAATGGTTAACTATAAAAAAGCTAAAACATTATGCTGCTAGACTACCATGATAATTTCATGATACAGTAAAAATCATTGTTTTATATTTCTGGTACAGTACAGTAGAAATCTTAAATTGTTTAGATACATAGCAAGTTACTTTTCCTTCGTTTGTCTCTTAGTTATGTTCGGTTCATCTACCATGCCTGTGAGTTCGTCATGTAAGTCCCACATTATGTTGAAGTAATAAAGTGTTAGTTTGCTATTATTTTATGATGACTTTATTTATTGATTGATTAAAATAATCTCTATCATTCAAGTGTTCAAATGTTATGTGGCAAATGAAATCTTGGATATTTTACTTTTAGTTGTGTGTATATGTTGGTGTTGGTGTTGGTGTTGGTGTTGGTGTTGGTGAGTGAATGAATGAGTGAGTGAGTGAGTGAATGAGTGGGTGAGTGAGTGAGTGACTTAGTGAGTCACTGAGTGAGTCACTGAGTGAGTCACTGAGTGATGGAGTGGATGACTGATTGATGAAGGGACTGAGTGACATTGAGTAGATATTAAAATTTAAACTTGTAAAGACTTCGTTTATTTTGCAGTTATAGAACCACATAAAATACCTCAAACACCAATCAGCAACCAGATGCAAAAGCCATATCAGATCTTTAAAAATGATGTCTGGTGGAAGAGTCCTGCTCTCTGTGAAAACCTTGTTCAAAGTCATAGCTTCTCTGCAAGCTCAGTTGCTATAACTTCTACAGTTGATACAAACACTGACTGTTTTATGAACATGGATACTTCACCATATAACAACTGTCTACCAAAAGAATCTGAAGTTACTTCTGGTGCTTTTAGCAGTTTAAGTGGAAATTATTCATCTGAAGATCTTGATCCTTACAGACAGGATCCATATTGTAGAGATAGGTATAGTGCTGAGTGGGATCCTTTAGTAACATGCAATAATAGCTCTGAGATATATTCGGTGAATTTAGACTCTCAACGTTCTAATGTCAATACAGATCATCAAACCTTCCTTGACCTGCCAACAACAGTATCTCACACTTATATAGAAAAAGGTGTTGAAAATGGATTTTCAGATACTTTTAGTTACCACCAACAATTAGAACTTCTCAGGAAACAAAATGCAGTACATGCAAACCATTTATCAGAACAACCAGATGTTCCGCTTTCTGCAGTTATCTCTGAGGCGTTCACCGTTTTAGGACTGAATACTACAACAGAAGTCATCTCAACTGGTGAGTATGATTAAATCAGGGCATAATTTCACAGTATCTCGTCCTCAGACATAACACTTATGTACCAATACGAGATACATTACATCATAAATAAATGTTGTCTATCGGCAAAAATTTTGCAGTAGCCAATCATAGTACTATAACCGGGCAGTCTGAGTGTAGTATCTCGTTTATCGGCATAATTATAATAGCCCGTAGTTGAAGATGGAGTTGGAAGCTTTTCAAATACCTCCCACATATAATAGCATTTATGCTAGTCCTCAAAACTAAATAAACATTATGGTAGACCAATAATCATAAAAGCTCTACTCATTTGTAACTGGCGGATTTGTAGCACCACAATACTAAATTTCTTGCATTGGAGGTGCTTAGGCTGTGTTGTCATAGTGATATGTACTTATTGGGGCTTGGTATAAAATTAAACCTGACAATTATAAGGATTAGAGTATTATTGCTGTAGTTTCAACTGACCAACTTTGGAGTTATTATCTCAATTCTTTGTCAGGAATGGTTAGATAATTTCATGCAATAATGAGTTTTGGCTTTATATCATTATAAATATCTACATTGATGGCAGCACTAAGCTAGAATTCTAATATCTTTTCAAGCTCATTGGGTGGGAGATTATCGGCTAAACTTTATGCAGATATTGAATAAATAATGTGGTTTGATAGTTATGTTATATTGTTAGGTTCACAAGCATCTTTAAAAAGTTATAATTATTGCGTTGACCATAGGTCAAAAAATGACCTAAAGAAAGGGCAGACAACTCCAAAAGATTGTTCTCACAAAAGCAAGTAAAATTCAGCTAAACTGAATACTCCAACTGATCAACATTTTTATCTATTAAAATTGAAGAAAAGTTAAATATTATTATACTATTCTAATCATGAATAGGCACAAGCTAAAAAGATATTTATTTCAAAACATATAAAAAGTAAAGTAACACAACAATTTTTGCAAACGCAGACCTAAAAATGTGAATATTCTAGCTTGAAATTAAGTCTGAAATTCATACTTTTCTAGGTTGAATTGACTTTAATTGACTCACCAGAAAAAACAATTAATAAAATTATAAAGACAAGCATGTAATGAAATATGTAATTCATTCGCAAAACTGGAGGAAAGCACTTTTTTTTCTAGAAATTGTTTGATTACATAATACATTTTGGGCAAATGATATTTTTTAATAAAATGAAACTGTTGTATTGTGTGGCTAGATGAAGTTTCAAAAGTATTTTTAATATTTTCTCAAATAAAGTAGACATGCACTCCATTTTCACATTTTTGGCAAAACATATGATTGGGATTCATTAGTCAATCAGTTAAGTTTGACACAAGGAGTTGTCAGATCCATTCCAAAGAACAAGACCATCTACAATAACAAACATGGAAAGTACTTAAAATTACATTTAAGTTAACAATAATCCTTAAAATATATTATGTTGCCTTCTACAAATGCTAAATAAAACATGATGTAATGCTATGTTTACTTAGACTAAATCTTGCTGACTTACAATGAAATTCATTCATTTCAATTTGAAAATTCCTGTCAATAACTTGACTCTATGCTAACAACTAATTGTAATACCAAAATCACACTGCTACTTTTAGTTTAAGGAATTCATTTTCATTATTAGTTCAATATGCAGCAGAGGTTTTTCTTTAATGAACAAACAATGGGCATACATGCAGATGAAAGATTAGGTCTAGTGAATACTAATTTTGTGCCTAACAAAAAAAATGAAACCCTGCATGAAAAATTAACAACTCTAAAAACTTGCAATTTGAATGAGGCTCAGGCTTTTAGGTGAGCAAGAGTAACCAGAAGAGCTACTTTAATGGAAGAAATTACTGACTGATTGTGTAGTTGCAGGCTGCATGATGTGTTTGATTGTCACAACCACTTTTGAAAAGGGAAAATCCATTAAATTAAGACTACTGGCAAACAACAGAACGATAAGGAAAAAATACCAAGTAGAAATTCACTTCTGAAAGCAAACTGTAGTTAATACATTATAGATGCTTAGAAGAAGCAGGCAATAATGAATGCTATATAGTGTAAATCAGGATTCTATACAATGACAAGTAAACTGAAATTCCAGTGCACTTTGAAACTACTTGTAAGAATGGGCTTAGTGCTTTATAGTGCCTTGAAATTTTTTCAAGTCTAATTGGCACCATGCTATTAGAATTCGCAGAGAGATGAACCTTTAAACTTTCACTTTAAACTTTAATACCTTCACGATTTTCAGTAAGAAATTCAATTTATCTAGGTCTGAAATTTTACCGAGTTGCATTGTAAAAGCCGCTGGTCAAAATGTCTAGTTTGTGATAACTTAATCAGCTGATTTCAGAATAACAATCATTGGGAATGACATCTTCATGTAGATATAGATATTTATGCTTATAATTATATCGGCTGCCTTCATCAATCATCAATATTATGCTGCCAAATCAACTAATTAATTACAGTTGGAAACTTCAAAGGGCATTGAATAGCAATTAAGCAAGTTATACTTTTGATATTACAAAAAGAACTTATGCATCAATATGATTTAAAATATAGGTGCGGGCACTCCGCTAGTGATATTAACTGAAACTGGAACTTTTTTCATGCAGGAAAAGCATAAAAGCAACTCGACAGAAACTTAAAAATGTCCAGCACACTTTATGCTTTGGCAACATGCACACAATAACTTCGTTTATGGTACAAACCTTTTTGTTGATTGTTTTCCAATATTTTCACTAGAGCAAAGCCGAAAGAAATTTGGAAACTGCATAATGACTTCAGCCACCGTGGTATCATCTTCTCTGGAAAATTATTGACAAATCATCACCCAAAAACTTCAGCAAAGCCTCCATCAATAGTATGTAATACTTTAGGTGAAACTAAAAAGAAAGAGACAATATTTTCGTGTAATTTAACCCATCAATAAACGCATCAATAGTTAGTGTGGCCACGGTTTAAACCTCATTAATTTCATGCTATTTAAGGCTTTTACAACTTAAAAGATGTAATTCATCTGCAAGAGAAATGTTAGGTATATGAAATGAGTAGAAGTGCAAAAGCAAGCAGGTATTAAGGAAGGACGAGTTAGTAGGTGTACTTTGACTTGCGATAAATCAATGTGATACCAGATGTGAATTTTGAGGTGTGTTTACTCCAATCTCACTGAAAAGGTATAAATAGCTAAATTTACTAGACACACAATATTTTATGAAATACTGCACATTCATTAAAACTTTATAAGGGTGACTCACACTTTTAAACCGTAGATGAGCTAAGTTGTAAACGTAAACGATAAGAACCTTTTACTCTATAAATTTATGCAACATAAAATACTCTCCGCATATTCAACAGCTACTAAGTTTTGTTGAAGATAAACTTCCTCAACAAATATATACAGAAAAAAGCTATTTGAAAGCCAAACTTCATTAGCATATTATAAGATTATTTGTGTTTCATCTTTATAAACAGTGATTTAGTCATTTAACTGATAACTAATGATTTCACTTTGTTTTTCATTCAATAAAAACTAAGTGTAGTTGGTATTAAAAACAGCTTTCATTTCTCACTTTTTTTCTCACCCTAATCTGCGTAGGCAAACAATTGGTTTGTTTCAAACACCACAACAGTAAAGCGTGACAGCATAGCCAGTGGAGAAAACAATCATCTATACTGCTGGATCAGTGGCAACTTGTGAGTGTGTCAGAGTAGTGTCTTGTTGTGTGACTCTACAAATAAATTATGAATTTGAATATACTACAAAGTTGCAAACATTGTTTTAACAAAACACAGCATTTATTTGATATTATATGTAAAGCTCAAGTTGGTATAATATATATTAAATAAATTTTAGCTTTCCTTTTGGATACTCTGAAACAAAATAAAAAAATAAACCAAAATTGGGTAAAGCCATGCAAACTAGAGAGAGAAAGAGAGTGGGAGAGGGGGGGGGGTGGGAGAGAAAGGTTAGGAGAGAGGATGGAAGAGAGATGGGGTAGAAGAGAGAAAGGGAGAGAGTCAGAGAGATAGTGGAAAAGGGAAGAGAGAAAGGTTAGGAGAGAGAGAAGGTGGGAGAGACGGAGAGTGGGAGAGAGAGGGAGAATGTGGGAGAGACAGAGGGTGGGAGAGAGGGAGGGTGGGAGAGAGGGAGAGAAAGAGAGAGAGGTTGAGTGGAAGGTGTGGGAAAAAGAGACAGAGAGAGGAGTGAGAGAGCTTCCAAACGAACACCATTGACTTAAAAAATGTTGATAAAAACTGCAGCAAGTCTTTAAAAACGATGCTAGCAAGTTCAAATCTCACTATAACTTTCAAAATCAATAAAATGTCAAGTTCAAAAAACTTATCTGCGAGCAAAAAATAGTTACAGAGACAACCAGGTATTGGGCAAGAGCCAGCTAATAGGAGTACCTTTTTAGATAAACTGCATGCAGGCACAGTGAGATAGCATCGGTGAGTTGTGTCTTCATTTTAATTTCCTAAAAATGAACATAAACAAATGCTAGTAATGAAAGTTTTCAGGGTTATTAAGGGTGCAATTTTATCACTAAACATCATAGCAATAGCAAAAATTGCTCAGTACAAATTTAAGAAAAATTTCTTTCATCCATTACATAATACCTGAAATCAAATCCATTTATTCAATTCATCAAGCTGAAAAACCAAGAATAATCAGAAAGACAGTAAAATCACTTTCTAGTAAAAAACAGCTTTAGATCATAATTGTTGGGTTCAGCTCTTAAGCTAAGACACCGAAGCACTGAAATACGAAAAAGATCAGCATACTTTTGACTGTCACAAAATTTATTTTACGTGCATCAGACATTTTTAAGGTCACCCGCCACCCGCGCAGGACCACGTTGGTGAAAGGTGACCAGATATTTTAAGGTCAATCAAAATCAAGCAAAGTTCATCGTCATATTGCTTACTGCTTAATGCTGCAGCTTATTTTTGCTTACCAAGTTTCTTTCTGCAGAATAATTGTAGCTAGCTTCTCGATTTGCCATCTTTATTCCAGTCCAGGTTCAAATGACATCTTGATCGTTGCAAATATCCATGCAAGCTAAAAAATATTTATCAATCAGTACAACAACAGAAATACTTACAATGATCCAAATATTACTTTTACATTACTATAACATTACACAGTAACACTATGTTTATAATTGTAATACGGAAGCATGACTTTGTGGTAGTTTGATATGCTATAGCAAAAGGTAGAAAAATCAACTGAAAAACCGACAGAAATAATCAAGTACAATTAACTAAAGTAAATAAACTTACTGAATAGTAAATATTTTACTATACTTAGTGAATTGATTTACTTCCACTAGGTTTACTTTCATGATTAAATGCTTCTGTCTATTTTCCAGTTTAAAGGAATATATTAAAAGTGAAACCAATTATAATTACTATTACCTTATCTAGTTTTGACTATATATTTTTCACAAATATAAACATAGTTATATGCGTATTCCTATTGTGACTGCAGATACCATTGCGGTAACTGAAATCAAACTTCATTCTACTTCAAGTTTCAAACATTGTCCTAGTTCAAAGACTAACAAGTGAATAATTAATAACTGTGAAAGCTCCAATAAGTTACTTCATTATTAAATAAGATACAACTGATTCTACTGTATATGATACTATGGTATCTGTATTAAATTAAAACATAATTATGAAAAGCAAAAGTTGTATTTTGAGCACTTATATTATAGTAATTAAATTAACAGCTTAAAATAGGCACATTAAACCATGATTGGAATTTTTATCCATTTATCTTTATAATTATATTTATTCTTTATTCTGAAAGCTGACCCAACACTGGTAACAAAACTAAAAGTAATTGATTAAGTATGATTTATTCTTACACACTTTACCATTATATTTAGTCTTCCTGACTTTCAGTCTGTCATAGTGATTACTACTATATGAAAATGACTTTGACTTAGGAGTCATAATTATAGTCACAGTGTTGATAAGTCAACAGTGTAGGATTAACACAGCACTAGACTAGTACTACCTCCAGCTTTCAAGTTTATGTTAAGGTATCTCTAAGACTAAAGAGTAACCCTAATAATGTAAGCAAAGAGCAGTGAGTAATAAGCATGCTATTCAACTTCAAGTTTCACTAGTACTATAACCAATACCACATGTATTTTAATAAAATTATGTAGCTGGTGAGTGAACTATAAAATTAAATAGGGATCAAACTTTGAGCAATATTAATAGAAATAATATTAGGACAGAGGTTTCCAATTATTAGTATGTGAAACCAAAGGGGAATGGATAACTACTATTAGTATTATTACATTTACTTTATATTTAGTTTTACCAGTTCGTATTATGATTATCTTACTTTGAATTGTAAAGTATAATAATTATGATATTCATAGTAGTATATTTATATTAGTAATTAATATGTATATTAGTAAAAACATTTGTTTTAAGTTGCTTGTTTATTAAATTATTCTAAATCCTAATAACGATAATCTTAATATTAGTGACAATCATTATGCTCATCACTGTCCCCAAGTGCTATCAGTATGACCATCGCAATGTGAACCTAGACGTGAATGTAAAAAGGCACTGCAAAACAGAACATGGGATGGAGGCAGATATCCATACCATAATACAAATATCGATATTGAATTTGATAATCATAATTATTATACAAATATAATGATAATAACTACAATGATCAAAAATAAATAATACCAAAGAGTTTTCGAATTACTATTCATAAAATCAAATATCACATTTATAAAGATATAATCATATCTATTATTAAATTTAAGTCAATTATACTAATAGCAATAGTAATATAAATAGAAAAAAGAATCATTGACCAGGAGTAGGTGCAAAATAAAAGTCAATTTTAAGACAAAGAGTAAGAAAAATACTAAATCGATATTTAAAATTACTTATTTTTAATCTTAGTCACTTGCAGTCAGTCTTAGTTTAATTTTTACTACTAAGTCTTTAATTTCAAGTTCATTTTGACAATAAACTTGAAGACTTTAACTAAGAATATGTATAATTCAAAATTCCAAACTGGTACAAGTAAAAGTTGCTACTGAAGCTTTGTAATACTATTTTAAATTATTGGTATGATAGCATTATATTTTGATTCATAGCAATATTGATAGTGACAATTTCAAACATACCCATACCATTACTGTTACAGTTTAAGTTACTATTGCCATTGTGATTGCCGGTAATGAGTAAATATAACTTAAATTTATATGACTATTACTATTACTATTACTAGTAGTATTACTATCACTTTCAGTACCGGTCTAGTATCAGTATCACCTTAATTCAAAATCAATGTATAATTTATCAAATTACTTTTATATTATCATTTATCAATAATATGTCTATCACTATGATATTATCATGATATTGATTTTTAATTTAAACATAATAAAATCATAGGTATAATCATAATGATAATCATATCATAATGCTTAATTTTACTTTTAGTTCAGGTTCAATGATTTAAGAGTAAGTGAAAGTTACTATAACTATTGCCATTGTGATTGCTAGAAATAAGTAAATATAATTTGAATTTATATGACTATTACTATTACCAACACTCAGACTTAATCGGACTCACTCTGTCTCTAACTCTAAGTCTGAGTCTCACTCCACCAGAGTGAGAGTGACACTGAATTACTATAACTATTACTATTAGTATTAGTATTAGTATTAGCAAAATATATCAACCTTATGATTATCTTATTAGTTATTACAATATGTTCGGCATTGATGTTGAACTAAAAATATTAATAGTTACTACAATCACAATGACAATGCCAATATCAATATGATCAAAGACAAATGATTCCAAGCAGTTTGAGTTGAAGGTAAGTTATAAGTTGAAGTAGTACGTAAGTGGTAGTTGATACTGATACTATCAGTGATAGGTCTATACTCCATACCAATGAACTCAATAATATTACCTATATATTACCATAAATTATATTACTATTAGTATTAGTATTACCTATAATTAAAATATATTATTTCTTTTCCAGCTCAGTGCTTTATACCCTCTACTTAGTCTAATGCCGCGCACATGACGAGAATGTGAGGTGAAGGTCACTCACAGCTAAAATCGCCAAGGATCTGTAATCCATCACTAGTAGTAGTAGTTCTAGTAGTCGTACTACCAGTAATCTGGCTTCGCTATGGCACTACGAATTGAATGTTGACAAGACGCATGCATGTTTGCTGTTGGTAAACTAATTTTTACTGAATTTTAATCATGCTAAGCTGCAACCTATTTTCTAATGAAATGATATATTCAGTAATAATATAATAAATATAATAATTATCATTATAATATTTTATCATTTAATTTTATAACTTTTACTTTTACTTTTAGTTTTAGTATTTTGGTTTTACATCAAAATTTACATCATTATGATTATCATTATGATTACAAAATGAAAATAATTATCATTAATCATTACCTTTTAATTTATGATTATAATTAATGTTAGAATTACCACAATTACAATCATAATCATAATGATAATGGCATAATGCCAATGATAATCACAATCGTAACACTAATAATAATAGTAATAGTCAAACTCAAGGATTGAGCCAATGATTCAGATTGTCTAAATTTAATTAAATAAATTTCAGCCTTGGGTTTAACTTTCCAGTTCACAATTTTATTTTACATTACGATTGAGAGTCACAGTAAGACTAAGAAAAAGAGTAAGTCATACCTTTCTTGCAGTTATTTTCAAAGTTTGTAGTTGTACTAGTACAGTAGTAGACCTAGTAGTAGTACTAGTAGTAGTAGTAGTAACAGTACTATTAGTAGTAGTAGTAGTAGTAGTACTAGTACTAGTAGCAGTACTAGTACTAGTTGTAGTACTAGTATCAGTGGTAGTAGTAATAGGACCGCGATCTTAGATGTAAGTCTAATGAAATACGAATAATAATAGTATAAGTATAACTTTTACATATTTAGTTTTACTATAAGTGTAAATATAATGAGTAATAGTAAAACTCAAAGTATATACATTAACTCAGTTTAGCATTAATGATAAAATATAATAATTATAATAAAGTAATATGATCACCATTACGATTATAATTAAAATTCTTAGTAACACTTTTATGATACTCAGTTTAATTTATTAATATTAAACACTAGTTTGGCTACCACAAATAACTAATAAGTGCTACTGTTATGGTGGGATTTACTGATTTTGAGTATTGTAAACTCACCGAATAATATATATAATGTGGCCTTGGGGTGAGCTCGGGGTCGGTGCGCAGTTGCGGGTTAATAGCTTGGCTGCGAGGTAACTCCAGCTCCTGTCCGTCTGGTAGGGGTGAAGTTGAGACTCCGGGTTAGAGTAGTTGGCTGGTGGTGCTCCTCAGTCTATGGTCCTGGGCTAGCACTCACAAACTTACTCTAACACATACTAGTTGGATCGCATACATTCTATATAAATATCCTCAATCGTTCTTCAGTCAGTCTCAAGTCTCCCCATTCTCCCATTTGCACTAGATTATATAGCTATAACACTCACACAAGCCACACCCACGCTATAAGTAATATTAATGTCAAACTTAGAGTTGTGCACCCCACACACATGCAACAACAAGAGATGACAACTACACATATTTATAATACTTGTAAATCCAGATATAACATTCTCCGTCACAATAAAAATTTACAGTTCCACCTGTAAATACTTAACATAACAAGAGAACATACAAGAGAAGAGCACAGCAAGAACAAGTTCAACTCCTGTCTATTGAAAGTTGCAAATTTCCTCTTGTTACTTTTTATAAAATAGAGCCTATCAGATAAAATGCTATAGATGCATGTATGCCATATAATATGTATGTATGTATATGTATGTATGTATATTATATATATATATTTTTTTCTTTAATCACTTTGTGGATCACTTTATGTTCTATTGGAAGAAATTAGTATATTAAATATTAGTCTGTACTATACCTACACTGTTACTATACCTACACTTGAAAAAATTAAAAACGTTTATTCAGTAAATATAACCATAATATGTTAGTGCATGTAGCATGCAAGATCTTAACGATGAAACTTGAACAAGCCAAGACCTAGGTAGAAAGTAGCTTCATCAGTCAGCGTTTATTTATTTTTTTCTTTGCAGTGATTGCATCAATTTCCATTTTTTAAACTAAATGAGTTAGCACGACTTAAGTCTGAATTTTATAGTTAACTAAGCATTATAAATTAAATCTTAAAATTAAAAATCATGCAGGGTATAATGATATATAGCCATTTGTAAATGGGTTGTGGTTGTGCCCTATCTTCAAGGAAAGTATCAATTACTATTGTTCTAGATTAATGAGATATTATGAGACATACGCAATTCATTTATAAGCTTACTTCCACATTAAATATAATAACCTTTTAATCTGACAGATGTTGCCGGACCAATTATTTTGATTAATGACTTATCTAATTCTAAGTAGCCCCTCTTATTAGTATAAAATCGGCAAGGATTAGCATAATTAGTATAATTTATTCTATATACCATCTTTGTAACTATAGTGGAAAAAACTGTAGTCTGCAATGCTATACCCACAGTAATAGCAATGGCCTTGTATTATATTCTGTTTATGTAGTACTAAACTCATATCAGCGTTTACTCTAATTTAATTGTATGTGGGACTTGAACTAAGGAATTATAATTAATTACTCCTGATTTTTAATATTGGCTGTGGTGACTTACATTTATAAGCTTGTATTCAATGCTAATTGCAACTATATACATATCAAGCACATTATATGGCGTGGGAAAAGGCTATAACGGAGATTGGGGTATGGTGGTACCAGTCTATACCAATGTAATATGTGATTAAGGATTAGAGGTCTACGTAGATAAGTGTATTTACTGGGGCTAGTATATTTCTTTATAAGGATAAGGCTAACATAATTAATATAATATGATGGCTGCATGAGCCTGCTGCAAACTAAGATGTATATAAATATGGGGAGAATGACAATTGATATAGGCAATAGGCCCGAGTATCTTTATCACAATAATAGAAATGTCTACAAAGTAAAATCCAGGACCCAAAAAAGAATGGAAACACCTTCATCATACAGAGTTGTGTAATATAATATCTCAAGCAATAATTTCAAGCTGTCTTGCTGGGTAAGGCTTACAGCTCATTAAAGTTTATGTTTGGTCTACTATTTCCTAAACTGTCTAGTTTGATTCACTTAGAGCCAGCTATCAGGTTAATTAACAAAACTACTTCCCCTTAGATTATCACTAATTGCTTCCAACCTTCAGAACTCAACTATGTCAACATTTTCCTAGAGAATGAAAATTAACCTCTGATTACTGCTCCAGCAGCAAGATGATATCAATTAATAAACACTATGAACCTGTAGATTCACAAGACTATGGTTGTCATACATATTGAACTTTTCCAGTTCATTGATAATACACATCAGTTAGAGAGTAATAATGGTATGGTGCAGTAGTCACAGACGATGACTAACTACCAGCTTGAGTTTGTCAAGGTATATAGGCCCGCATGGTTGGTAATGAGCTTAATAGATGATTACTTCAAGAGAAAATCTTATATGGCGATAAGACGTATTATATATTAATTCGATTAGTAATTTGACTAAATAGTATTGCACTTAGGTATAGAGGAGTTTAATTAGAGCTAACTGGGGCCATAATCGAGACAATACATGGGAGTGAATGAGGCTGTACGGGTAGCAGCTAACACGCCCCATGCGCTGCAGTCACATGTAGCAATGCCAGCCCCCACCGTACTTGTCTCCACATGTATCCTACTAATAATAGAGCTTATATTTTATTTTCCTTTTGAAGAAGTAATTGCAAACAACATTGATCCCTGGTAACTCTTATGTGAGTTTGGTACACATAACTACAGTATAATATTTTTATAGCTAGTTTTATTTATGTTTTCAAATAAGTACGCTCATACTGGATTACTGTCGTATCATACTAAATGAAGTCATATACTGTCATACGTGAGGCGCCAGCACAAGTTGTGCTTAAATGTGTGTCGTGGCCAGGCAGCAGCAGCGCTTCATTAATAGAAAATTCACAACATAAAATTATATACATATACCCATCACCAACATATAGAAAGTGGTTAGTATTAATTAGCTAGCATGCAGGATAGCAAAATGTACCAGAGTAATGTGCACTCAGTCTATTTCATACGTCTATGAAATTTAGTCTAGTCAATGTCAAAGTATAGAGCTCTATGGACGTCCAGTAGTAATTTTTGTTTTTTGCAAGGCCTGTAAATTTGTTGTGTTTCCGTACGGATTTATGCATGCTGTCGGTATACCATTATGAAATTTTATATTCGATCTGTGTCGGTGTCCCATTTTCTGTAGTGATTCTACGTACGTGTTGCCCTACTGACGTGTCGTCATGGCGATATAAATTATACAATTGTTTTTCGATTCGTTGTTCGGGACAGTTTGTGTTTGAAAGCGCTTTATATAAATATCGTATGTAGCCTATTTGTTGAAGTAGCATATATATTATGACAGTATACTGTGTAGCCCTAGTTTTTCGATTGAAGTTTAACGTCATTCTGGACGAGCCCTTTAAATTGTAAAATTTGTAGTATGTGTTCATACATTGACTGGTGATGACCTGTAAATGTCCAACAGCTCGACAGGCTGGGACTAGGGGAGTAATAGTATATTGAGTTGGGCATTAATGGCCTGTACATGTCCAACAGCCGGATGGGCTGGGACTGTGAGAAACTAATATGGAGATTTATAGAACTCTTAGGCTGGCTACATAATGGCTAGTAATTAAATTATATAAATAATTATCTAGATCTAGGTACTGAGGGCTTGTATTTGGGCTAGGATGTTGGTATTGTGCAGACTGCCAGGGGGGAGAGGGTCAAGTCTGACAATAGCTTTTGAGAAGTATCTCAAAAGCTTGTTAGTCAACCTATAAATGTATTTGGTGTGTGAGCCCAATTTTGGCTTACTCAACTTAGGAAAAATTATTTTATAGTTTCCAAGTAATAGCACACCGTTATGCCCCTGGGTTTGACATTTAACCCTGCCACTTGAGTAGATGTCTTTACCCAGTTTGAAGATAAAAGTGACGCCAAAATAAATGCTTGTGATGGTGTACACCAGGTGTTGTAGAGTAGAGAAAAGCATGTATATGAGAAGATATATGGCTGCTGTCACAGGGTGATTGCACACATTAAATACCTTATCAGAGGCTTTTGAGCTTGAGTGAAGGTTGGGTGTGGCAGTCATCACATCCTGATGAAGGCTTGCAGCTATCTTCTCTTCTGGTGAGACTTTGCTAGTAGGTCGGACTTGCTCTCCAGTAGCTGAACATGGCGGTGCCGATGGACAGCTGGGGTTGATACCTTCTGCCTCAGTGGTACCGTCTGAGGTTGCAGGTATCTCCGTTGCTGGGTCGCAGTGCTGGGTGCTTCCGGCAGGTTGTGGGATGGAGAATCTGGACTCAGGGGTCTGGATGTTAGATTCTTCATCTGCCGGTCTGCACTCTGAACCTACTTTAGTAATAATACTGGCGCAGATATGGCATTTGGTAGGTTTCCTACTCGGACTGTCCACACTATGCTTATAGCAAAGTGTGAACAACTCTTCTATGGTTGGTGGATTTTTAAACCTACCAGCCAGTTGTGGCAGCAAAATGTAGCTTAGCTCACGGTTACCTACACCAGTAGCAAAAGTCTCACCTATAATTGTAAGTTTTGAGCCACTATCTAGCATATATAGATTATTGCCCTCATCGATAACTCTACATAAAAAGTCTTCTGTAGACTCATGAGCCCTAATATGGAGGTCTAGGAACTTTTTCATCTTTGTAGAGTGGTTCTTATTAAACTTTTTGTCAAGAACATTAATCAGGGTGTCAAATGAGATTTGGAAATTTGTAGACCTTACAATGTTCTGATAACTTTGTTTTGCATTACCATAGAGACAAAGGCCTAGGAATTTAACACTTTGCTCATCTGTGAGGTTGAGAGCTTTTGCTCGATAGCTAAAATCAGCTTTGGTTCGATACCAATTGTCAGAAATATCACCAAATTGATGAACAAAAGCCCAACTTTTGGGGCATCTAAATAAGTGGCACCAGTCACTACATGTGGCCATTGTGTGATAGAAAATGCTATATAGGCTATTTATATATGAAATTTGTTTATGTAAGCCTATGTATGGTTAATCATTTTTGCTTGCACAATAGGCTAAATGATATAATATTTCCACCCCATATTTAAAACAGACACGTCCTCGTGCCAATTAGTGCACAAATTAACAGTAAGATAAAAACAAGCCACATGAAAAAAACAAATTGGAAAAAACTAACTGTACGGGACTTCTATGGCAGTCTCAACTAATAGAACACACAGATAGACTGAGAAACTGGAGCGGTGCACGAGAGCGAATGGCACCTCCACCAAATGTTATGGTGGGATTTACTGATTTTGAGTATTGTAAACTCACCGAATAATATATATAATGTGGCCTTGGGGTGAGCTCGGGGTCGGTGCGCAGTTGCGGGTTAATAGCTTGGCTGCGAGGTAACTCCAGCTCCTGTCCGTCTGGTAGGGGTGAAGTTGAGACTCCGGGTTAGAGTAGTTGGCTGGTGGTGCTCCTCAGTCTATGGTCCTGGGCTAGCACTCACAAACTTACTCTAACACATACTAGTTGGATCGCATACATTCTATATAAATATCCTCAATCGTTCTTCAGTCAGTCTCAAGTCTCCCCATTCTCCCATTTGCACTAGATTATATAGCTATAACACTCACACAAGCCACACCCACGCTATAAGTAATATTAATGTCAAACTTAGAGTTGTGCACCCCACACACATGCAACAACAAGAGATGACAACTACACATATTTATAATACTTGTAAATCCAGATATAACACTACTATAGGTAACTGTAAAGATAAGTATAAATTTAACTATAACATAGACTATCAGCAATAATAATATATCATATTGATATTAAACTATATATGGATAATGCAAATCATAGATCATACCTCATGATAATTATTCCTAATGATCTTACTTTTTATATGCTGATGCTAATAAGTAGTAATTTTAAATTTGATAACTCATGAATGATGAATAAGATAACAAGAATAATACTGGACCTAGTAATACTATTAGTCCTACTACTAGAATTTTATTATCTTATATTTGTAATACGCTTCTTTTAGTAATACTGCTGGTCAAAGTTAGTGTTAATCATATTTATAGTTAAATGTTGAAGGAATAAATTAGTTCATAACATAAACATTTCACTATGTGAATATGAAATTTAATATGAATATCCCAATTACACTTGCTGTTGCTCTTTAGAGACTAGAGTTATAACTTATAACTATGATGTAATAATGAATACCATTATTTTAACTAATCATATTACTCAGCTAATGTTAATGATAACTGTAAGTCTAAAAACCATTACGGTTATAGGTATCACTGACTAATATTATTAATAATATAATCATTCGTTTTATACTTGTACCTATATTTATATTTATACTTATACCTATTTTTATACTTATGATCATATCTATATTTTCACGTATGCTTGTACATTTTACTCATAGTATCAGGGTGGCAATCGAAAAGTCATAATCGATATGCTAATCTAATAATAGAACCAACTGCACTAATATAGTTGTATATTATTATTATTGTTGATTGACCGTAGTTTTTTAGCTGGTGTAACCTTTTACCATTAGCCTAGTTATACTAGGCTGAAATGGCTAGAACTTTCCTCAGGATGTGAGCTTATCCTGATCCTAGTAAGGGTGTCTGCTGAATTAATGAGCATTTGTTTTCAGCTACTCCAAGTAGTGTCAGCCAGTCTACAATCTTGTATAAAGCTCTAAAGGCTCCAGTTACAACGGGATGACTTTTTTGATGTTTTCCAAAGGCGGGTTTATTCTAGTGCTAAATTCTGATATTTTCTTAACTTTTCGAATTTTTTTCTTTTACTCTGTAGTTAACAGGGACTGTGATATCAATTATCGTTGTTTCAGCATTATGCTTGTCAACTACTAATATATCGGGTCTCCTAACTTTGATGACTACGTCAGTGTGTATGTTAAAATCTTACAAGGTTTTCACATTATCATTTTCCAGTACTTATTCTGCTTGATGGCCGTACCAATTCTTACTTTTCTGAAACCCACGAAGTTCACACAACTACTATTGAAATTATCAATGCCAAAAGGTTGTGTTTTTTCTTATATTCTCCTTCTGCTACCTTCTCAAACTCACTCAATACGTGCATCGAAGTTTGGTCTCTTGCGTTACACATTCCACACTTCTTGCTACCCTGTTCTCTCATCATAGCCACTTTATAATTTCTAGTATAGTGAATAGTTGATTTTGCGCAGCCGTCAGCAGTCCTTCTGTTTCCTTTTTCAGCCAACCATACTTCAACCAGTTCCAGGAAAATGCTTTCATGTCTTCCACCATTTTGATGTATTGACCACGTGAAGCTTTTCTTTACACTCATCAGTTCTTTCTATCACTTTATCATTATTTAGTTCTACCGCTGTTTTGTCTTTTAGGAAGGTATTCAGTGTGGTGTTTCTATCAGTCTATGTTATATTTATGTAGTCTGACATGCTGCAGTTTTCAATCTTTATGCATTTTTCAGTTGACAACATTCTTCTACCGCCTTCCCTTCTGCTAAAATACAGCCTGCCTACATCTGCTCTCGGATAGGGTGCACGGTTTGTTGTCATTAGCTTCCTTGTCTTTCAGTCTATATTTTTTAGCTCATGAAACAGTTCAGTCAAGTATTCTAGCTGTGTAATGCACTGCTGTTACTGCCCATGTGTTTATTGCTTTGATTGTGTTCTCGCCATTCAGTTTTGAATCCAGAACTTTTCTTATTTGTTTGTAGTACTCCTTGATCTTATTTTTCATTTCATATATTTGTATTCCATCAATCTCAAGAACTCCTAGATATTTATACGGCTTCTCACCCAGATCTTTGATTACCTGTTCATCAGGCAAACTGATTCCTGTGTCCTTAATTTTCTTTCCCTTTCTCATAACCAGTGTGGCACATTTTTCAATCCAAATTTCATTTCTATATTCCTTGTGAAGATCCCGGCAGTGTTTACCAAAGCTTCCAGTTCCCACTTTGATTTCCTATTTACCTTCAGGTCATCCACATATAGGAGATAGTTTGTTTTCTGTCTCGTCGAAATTTGCATCATTGAGCCGCTTCTGTCATGCGAATCGGTAGTTGGAGAAAAGGGATAGAGATAAAGAGTCTCCTTGGAAAATTCTTAGTTTGATCTTTATTTCTCCTATCTTTTCTTCCAGGTAATTCAGTTGTGTTTTCCAGGTTTCATGCTTTTTCTTATCAACCTTATGACATTAATTGCTATTCCAGTTGTTTGCATCGTTTCTAAGATCTAATTTCCTTGTCTTTACATATGCTCCAATTTGTTGCTAACTTTATTTAGTCATTCTGCATTGGTATTATTTTTAGTTGGCTGACCCCATATATTTTATCAGAATGCTTTTGATTTCCTTGTCAGGTGCCTCTTTAGATGTACGTATTCATTTCCTCGTAATTCTTGATAAAAGCGCTTATCATTGTAAACATTGTGTTCTGATTATATTGATCAACTCATTCTGTATATCTGTTTATCTTCTGGCTTACAGCTCTCAGGTTTTGCTTCAGTTTTTCAATCACTACACCACACTCTTTGTTCTTTATCCTATATTTTTCTTCAACCATTCTTCTCAATGAATCATTGTAAGCTCTACTTTTTCACTCTGCTATTTTACTTAAGTCTGATCTAATTTCTTTTTATTTCTTCTGCAGTCGTATTTTCCATACTTGTACATTGTCAGTTTTTCTTTTTCCTTTTTGTTACACACTTGTTCTGTTACTATTTTTGCACAAGCCATGGTGGTGTTATTAAGCTCAATGGTATTAATAATCTCAACACAGTTTAGCACATCATTAATCTGTTTTACTGCCTGTAGTAATTTGACCCTCTCAATGTGCCTAAGGGCTCTTAGTGTTAGTCGATCATTAGATAGTTTGTTATGCTCATTTATAATTTTTCTACTAACACTTTTTCTACCTCTGAACTAGGTACTCTTAAAATTCTCATGGCTGATTTATATGCTATCTCATGTTGTGCTATAACATCCTCTATTTGCAAATTTAGCTCTTCATTATCTTCTTCACCAATTGATGTGCCTAGTTCTTGCAAGGTTCCTTCTTCAATCTTATGGAGTTCTTCTTCCATAAAATGCTTGTGTTTCTTCATAGTTCTTGCTTAATCCGCTAGTCTCTATTCGCTGATGTTAAACGCTCCTCTGTTTTCCAGCGTTTGCACATTCTTTTTAAATAATTCTTTGATCCGGGTCTACAGAGCTCATACATTGTTTTTCTATAACCTCTCAATTTGGGTGTACTTTTGAAGCAGCATTTCATGACAACTTTGTTGTCTTCTCTTGAGTATCTTCTTTTAGTTGTGCCATTAACGGGTTGACGGCCGTAGGTTGCCTGGCCCTCCACATACCCACTGCCAGACGAGACATGCCATGTTTAGTTAGACATACCATTAACGTCGTTGGCTTTATTAGTTCTATTTTAATGGATCATATTATTATTTTTAATTATTATTATTATCACTATCAGTAGCAAATAAATAATTTTATATTTGTTATTAGTTACTACTTATAGAAATTGAGTGCCACAGCTTGAGGGTTATAAAGTCAGTCTTAGTCAATGTAATGGGGATGCTGATACTGACATTTGGCTTTGAGCTCATAGTTAAATTGTTAACAACTATACCTAAGGATAACAGGAGTATTAAAATGTTAATTTATAAGGATTATAACCTTAGAGTGGAGATATTATTCTCAATTTATTTAGTTTTTACTTTACTAACTTTTATTTTATTCATCAACCTTGCTGTCTATTTAAATAGCAAACTAAAGAATAATTATGAAGGCCTTTGAATTGAAGTACTTTTCTGTAGCTGATTAGATTTCAAGTATTAAAATAACATACTAAGACAGAATACCATTATATGAGCTAGATTAATAAAGTAAAGAAGATTTCTTTGTTAATCAAAATATAGGTGTCACATATGCCTATTTTTAAGATTATGTTCTTATATGTGCTGTCTTTTTAATATTTTTAAAGTGCTACATTTTGAGGGTAGCCTACATCAATATTGTAATAATTTTATGCGTAGAATGTTATGATTCGCTGCATGCAATTATTGGTGTGGGTTGTTAGCTGATTGAACACAGTGACTCTTTGTAGGAGGGTATTTATGCACAATAAATAAGAAATGTAATACTCACAATCCCCTTTATTTACTCGATAATATATATAAATCCAAAAATAGCAGTTAGGGAGGACAACTCCTTACATGTATGGAAAACTCACTAGTAAACTGGTAAACAAAGTATAAGATAATTAACTAAGTGTGTTATTGTCCTGGCTTGGTAGCTCCGAGATGTGTCCTGTTGTGCTGCTGGCTGAAGACTGACTCTACTGTGTTGAGGGCTCCCTTTTATACATTGGGAAACATTCCCACCAGAATGTTCCGAGCGAATTCGAGGGAATTCGCTCGAATCGCAGGGGATTCGCAAGGCTAGAATAAAAGAATCGCTCGAATCGAGCGAACTTCGCAGGGAAATCCCGGTTATCTTGATTATATAAGTGTTCCTGTGAGCCGTCAGAAACAATAGCTAATCCAGTCACGTCGGTAGTAATAAGTAGCTGGGAATAATAGCTAATCCTATCATTGCCAACATAACACTTAGCTGTTACAATACTATGGCTATGTAATGATGTATATCTAAGAAAACACGCATTCCATGGGAATGAAGATAATAATAGTAAGGGGGATACAAGTATTAGTTACTATACACAATTTTACCACAATATGACTGCCCTGTAATTGCTTGTCAACTATAAGAGTTAGACCTATAAACTGTCTCATTTTCAAATTATCTTTACTTTTCTAATTGATGTTAACATGACTATTCCTATTAGTATTTTGGTGTTTACCATTAGTAATGTTTGAACTAACATCAATATCATTGTTAATTTGTCTAATTATTCAAATTTTAATATTCATCATTTGTGAACAGTAATAAAATTTTGTCTTTCTTAAATTAATGTGATGCTAGATTAGCTACTCTAGCAAGTGTGTATTGTGCAATGAGTACTAATGCCATATTTTTGCACTTCTTGTTCTATATAATTTAGATTTAAGGTAACAATTCCTAAAGCTATCACATAATGCTGCTATCAGTTATAAAGATGTCACTGATCCAAACATTGAAAACCAGCTGAGTGCATGCAAGGTTGAAAACTTATTTTCTCTGGTTAGGTAAGTAGAAAGGTATTTGCTGTAATTTACAACTATTTTGTTTTCAACATCCTTGATGTTCATCTCTAAAAGATAAGTAGCACATAATGGTACCTGTTTTACTTAGCAGAAGAAATTATTGTCAAAGCTCTATTACTACATTTTAAATTGTATGACACTCTTTTGACTACATTTGATTTCATATCTCAAATAATTATATTTCTGACTCATGAAACTGTAACCACACACTTGAGAACAAAATAAATAATGATATGGAAGCTTTCTTTAACTTTGTCAATTTAGTCAACAGCCAATGACTGAAAACATGTTTTGTACACTATTGATTGCCTCTCTATTTCCGCTATAAGGCAGAAATTTTAATCTCAAAATTTAAGACACTGGCAATTCTTCCCAATAATACGTTGTTCAAAACAAATATTTTTTGCTAAGTAATATAGTATTTAATTATATTTTTTAGTCAAAGAAATTTGTTTGGTTTCTTGTGTCATCTTGAATAGGTTGTTATTCATTATCTTTTTCTTCGTGTTATGGCTATGAGTGTATATAACCTTTGCTGACAGGTTTTTCCCCCATCACTATATGTTTCTCTGTTTACTCTCTAACAGTTTTATTTCCGTTCATTTTTTAGAGTTTACTAAAATGACATGGGTGTGCTTTGTTGTGGCTCCTAATTGAGCGCATCCGTTGAGATTATTGGAAGTTTTGTTGAAACTGAGCTGAGGCCTCTTACTCCTAAAGGCAAGAATTTGAGTCATCTTAGCTACTTGTAGCATATCAACATCGAACAGCACCATTCCACTACTCTAAGCTTAAGGTTTTGGCTGCATTAGATCAACAGGTAAGTTTAATAGTTTGTATTTCGTACACTATTTCATGATGTCTGTTCAGCATTTACTTGGTAGCACACATTTATAGATTTTGCATTCTTTTAGTTTTTCGCAGTACAACTTTTCTACGCAACTATTACACTGTTGTTGCTGTTAATTGTAGTTTATTCTGCTTGACCATGCAATTATTGAATTATGTTGCAAAGGTGATTGAGTCCTTTTATTTAATTTAGTACACACTGGAAATCTGCAGTTTTTAGCCATTTTTACATTTTAGCTGCTAATGAACAATGCTTTTTGCTTAAAATTAGTGAGACATCAAGAAATACACCTAAATAATCAAGGTTCTTCTTAATTTTGCATGATTTCTCATGTTTTTTCCTATTTATTCATTTCATTTGGATTGCCTACTGTTACAAACTAACCGTGGCGATCCCCAGTCAGAAGTTGCTGTAATTAGAAAAAAGCATAGGAAATCAAAGAAAATTAAAAAGAGCCTTGATTATTTAGGTGTATTTATTGATATTTATTTAGTTTCGGGCCAAAACTCATGTTCATTAGCAAAAACTTGAGATCTTCAGTATGTACTAACTTAAATAAAATGAACCAATTGCAGTAAATTTCTGCATTTTCTAATACTTCTTAAATTTATACCTAAAATAGTGCTGTCTTAAGAAAATGACACTAGCTGCTGTTTTCATGTATGTGCCCCAATTGTATATAATGCTGTTGATTTGTTTAGTGCTTTTTCTATTTGTTTGTTATATAACTTTTCTTTTATGGTTGTTGCCAGCACCTAAAGCATTATTCATTAGTGTCAATTAATTTCTACTCACAGTTTTACTGTTACATAGTTTATAAAGCCCTTGTGTCAACTTTTCTAGATATCCTGGTTAAAATTGTTCCACCTGATGAATGGCATAGGGCATATGCAATAGCAAAACAGTTGCAGGCTGTTTTGGAAAAAAAATTGTGCATATAACCTTTATTTTATACATGTTATTTAGGCTTTGGTAGAACTGTTGGAGAGCCTTCCTCTTGAATAAAGCTACTCAACTTCCCGGATTCTACTTTATTGACATTAACCCACTACCTACAAAACGCCTTGAAATTTAGCTAATAAATTATGTATTTTGTGATTTTTTTTAAATGTACAATGTTATGTATAAATTACAATCAGTTTATATATATATACATATCTTTTACTACTTAGTATTACAGTGTAAAAAGCATTTCAGGGTTAACAATTTAATTAATTGGCCCTAACAGTAATTATGTATAATACAGATTTGCAGATGCTTTAAATGAACCCAAAAAGCTGATGTTGTTAAACAGTGTACAAAATAGTCACCTCATATCAGCCAGACATGCTTAGTCATTACCTAGCATTAAAATCATATTATGAATGCAGTCAAGTTTTGATATGCATCCCTATTATTGATAGTTTGTGAACCAGCAATTAAATATCAAGAAGCAATATTACTAACCAATGTGCTGGTTAAAGAGTTTCAAGTTGTAGTTATAGTATCAAACTATTATAATGGCATAAAAACTATCAGTTAAAACATCTTATTAATATTTACTACAGGAATACATATTATAGGTGTGCTAAAAATCTGGTAGAAGCATCAATTATTTTAGATGTTTTGGATTTAGTATCTCTGTACTATAATGTAATATACAGAACATCAGGTGCTGTCCCCACAGTGCATTGATGGCACTAATGAATATTAATACATGCAGGCATGCAGTGTTGGTAATGATTTATTGAAATAGGAGTTTAAAAACTGTTTAAACAACAATGAAAAGCCTGAGATTAGTCCAAGGAGAGGGGTATTTCAAGCTAGCAGATGAGCAATATAGATGCGAAAGTCTTGCCTAAAAATCATTATTGTTATATCTAGTTATCAATTTCTTGCAATAGATCTATTTCACTATTGAGAAGAACAAAATTAGCTAGTAAACACTGTAATAGAGTCAAGGCACTTTGGCAGTGCTAGTTTAAAATAAACCTGGGATAGTCGAATAGCAGAAGTACTTTTTGATGCATAATATAATTATGTACAGCTTAAGATTTTGCAATACTGTGTTTTCAGTGCGATATTAATTTCAATAGCTACATTAAAATAATGTACAATTCTAGCAAGTGATGCAAAATCTTCTAAGATGCTATGACTGTAGCAGTTTGCTACTAGTCTCAAGTAACAAACCAAATAGCCTTTCTTTGTGCCATCATCCAAATGCCAAACAAATAACTCATTCACTCTGTAACAACAAGGTGGTCTCCCAAGTAGATTGTTAGACATTTCAGGCATTAATAACCAAAAGCTTTTCACTTTGGCATAATTGTATAGTTACCCAGCTAAATAAATAATGTATTCATGGTATTGTAATTCCAAGCCATGCATTTATCTGTGAATGCAGCTAAGTATTTAATACGGCCATATATTTATGTACTATGTAGCAATGCCTAATGTAGCTGTCAAGCTTCTACTTATACTCATTTTACTGATGCTTTACTTCTGATTACATGATTACAAACATAGCAGTTCAAACAAAATTATTTTAGATAGAAATAAATATAACGCTCCTAGCAAATGTTGTAAAACTATTTTCCAAAAACATATACTTTGCAAAAAAACTTTTCAGAAAGTTATAATGCATTTATCATATTATTGTTTCATTTAAAAGTTATAATGATAGAATATTATACTTAAAACGCACTCAAATTTTTAGATTCTTGTAATATTGTTAAACAAGAGTTAACAGTAAGATTGGCTGTAGAGTAGAATGTTTAGCTGTTTGTACTGAAGCTAACAAGTAACTGGCATTAAAAAGAGATGTAGATAAAAAGTGACAGAATAACAACTGGCTTGTATATTAGTAGTGCAAAAAGCTGTATATAACAGTTTAAACAAATACCCATTAGAATAAATGGTAACCCAGTACTTAAAATGTGGTATGTCATAATACATATTTGTGGTGTATTGACTAGGCTAGATCAACACATAGCACTATATAATTGCTTTAGTATTTACAATTAGTTTGTGGTCTGGTGGGATTTGTTGATAGCCATTGTCTTTATTAACATAACAGTTTCATAAAATTAGCAGTTTTCCTTATTCACCTAGTTAATTTTTAAGATTTATGTACAATATTTACATATTAGGATATAAAAAATATCTTCAACCAGTGAATATCAAAATAATGATTAAAGACATATTTTACGTCATATTTTTGTGGCAATCTAAATAATAAGCTGGTCTAAATTGTACTTGTGCAAACAGAACCAGCTCATGAATATATGTTGTCTTTTTTTAACTTGACAGTTAATCTAATATGGATGTGTATTTTATACTTGCTTTTGTGTTTAAGGTGATAAAATTGCACTGGTAAGGTAAATAAACATTGCTTGTTTGGCATGCTTTTGCGTGGCATTGCATATTATGCTAAACTAATGGCCAGTTTTGCAGTAGCTTCACCATAACCTTCAAAAGAATGCAAATATCATCTAATTATTGTAAGCTTTTTAAGTTAATTTGTCTAACTATAAACACATGTAAAACTATTAGGCTATTCCAATTTCACGATATACATAGCTCTATAATTCTGAAAAACTGCTAGGTAGAGTGGAAATTAAACATGATCTATTCATTGCTAAAGTATTACAGCTATGAATAATATATATGTGATTACCTGAGTGATATCACAATCTTCACTTGCTAAGTTAGTTTAAATACAGGAAAAAAAATTAATCTGGAGAAAGATTATATATGAGAAGCTGTTTTTGTAATAATTTCCTGCTCTAGGGTGATTTAGAAGAATTGTTTTAATGCAAAACTTTTGCATACATGAGTTGAATAAAATCATTGAGAGTTTTATGAAGGTCTATTTGTGTATAGGTAGCCCTAATGCATGTCACAACTCAAGTTTTTAGATTTTATGTAATTTGTGGTGCAAAGTTGCAAATAAAAACCTTATTTTAATAATACTTAGACATGTGCAAGCAATAAAGATAATGAAAAAAATGCTATAGTTGCTAATTAGCTAATATTACTTGCATATGATGCAAATATTTGTATGCATGCATGTTTAGTTTATTAGCATTGGTTAGATATAATTGAATATATAGATTTGATGTGGAAATTGAAGAAAATCAATATGTTGTGTTCTATATACAACAACAGTTTTTACATTGGTTTGTTAATTACTTCATAAATCATTTATTACTTCATGCAATATTTGTTCCTGCAATTTTGCAGAGTGGCAAAATGCATTTCAAAGACATATATTAAGTGATTTTAATTATACTAGAATTTTCAAACCAAGAATTTTTGGGGAGTTTTCTTCTTCCTAAGACATATGTGGCAATTGAACACATAATAAGTTGTGGGCCACAACTCCTTTATACAACCTTGCAAGAAATTATGCAGCCATTTAAATAGAAAAGGAATTATTGAATTTATTTATTTAACATTATTATTATTTTATAAATATTTGTTGCATTTAATTAATGAGCATAAAATTTGTTTTACAAATACTGTAATTAACAGCATGGTAAAAATATATTATATATACTGGTATATATTTTGTATTGTATTAGATTTAGGCTACATTGCTAATTAAAATGAGTTAATGGCTAAGTTTAAATATCTTCGACTTATAGATTACATTTTTATGTGCTATAAAAATTTAACTCGTTTGTTACGACATTTCTCCATGCATAAAAGCAAAACTTACGGCAAGAAATCCTTAGCTAGAAAGATAAATAATAATTTACTTTAATTACATCAAAAGCTAATATCAGCAAGCATTCTATAAATAATGGGAATTTACCTAGTGTAATTTTTCTTAAACTAGCTAAGCTTGCTTGGTACTTTAATAAGTTTATTGGCATAGTGTATTATGTTATACTTATATATTTTTAAGACTTTAAGGAAAATGATGTTTTAGCTGCGTTATTCCTAATGCAAGCCTTATAAATTTACAATATATACTAAAATATTATATTTGTAATTAGAAAGAAAACAAATTACTTTCATAAACTTATAATTATTGCATTCTGTTATTGTTAATGCTAGAATAACAAATTGAACGCGGCATATGCTTCCCTAACCAGATGCTTTTAAACGGATTAAAAATAATTTGTCAATTTCTAATTATGAGGAACAAACTCCCCGGTAGTTTCTACATTTGCGCATGATTTTATCAAGATAGGCTTGCTTTTGTGTCAACCTGTAGCCA
The DNA here is from genome assembly GCA_964035545.1 of Bugula neritina. NCBI lineage: Eukaryota > Metazoa > Bryozoa > Gymnolaemata > Cheilostomatida > Bugulidae > Bugula > Bugula neritina. The sequence continues at coordinate 8,484,954 of OZ037772.1, read as the reverse complement.
GTGCAACTATACTTTATGTAACAAGTAAAACAGACTCATTTCAAAGTACACAGTCTAAAGGGTAGGAATTACTACAAAGAAAAGTGCTGGTTAAAAGTTAATTATAATTGGAAATAAGGTGAAATATCAGTCAGAAATTAAAAAGTGTCTACTAAAAAGGTGTATTGTTATTTCTTTTTGGCTTAATGAAAATGTTTTTTGAGGAAGAAGTACAAGAAACATCTAGGAGGGGTTCATATCCACCACTGGCGACTACCTGTTTATTGATGAAGAACTATCCAATGATAGTACAGTATTATGGTCTTTTGCCTTATAATTGGCTTTGATTTTTTTATGTCTAATTACGAAATACTAAACAGATGCAAAGTATGTTGTGCATAGGCAGTTTTTTTATGTCTCTAAACAACATTCTAGGAAAATATATACTGGATTAAATAGATAAAACTAAAGCTATCAAAGTTTTTCTCTAATTGAAATTGCTAATTAAATTGAAATCACATAATATTAAAGGATAAAAAAATTATAGATTTGCCAAGATTTAGTTTTTAATTTTACTTCTTTATATTTCAGTTCCCACAGTTGATGCAAGCAACCAACACTCTCATCTTAGAGAAGCTTCAACATATGACCACTCTCTACCTGAAGAACCTGATAATCCATTGTCTGAAACCGTTTCTGCGGTTTTTAAAGTTTTAGGATGGAATCTTTCAGTGGACTACAAATCATCAGGTTAGTATTTGTTTAACACATGTCAAAATAATGTTCAACAACCTGATATGCACGTTTTGAAGCGAATGTAATAATCCGGCTCCATCAAATCATGACTGTTTTTAAAATTGTGTAAAATTCTGTAAAGAATTAGGCACACATGGGTAGCAGAATTAAAAGCATGTGTTTTTTTTTCAACAAAAATTATGCATGTTTAAGGCAATATTAGAAGCAGCAGTGCATATAAAAAAGAAACTCAGACTGATCAAGAAGTGTATAACTTTGCCAAAAAATCTATAGAGCTCTTTGATCATAAAGAAAAAGTGATCAAAGAGAAGACAACTGTCTATGATGTGTGTGAGTGTAGATCAACACAAGAGGCTGGTGTTGAGAAGAATACAGAGCAGCAGATTGAGAGGAAATGTTTTAAATGTTCGCTATGTAGCTACAAGACAAGACACATGGGTAATCTCAACCGGCACATGATAAAGCATACTGGAACAAAGTCATTTATATGTGAAATATGCCGAGCTGCTTTTGCCTGGAGAAATGCTCTCATCAGTCATATCAGGACGCACACCGGAGAGAAACCATATCCATGTCATTTTTGTAAAAATTCATTCAGTCACAGAACTACCCTGAAACGGCATATGAGGATACATACAGGAGAGAAACTCTTTGTATGCAATGTGTGTAAGAAATCATTCACTCGAAAATGTAGTCTAGTTTTACATATGCGAACTCACAATGGAGAGAAACCATTCCTATGCAATGTGTGTAAGAAATCATTCACTCGAAAATGTGGTCTAGTTTTACATATGCGAACTCACAATGGAGAGAAACCATTTCTATGCAATGTGTGTAATAAGTCATTTACTCAAAAATCGAATCTTGTTGTACATTTGAGAACACACACTGGAGAAAAACCATTTCCATGTCATATTTGTAAAAGTGCATTCAGTCGCAATGCTCTTCTACAACAACATATGAGGACACATACAGGAGAGAAACCATTTCTATGCAATGTGTGTAATAAATCATTCAACCAAAAAGCTAACCTTTATTTACACAATAAAATACACACTAAAAATCAATCTACGCTACCATAATATAAACTACTACAAATTGGCTATATATATTGAACTGCAAGTTTTTTTTATAGAAAGGCACGCACAGGAACGTTGCCTCTCTGATGGTGATAGTTGAAAATTATTCTAAATTGAACTTCACCGATAAAATAAGAAGGAAGCATCTTTATTTCTATGTACATTTCTGTAGTAACAAAAACCTAGACATGCAAGGCGCAGAAGTAATATTTATTCTATCTACAGCTGACAGTTTGTTTTTATCTTTTATTGAAATTGTTTTTTAAGATACTTGCTATAACACAATATATAGTCTAGGGCATAAAATCTCTGTATTTTTTAGTTTATTGAAATTTTATGTCGTACAGTACTTAGGTCTTGCTCTAATATTTTTATGTTACTGAAGTTGTAGTATTCTTAGTGAAAACATGAGATATAAAACAAAATTTTCTCTATCTTGTTCTATTCACATCTTCATTTAATAAAAACATTTTCTTCTATCTATCAGTTTTATCTCCACTGTTTATTCAATTTAATTTGAAACAGCAGATTGGGGTTGTGATGTTTTTTATCAAAAATACTTGGCCATCCTTTTTGAATATTTTGTTAACCATGCACAAAATGTATACCACTAATACTTGAAGGACAAAGGGACAGGTCTAACACATTGTTTCATCAGCTTTCCAATGTGTAATAGCTAGCTGCAATGATTAATTATAAACAAATATAGCCAAGACATTATGCTGTTAGATGACTGTGTTACAGTACAAATCATTGTTTAACCTTAGCCTCATAGTTTACAGTGAATGTCTCACAGTTTTTATATCCAAAACTTGCTAGTTCTCTTTCCAGTGTTCTCTGGAAGTGTTCAGATCATCTGCCATGCCTGTGATGAAACCATGTAAGTATAAACACTGTGGAAATAATTAATTGGTTAGTTTAAGCTACTATTTCATGATGGCCTTCTTTATCCACTATTTATTAACAAGATGATTGATTAAAATAATTTGTATAACTTAGGTGTAAACATGCTGGGTGGTAAATGAACTTGTGCATATTTCACTGTTATTTGGTTTTCGGTCTTAATTACTGTGTAAATGTGTGTATGCTGGAGTGAGTGAGTTCATGAGTGAGTGAATGAGTGAGTGAATGAGTGAGTGAATGAGTGAGTGAGTGAGTGAGTGTGTGTGTGTTTTCTTTAAATTGTGCACAATTTAAAAAAAACACACACACCATTTATAGGAATTCTTGAGTTTTGAGTATATAGATGTTTTAATGTAAGTTTGTTAAGGCTGCCTTTATTTTGCAGTAATGGAACCACAGGCAGCTCTTCAAACACTAAGCAAACAGATGCAAGAGCCATATCAGATCTTTGAAAATGATGTCTGGTGGAAGAGTCCTGCTTTCTGTGAAAACCTTGTTCAAAGTCATAGCTTCTCTGTAAGCTCAGTTGCTATGACTTCTACAGTTAATACAAAAACTGACTGTTTTATGAACATGGATACTTCACCATATAGCAACTGCAGTCTACCAAAAATATTTGAAAATCCTCTGTCTGAAGTTATTTCTGGGGCTTTCAGAATTATAGGTGGAAACTATTCATTCAAGGATCCTGATCCTTACAGACAAGAACCATATTGTAGAGATGAGTATAATGCTGAGTGGAATCCTTTGGTAACCAATAACAGCACTGAGAGACACTCAGTGATTTTAGACTCTCAAAGTTTTAATGCCAATACAGACAATCAAACTTTCCTCAATATGCTAACAACAGTGTCTAACAAATATGTAGAAGAAAGTGTAGAAAATGGATTTGCAGACAAATTTAGATACCACCAACAGTTAGAACTTCTCAGAAAACAAAATGCAGTACAAGAAAACTATCTACCATCAAAGGAACCTGAAGCTCCTCTGTCTAAAGTTATCTCTGAGGCTTTTCAAGTTTTAGGATTGACTACTACAATGGAATTCATCTCAACTGGTGAGTATGATTAGATAGATCAAACTTAAACCATCAAATCTTCTCTCTCATTAAAAGTGCAAATTTTATCAAAATACACGATATTAAAAAATGAAACAATAATACTATCAAATAATTATTTATAGAATTACTTATTTACAATAGATCATGAAGTTCATCCAAACAACCGAAACGCTATTCCCATAGATGCTACAGCATATGACGGCAATCCACATGAAGAGCCTGATGTTCCTTTGTCTGAAGTTATATTTGGAGCTTTTGAAGTTCCAGTACTGAATATCTCTGCAGATTACAATTTACCGAGTTAGTACTTGTTTACTGCACATGTCAAAAAAATTAACAACCTTAAAGAACATTTTATAGCAGGGTCAATGATCCTTATAAACTCTTGACTGCTTTAAAATGTCCATCTCCATGAGAAGTTCTGATATAGTAAAGTTTTTTTTAACAAGCTGAGCACTTGTTTTTGGTTGAAACACAGGAGCAATGATGGCTAGATGCTCTTCTTGACATCACTAACATCTGTTACCAATGGTCAAACCCATGACCTTTTTTTAAGTACTTTGCACTGATCTTATCCAGAGTTCACTATAACTGCTTTTAAATTTCCATAGTTTATTGAATATTTTATGGTTTCATTATTAGTCACCCATGGGTAACCGATTGAAATCCACGGATGTTTTTCTTTCCAAAAAAGAAGTATACATATAGACATTATAGGATGTATTAATAATGGTAAGCTAACTATGAATGAGTTTTGAATGCTACCATACCATTTATATAATATTGTCTTACAGGTGAATTACAAACGCGTTCAGATACAGGAGATACTTTTAAAAACCTACCAGATGTAGAAACTTATAATGAAAATAAGTGCAGAGATTATTCTAGAAATATAAAAAGAAATATAGATACTTACAGTGATGAAAAAGTGTATAAAATTACAAACATACCTATGGATGTTGTTGGGGCGACAGGAAAAATGTTCAAAGAGAAGACAACTGGACATGACGTTTCTGCCTACAGGTCAACACAAGGAGCTGATCTTGAGAAAGATAAAGAACTGCAGAACAAAAGGAAATGTTTTCAATGTTCAATATGTAGCTACAAGACAAGACACATGGGTAATCTCAACAATCACATGAGAAAACATACTGGAGAGAAGCCATTTCTATGTCATATTTGTAAGAATGCATTCAGTCTCAAATTCAACCTAAAGCAACATATGAGGACACATACTGGAGAGAAACCATTTTCATGCAATGCATGTAAAAAATCATTCATTCAAAAAAGCAACCTCATTTCACATATGAGGACACACACTAGAGAGAAGCCATATCAGTGCAATGTGTGCAAAAAAGCATTTGCTTATAAAGGTGACCTAACTAGACATATGAGAACACATAGTGGAGAGAAGCCATTTCTATGTAATGTTTGTAATAAATCGTTCAATCAAAAATCTAACCTTCATTCACACACTAAAATACATACTAAACATTAATTTGTTCTACCATAAATCAAGTGACTATTCTTCTATCCTTCATTTGCCAGATAAAATGGGAAGGAATTTTTTTGCATTTTCATGTATTTTTTGTATTTTCTATGATAACAAAAAACTAGACATGTGCAGAAGTAATACTTTTTGTATCCAGAGTTGAGAATTTGTCTTCATTTTTATTATTATTTTTAAGAGATTTAATATAAAACATTTTCTAGAACATATCAACATAATATTTACTCAGTGTTTTTTAGTTTATTCAAATTTTATGCTGCATATAGTACTTAGGTCTTATTTTAATGATTTTATGTTACTGAAGCTATTGTATTCTTGGTGAAAACATGAGATATAAAACAAAAGTTTCTTTATCTTGTTTAATTCACATCTTTGTTTAATGAAAGCTTCTATTTAACAGCCAATATGTTTACACAGTTTAGTATCAGTTCCTTCTCATTTTAGTAAAATTATATGGTCTGTTATACGTACATTACCAAATCTTTACATTGTCAGAAAAACCGTACATAATTGCTCTCGAGTTGGGATACTTTTGCTATAACTAGTTATAGTTATCACAGCTGTCTCTTCAGCAATGATCAATAATTAAAACTACTAAAGTGCTTTGAAGCCTTCTTCATAAAATTTTCAAGAACAAATATTTTTCAAAATGTTTTTAAAGCAACCTTAAAATGTGTGCTTATACCAAAATATTTAGTTCATAAAAAACTATTCGATAGCATAGTTGAGATTTTATGTATAGCAATCAGACTAAGTTTCTATAGTGAGGTTGCTTTCTATATTATGGTTGAACTAAATACCTGAGGTAGCAAAAAACAGCCTTTGTAAAGTGAGTACCAGAAGTATTGAAAAAGAGTCTATTGTTTAATAACAGTGCTAAACTTGCATTACACTGTTGCTTGATGCACAAAAGAACTCTATCCTTAAATACAGGAACCATTGTTATATCAGCTTTTAATATGCAATAGCTATAACTGCAATGAATAATTATAAAAAAAGCCAAAACATTATGCTGCTATAGACTACTATGATAATTTTATGATACAGTAAAAATCATTGTTCTACCTTCCTGGTACAGTACAGTATAGAAATCTTACATTGTTTAGACCCAGAACATGTTACTTTTCCTTTCATTGCCTCCCAGTTATATAATGCAGTTTTGCGCTGTTGATGAAGAATAGATTCTTTTACAATACCTCTGTTACCCACTTTAAGAAAATTGTTTAATTCCTCTTACCAGGAAAATATTTCAACCAAAATATAAATAGCAAACTCACTATAGACAATGAAAGTCTGACTGCTACATGAACTCCCAACTATGCTATAGAATAGTTTCGTTTGGTATAAGCACACATATTAGTAGTTTTGAAAAAATTGTTGAAAGCACCTTTTCTTGAAAAATTTATAAAAAAAAAGCTGCACAAAGCACTTCCGTGATTTTAATTTTTGAGCAATGACGATGTGGCAGCTGTAATAACTATAAGTAGATTCTATATTAGGTGGAAGTAACTCTTATTTGTAAAATTGATTACCAGGAGTATTGCAAAAGGGTCTATTTAAAAAGGAAGGTCAATTCTTTCTGATAAAAATTCATGACAAATTCCATTAGTTGTCTCAAATTATATTAAATTGAGTTTTTGAGATAAAGCTGATAAGCTGGTATATATAAAGTGGTTTTGCTTGTTTCAATCTTGAAGATGTAACACAGAAAAAGATTTTTTGTGCTAAACCAAAATAAGCATTATACAAATAATATTATTTCATCACTACCATGCAAAGCTGTTTGGGAAGCAGAGTTGCAATAGTATTTCAACATGAAAGCATTGCTTCGTTATTCCTGATGCATGATAACGTATATGCTGTAGATATATGTCACAAAAAAACCTAATTTTTCAGTATCAATGTTTCAATTTTGAAGGCATTGCACAAAATCTATATTTTACTATACCAAAATAAACATTAAAAGTATTACCAAAAAAGCTAATGCTGTCAAGAACGTCATAGTTATAACAACAGTATCTCAACTTGAGACTAACCACATATATGTTTTTTGGACAATTTAAAAAAACAGCAGAGACGTGTCACAAAAAATATACTTTTACAGTAATAAAATGAGTAAGAACTGATACTAAACTGTGTGAATATATTGGCTGTAAAATAGAAGCTTTATTAAACAAAGTTAATTAGTGAACAAATAAAAACGACATTTGTTTTATATATCATGTTTTCACCAAGAATACTATAACTTCTGTAACATAAAACTAATAAAGCAAAACCTAAGTGTACTACATGACATGAAACTTTAATAAACTAAAGAATACTGAGATCTTTTGTCTTAGACTATGTGTATAAAATTGCTTAAAAGTAACAAATAATACTTAAAGAGACTTCACATATAATACTTCTGTTCATATAATGTCTAGGTTTATCCAGCTTTCTTGTACTAGTCCAGTGTCTAAAGTTTATATTGTATTCATGTTAAATTCAAATAGACAGATGTGTGTTAAAATATCCTTACCATCCATCAACTATATATACACATTTATGCAGTAAAACTGCTTTGTATTTCCAGATATATTTATTGGATTAACAATGGTTCCTTCCTATTTTATATCTGTCAAATACAAATTAGAATAATTTTCAAACATCACCCCGATGGTGAGCTACTTGTTTATCCGAGTGTTTTTCATAAGAGAAACAATTTGAATTTTTAATACAGCAGCTTTGCAGCTATACTGAGACTATGGTAGACCAGACTGATTCTTAGAATGTATTTTAGTGTGAGATTATAAAAGGCTAGCTTTACGAGTGAATAACTCCTTATACACATGACATAGAAATGGCTTTTAAACAGTGTGTGTCCTCATATGTCTGGTTAGGTTATATATTTGAGTGAACGATTTATTACACACATTACATAGAAATGGCTTCTCTCCACTATGTGTTCTCATATGTCTAGTTAGATCACTTTTATGAGCAAATGATTTTTCGCACACATTGCACTGATATGGCTTCTCTCTAGTGTGTGTCCTCATATGTGAAATGAGGTTACCCTTTTGAGTGAATGATTTATTACACGCATTGCATGAAAATGGTTTCTCTTCAGTATGTGTCCTCATATGTTGCTTTAGGTTGTTTTTGAGACTGAATGCATTCTTACAAATATATGACATAGAAATGGCTTCTCTCCAGTATGTTTTCTCATGTGATTGTTGAGATTACTCATGTGTCTTGTTTTGTAGCTACATGTTGAACCTTGAAAACATTTCCTTTTGTTCTGCTCTTCTTTATTCTTCTCAACACCAGCTTCTTGTGCTGACTCATACTCACAAACATCATGTAAAGTTGTATTCTCTTTAATATTTTTTTCTGTTTGCCCAGCAACTTCCATAGATATGTTTGTAATTTTATACACTTTTTCATCAGTGTAAGTCTCCATATCTCTTTTTATATCTCTAGAATAATCTCTGCACTTATTTTCATTATAAGTTTTTTTGTATAGTACATCTGGTAGATTTTTAGAAGTATCTCCTGTATTCAAACATGTTTGTATTTCACCTGTAAAACAATATTATAAATGGTATGGTAGCATTTAAAACTCATTCATAGTTAGTCTAACGTTATTAATACATCCTAATGTCTATATGTATACACTTCTTTTTTTGAAAAAAAAACAAACATGTGTGGATTTCAATCGGTTACCCATGGGTCACTAATAATGAAACCATAAAATATTTAATAAACTATGGAAATCTAGAAGCAGCTATAGTGGACTCGTGGCTAAGGCCAGTACATTAGGTAAATCAAGGTCATGGGTTTGACCATTGGCAAAAGCTGTTAGTGATGTCAAGAAGAGCATCTAACCATCATTGCTCCTCTGTCTCAACCAAAAACAAGAACTCAGCTTGTTAAAAAACACTTTACTATCAGAACTTCTCATGGAGATGGACATTTTAAAGCATTCAAGATTTTATAAGGATAATTGACCATGCTATAAAATTTGCTTTAAGGTTGTTAATTTTTTTTGACATGTGGTAAACAAGTACTAACTTGATAAATTGTAATCTGCAAAGAGATTCAGTCCTGGAACTTCAAAAGCTCCAAATATAACTTCAGACAGAGGGACATCAGACTCTTCATGGTGTAGATTGCTGTGATATGCTGTGGAATCTATGGGAATAGAGTTTTGGTTGTTTGGATGAAATTCAGGAACTGCATGGAATGTAAATAAGTAGTTATAAAATAATACTGATAGTATTATTTTGTGATCTTTTTAATGTCATGTGAATTTGATATAATTTGCAATTTCAATAAGAGAGAAGATTTGATGGTTTTAGTTTTATCTATTCAAACATACTCACCAATTGAGATGACTTCCGTTGTAGTAATCAATCCTAAAACTTGAAAAGCCCCAGAGATAACTTCAGAGAGAGGAACATCAGGTTCTTCTGTTAAACAGCTGTTATAATACACTCTAGCTTCTGTGTTAACATTATCCTGAGGGTTTGTATCAACTGTGGAAATCCACGGGACTGCATTTATAAAAAAGCTAGGACTTTGAATAAAATTCTCACAGAGAAAAGGAATTGTCCACTCAACATCATTATTAAATATCTGATGTGATTCTTGCATCTGGTTGCTAACTGGTGTTTGAGATATCTGATGTGGTTCTATAACTGCAAAATAAAGAAAACCTTTACAATATTAGATTAAAATATCTACTCAACTGTCACTCAATCTTTCCCTCTCTTGCTTATTCACTCACTCACTCACTCACTCACTCACTCACTCACTCACTCACTCACTCACTCACTCACTCACTCACTCACTCACTCACTCACTCACTCACTCACTCACTCACTCAGTTGCCGCATAGCTCACTTGTCCGCTCGCTCATTTGCCCGCTCGCTCGTCCGTCTGCTTGCCAGCCCGCCAACCCGCCGTCCGCCCACTTGCCCGCTCACCCACTCGCTCACTGACTTACTCACTTACTTACTCATGCACTCACTCACTCACTCTCTTATTCATACCAACATATTCACACTTTTACACCATAATACCCAAAAAAGCTTAACGACGGTGAAATACCCAAAAATTCATTTGCCACACATCGTGTTTGCATTTAAATTATACAGTTTATTTTAATCAATCATCTTTCTAACAATTAATGTAGGGATGAGTTTAAATATATAAGGTCAATATAAAATAATAATAACACATTAACCAATTTATTGGTTCTACAGAGCAAGTATACTTACATGGCTGAATCACAGACATGGTGGAAAAACTGAACATAACTGAGAGACACTATGGATAGAAGAGTAACTTGTTCTAAATATATACAGTGTCAGATATTCACTATATCAGCAAGGTTAGTCTAACAACGGAATTATCATGGCTATTTGCTTATAATTAACTTTTACAGAGCTAGCTATTGTATATTAAAAAGCTGGTAGAACATTGGGTTAGATCTGCATCTTTGTCCATCAAGCATTAGTGTTATATGCACTGTTGGCATTTTGAATAAAGAATTCATAACTAAGGGAAAATCAACTTGCTTCAAAGTATATTAAGTAAACATATTTAGATAAAGCTGATAGGCTGATTCAAAAAATTATTAGATCTGTCCACAAATTTGTATGCCCTATAAGTTTTGAGTCTACATTGTAGTAACTAACTTATACACGACACTTACTTTTAAAAAAATTATCTAAGCATAAATCTACTGCAGTAAAGTAAAGTTGCAATATAATACTTTAACTTGAGAGAAATTATATGGTTCATTATTTATTTCACAAAAAGTAATGCTGCAGTAAAACAAAAAGAAAAAACTTAGACTCAACTGTGTGAGGACATTGGCTTTAAATTAGAAGTTTAACTATAAAACTAAGATTTGAATTGAATAAACAAGATGAAAAAGTTTTGTTTTATAACTTAAAAATACTAGAACCTCACTAATATATAACTATTAGAATTATCTGTAGGTACTATATGACATAAAACGTTAATAACTAAGGAATACTGAGATATGTCTTTGATAACGCATGACATCTTTTAAAAATTTAAAAAAAGATAATTAAGACAAATTGCCAACTGCATATACAAATACCATTATAGACAATTAAAGTTAATAGTATAACATGCAAAAAATATTATACTCATATTAGGTCTAAGTGCATAGATATATAAAAACCCTAATCATTTATTAGATGTACTATTTGCATACGAATGTTATAGATGCAGGTATACATTGATCTTGACAGCAGGTCTTTTCTCATTTTCTTTGACAAACACACTTTAAAGTAATTTTTAAACATTACCACTTGCTAGCTGATGTTTCTTTGTGTGCTTGTTATTTAAAGAAGCAACTTGAAACTCAAGGAAGCTACGTATGTAGTCACTTAGAATACTGTGGAACCGACTGATTCTTAGAATGTATTTTAGCATGTGACTGAAGGGCCTGATTACGAGTAAATGACTCATTACACACATGACATGGAAATGGCTTCTCTCCAGTGTGAGTCCTCATATGTCGTTGCAGGGTAGTTCTTTGACTGAATGCACTTTTACAAAAATGACATGAAAATGGTTTTTCTCCAGTGTGAGTCCTCATATGTGAAACAAGGTTACTCTTTTGAGTGAATGAATTCTTACACACTTTGCATGAAAATGGTTTCTCTCCAGTATGTGTCCTCATATGTCTTTGCAGGGTAATTCTTTGACTGAATGCATGGTTACAAAAAGGACATGTAAATGGTTTCTCTCCAGTGTGAGTCCTCATGTGTTGCCTTAATGTAGTCTTACGATTGAATGCACTTCTACAAATATGACATGCAAATGGCTTCTCCCCAGTGTGTGTCCTAATATGTTGCTGTAGGGTACATCTTTGACTGAATGCACTTTTACAAATATGACATAAAAATGGTTTCTCACCAGTGTGTGTCCTCATATGGTTAATGAGCACATCTTTCCAGGTAAAAGCAGACCCGCATATTTCACATATAAATGACTTTTTCCCAGTATGTATTCTCATGTGCTGGTTGAGATGACTCCTGCGTTTTGCCTTGTAGCTACATTGTGAACATTGAAAACAGTTTCTTGCACCATTCTTTTCTGTATTCTTCTTAAGAGCAGCTTCTTGTGTTAACCCATACTCACAAACATCTTGTATAGTTGTATTCTCTTTGATCACTTCTTTTGTCTGCTCAACAACATCCATAGATATGTTTGTATTGTTATGCACTTTGTGATCAGCCTCCATATTTTTGTTTATATTTCTAGAATGGTCTCTCAGTTTATATCCATGAGTTTCTTTGTATAGAACATCTGGTAGATTTTCAGAAGTATCTCCTGTATGAAAACACGATTGTATTTTACCTGTAAAACAATGTTATAAACAGTAAATTACAAATAGTATGATTGCATTCAATTTGCATTCATAGTTTATTTAACGTTACTAATACATTCAAATACATATATTTGGACTTTTTTAAAAAAAACATGAATCCAATTTAATCAGCTACCAATATGCCACCAATGATGAAAGCACAATTAGCTAGATAAATTAAACGAGTTATTTAATCAACTACTTTTGAAAGCAGCTAGTGCACTACTGGAGAAGATGATGGCTATATATAACTTAATGAGAACTATAAAGTCATGGTGTTTATTATTGGTAACGGTCATTTTTGGTGTTAGGGGGAGCATTCAGCTACAAGTTTTCCATTGTCACAATAGAAAATATGTTGTCAGCCTGCTGAAAAACTTTACCATTCAGGCTTTCATAGTTAAATCAGTCACCAGTTAAATTCAATTTAAATTGATCTTTCAGGTTGCTGAACAGATTTTAACATGTGTTATACATATATTTACTTGATGATTTGCAGTCCCCTGTGGCATTCAACCCTAGAACTTTAAGAGTGTCAGAGATAATTTCATACAGAGGAACATTTGATTTTTCTGATAGGTATTTTTCATATACTGTGGCTTCCACGGGAAAAGAGGCATTGTTGAGTGTATCAACCGTGAGGACTGAAATGTACATGAGTAAAGTTGTAAACTGATCTTTAGCAAAATAAATTTCTTTTGTTGTTTCTTCAATAACATGTGATGTTAATTTAAATCATCAATTGCAGTGAAAGAGACATTTGATGGTTTTCGTTTTGTCTATCTAAACACACTTACCTGTTGAGATGACTTCTGTTGTAGTATTCAGTCCTAAAACTTGAAAAGCCTCAGAGATAACTTCAGACAGAGGAACATCAGTCTCTTCTGGTAGACAGTTTTTTTGTACTGTATTTTGTTTCCTGAGAAGTTCTAGTTGTTGGTTGTAACTAAAAGTATCTGAAGACCCACTCTTAACATTATCTTCTACGTAAATATCAAATGCTGCTGTTGGAACGTTAAAGAAAGTGTGATTGTCTGTATTGACATTAAAACTTTGAGAGTCTAAAATCACAGAATGTCTGACAGGAGTGAAGTTGGTTACTAAAGAATCCGACTCAGGACTATACCCATCTCTACAATATGGATCCAGCCTGTAAGTATCACAATTTTCAAATGAAGACTTTCCACTTAAAATGCTAAAAGCTTCAGGAATAACTTCAGACAGAGGAACATCAGGTTCTTCTGGTCGACAGTTATTATAATTATATAGCGAAGTATCCATGTTCACAAAACAGGGAAGGTTTGTATCAACTGTAGACGTCATAGCAACTGAGCTTACAGAGAAGCCATGATTTTGAACAAAGTTTTCACAGAGAGCAGGACTCTTCCACCAGACATAATTTTTAGAGATCTGATATGGCTCTTGCATCTGTTTGCTTGGTGTTTGGAGAGCTGCCTGTGGTTCTATTACTGTGAATAAAAGACAGCCTTTATAAGTTTACATAAAAACATCTACTCAAGATTCAAGAATTCCTATACATGATGATTTCAAACACTCACACACTCAAGCACGCATGCACTTACTCATTTACTCACTCACTCAATCACTCACTCACTCACTCACTCACTCACTCACTCACTCACTCACTCACTCACTCACTCACTCACTCACTCACTCACTCACTCACTCACTCACTCACTCACTCACTCACTCACTCACTCACTCACTTACTCACTCACTCACTCACACCAACATACACATATTTGCACAATAATACCAAAAAGCCAATGAAAGTAAAATATGCACAAATTTATTTACTGGCACTCAGCATGTTTACACTTAAGTTATACAATTGATTTTAATCAATCTTCTTTCTGATGAATAATAGATAAAGAAAGCCATCATAAAATAGTGGCTTAAGCTAATCAACTAATTACTTCTATATTATTTTATACTTACATGGTTTAATCACAGACATGGCAGATGAGCTGAACACCATTGGAAGACTCTGGAAAGAGAGCTAGCAAGTTTTGAATATAAAAACTGTGAGACATTCACTGTAAACTATGAGACTGAGGTTAAACAATGACTTGTATTGTATTATATGGTTAATTTTTTGGCTATATTTGTTTATAATTAATCATTGCAGCTAGCTATATTGTATATTGTAAAGCTGATAAAACAATGTGTAAAACCGGTACCTTTGTTCATGAAGAAATAGTGTTATACATTTTTAGCATGTTTAACAGAATATTCAAAAAGGATGGCCAGTTATTTCTGATAAAGAGCATCATAACCATAATCAGCTGTTTCAAATTATATTAAATAAATTGTTGAGATAAAACTGGTAGGTTGGTATACAGAGTTAATTCATCTGGCCAAAATTTTAGTTGTTTTAATTTTGAAGATATAGCACCATAAGATAAGTTTTGCACTTTCCCAGAATAAGTATTAGAAATATTATTTAACTAACTCATCCAGAAATAGAGGTGCGATAGCATTTTAACTTGAGAGTAATTGTATAGTTATTTTTGATGTTATCAAAAAGCTGTAGATGAAAACAAACATAAAATTTGGTGTTGGGTATAACTGGCTTAGGTGATAATGGCACAGGTAATGATTGGAAAAGTGGCAGTGTGAATATTTGAGTTTGGGCTCTGTGGTTTGGGCTATAGGGGGTTTTGGATTTGAGTTATAGGAAGTTTGGGTTTTTGGGGGTTTGGGGGAGAATGGAGGGAGGGTTTGAAAATGGAGCATCAATGTACAATCCTCGTATGCCAACTTTTCCTTGTTATATGCATGCCATAAACATAAGCTAGCCTCGTCATACAATCTGAAATTATTTAATTTAGTTATTTTACTTGACCACAGAGTTGCATGTTTCAATATAAAGGTATTGTTCATTTTTCTATACCAAAATGAACATCAGAAATATTACTAAGCAAGCTATTGCTGTCAAGGACATCTAGTTATAATAACAATATTTCAACTTGATAGTAAATACATATATTTTGTCTTTTTGAAAATGTACAAAATAATAGAGATACATCACAAAAATATAATTTTACAGTGAGAGAATAAGAAAGAACTGATACTAAAGTGTTGATACATTTTGGCTGTGAAATAAAAATTTTTATTAAACAAAGAAGTAAAGTGAACAAGATAAAGGAAGATTTGTTTTATATATAATATGTTTTCCAAAAATACTATAACTTCAGTAACATAAGACTAATAAAACAAAACCTAAGTGTACTTATGACATGAAACTTCAACAATTAAACTAGAAAATACTTTTTAAGATCACATCCTGTTTTAGACTACGTTTTATATTGAATCTCGTAAATACAATTTTAATAAAAAATAAAGATAAACTTTCAACTGTAATTAGAATAAATATAACTTATGTGGTTGGTTAATTTGAATGTTTCTAAACATGGAAATAAATAAGTTTCCTTCTCATTCCACCTTTCAAGTAAAATTTAGAACAATTTTCAAACATCACCACTTGTGAGGTAATTTTCCTGTGCAAGACTTTTTATGAAAAGTTGCAGTCTAATACAGCTAATTTGTTATAGTCACTTATATTTTGAAAGAACAGATTGATTCTTAGTAGGTATTTTAGTGTGTGAATGAAGACTCTCTTTGTGAGTGAATGATTTCTTACACACATGGCATAGAAATGGTTTCTCCCTAGTGTGAGTTCTCATGTGTGTCACAAGGTTACCCTTTCAATTGAATGATTTATTACAGACATTGCATGACAAAGGCTTGTCTTTAGTATGTGTCCTCATATGTAGCTGTAGGATTTGTTTGAAACCAAATGAATGTTTACAAACATGACATGAAAATGGTTTCTCTGCAGTGTGAGTTCTCATGTGTGTCACAAGGGTATATTTCCGACTGAATAATTTCCCACACACATCACATGAAAACGGCTTGTCTTTAGTGTGTGTTCCCATATGTTGCTGTAGGGCACTTCTCTGACTAAATGGGTTTTTACAAATCTGACATGAAAATGGTTTCTCTCCAGTGTGTGTCTTCATATGTCGTTTTAGGGTAGTTTTGTGAGTAAATGCACTTTTACAAATCTGACATGAAAATGGTTTCTCTCCAGTGTGTTTTTTCATATGCTGGTTGAGATGACTCATGTGTCTTGCATTGTAGCTACACAGTGAAGATTGAAAACATTTGTCTTTTCTCTGCTGTTCCTTATTCTTTTTGAGACTAGCCTCATGTGTCCACCCATTCTCAAAAATATTATGTAAAGTTGTTTTCTCTTTATTTACCTCTTTCTGACCAGTAGCATTGATAAATTTGTGGGCAATGTCACATACCTTTAGATTAGTGTAATTTTTCATATCATTGCTTATTGCTCTAGGATAGTTTCTACACTTGTATTCGAGGGTTCCTCTGTATAGTACATCAGATAAAAGTTCAGAAGGGTCTCCTGTATTTTCACCCTCTTGCATTCTATCTGTAAAACAACAGTACGAACAATAATTTTACGATTCAAGCTTTATTCATTGCTTTGAACTTTATTAACACAACCCAAATTAAAATATGACCGCATTAGAATGCTTCCTTAAATTCTTATTTCTTCTTTAAACAAAATGCACACAGTTTAATGTTTAAAACATTTTCACTTTGTTTATGCAAAGCTTTAATAAAATAAATAAACTTGGGAGGAACCATGAATAGTCCTTAGAAGAAGACAAAGGTTTAAGTATTGATAATTCTCCTTGATGATGTCATGTTAAGAGCATCCAGTCATAATTTCTCCTTCTTTACAATAGAAATTGAGCCGTTAAAATTTTACCACCACAGATTCTCACAGAGACTGTGTCTTTACAAACAGTTATGAGTTCATGGGCATTATTAGTTTTGCAAAAAAAGGATAAAACTTAACTCAGTTTTTATTGGTTTTGCAATAAAATAGTTTTTTGACAATAAATAATCTGTTGCCACCTTAGAAAAGTGTACTACCAGGGTTCTCACAGAGATGGCTAGTTTAAGAATTGTGATAAGTTTATGGAGATCATTAAATTAGCTA
Source organism: Bugula neritina (assembly GCA_964035545.1). NCBI lineage: Eukaryota > Metazoa > Bryozoa > Gymnolaemata > Cheilostomatida > Bugulidae > Bugula > Bugula neritina. Next base: position 8,467,230 of record OZ037772.1, on the reverse strand, counting down.
AAAAATGTTATCAGGTTTAAAACCGTATAACATTTTGACATACTAACCCAATGATTTGTAATTTTGTGCACTCTTTAGCCCGCCTAAAGCTCCAAGTTCCTCAGAAAAAAAATCAGATGAAAGAACATCAGATTCTTTTGGTACATAGTTGCCTTATACTGAAGCTTCTAGAAAAAAGTCTTAGTTGCATTGTTGCATCAACTGAGGGAATTGAAATGTAAGTAAGTAAAGCTATAATCTAGTTCTTGGTAAATATATATTCTTTGTTTTTTTTAAATATATTTCTTAAATATAAGTCAATTTAATTAGCAATTGCATTTAGAGGAAAAGCTTTAGTGGTTTTATTTTTATCTATCTAATCATACTCACCATGCAGTTGATATGACTTCTCTTGTAGTGTTCTGTTCTAAGGCTGTAAAAGCTTCAGAGATAGCTTCAGACTGAGGAACATTAGATTCTTCTAGTAGATAGTTGTCATGTATTGAATTTTGTGTCCTGTGAGGTTCTAATTGTTGGTGGGTGTTAAAAGTATCTAAAACTTCATTTTCTACACCTTCTTCTATATAAGTGTTGGGTACTGCTGTTAGCATATTAAGAAAAGTTTGATTGCCTGCATTGGTATTAAAACTTTGAGAGTCTAAATTCACTGAATGTCTTAAAGAGGTGTTATTGGTTACTAAAGGATTCCACTCAGCATTATACTCATCTCTACAATATGGCTCCTGTCTGTAAGGATCAAGATCTTTGAATGAATAGTCTTTAGATAAAACTGCAAAAGCCTCAGAGATAACTTCAGATAAAGGAACATCAGGTTCCTCAGGTAGGCAGCTGTTATACACTGAAGTTTCTATGTTTTCATAGTCTTGAGTGTTTGTATCAACTGTGGAAGTCAGAGGAACTGAGTTTAGGGTAAGGTAGGTTATTACATGGAATAAAAGTCTTATAGAGAGCAGGAATCGTCCACTCAACATCCTTTTTAGACATCTGAAGAGGTTCTTGCATCTGGTTGCTTGGCGTTTGAGATAGTTCATGTGGTTCTAAATCTGCAAAGTAAAGAAAGCCTTTACCAGTTTGCATTAAAATATTTACTCAAAGTTCTGTCACTCCCTCCTTCCCTTACACACTCACTCACTCCTTCCTTTACACACTCACTCATCCCTTCTTTTACTCACTCACTCACTCACTCACTCACTCACTCACTTCTTCCTTTACTCACTCACTCACTCCTTCTTTTACTCACTCACTCACACTTTCCCTTTACTCACTAACTCACTCCTTTCTTTACTCACTCACTAACTCCTTCCTTTATTCACTCACTCACTCATTCACTCACTCACTCACTCACTCACTCACTCACTCACTCACTCTCTCACTCACTCACTCACTCACTCACTCACTCACTCACTCACTCACTCACTTCTTCCTTTACTCACTCACTCACTCCTTCTTTTACTCACTCACTCACTCTTTCCCTTTACTCACTAACTCACTCCTTTCTTTACTCACTCACTAACTCCTTCCTTTATTCACTCACTCACTCATTCACTCACTCACTCACTCACTCACTCACTCACTCTCTCACTCACTCACTCACTCACTCACTCACTCACTCACTCACTCACTCACACCAACATACACATATTCCCTCAATAATACCCAATAAGCTCAATGGGAGTAAAACACCCACGAGTTGATTTGCTACACAAAATGTTTACATCAAAGTTATACAAATAATGGCAAACCAAACAAATAATAGCTTTCACAGAACACTAAACTTACATGGTTGAGTCAGTGATAGTTTTGTGGGTTGTGAATGAAACTAGTGCTTTACATGCTTGTTATGAGAAACAAGGCGAGAAATAAGGTAGAAAGTAGATAGCTTTATTGTAGTATAGTCCGAGTGAATCAATGGTCTTTATCCAGCGAGCTCCAGTAGTAGACTAAACTATACTGGAACTCGCTGGCTTTTATATACATGCAGGACAAGGACATTCCTTTGTTTGCCGAGATCGGAGGCCCGAAATACCGAATATCGGCACTTCGGGAATCCGAAATGCCGAATCCGGCATTTCGGTACTTCGGTATTCCGATATGCCGAGAATCGGCATATCGGTGTTTCGGAGGACCGAAGTACCGATCTCGGCAACAAAGGACACACACACACAACATAAATTTACCACACATCCCCCATCGGAAAGCATGCTTTCCGATAAAGAGGCGTACACAACACAAACACGCAACAGGAAAAGACACGACAATAAAACACACAGTTGATAAGTAACACACAAAAACAAATACGGCAAACATGTAGTGACATTAATAATACAAAAAAAACAGGGAAAATTATGCACACACAAGAAAACAGAGCATGAATAGGTACATACATTACATGAAGAACTTACACACATATATATATATATAAAAAAACAAGGAAATAAGAATAGGAAAGAAAATACTAAACAAATAGTCTCAGCGGCAGTCTCCAGATCGGCCCCGCTCCAGGCGGCTAACACGTCTCCTGAGTTGCCCCAGCTCCTCCTCATACCTGCGGAGCTGCCGGCGGAGATGCTGTACCTCCTCTGCCAACTGGGCCGACGTCTGGTGTCTGGGGCGGTCGGTGGTACCATGGGTAGGACGTCGCTGGCGGTGCGTCTGCTTCTCGCCCGCCGCCGAGGGCCGGGGGCCCAGGTCCGATGAATCGGTCCTGGCGCCTGGTCCGACCCGTGCCAGCATGACCCGAAGTGGCTGGGTGGCTGCCGGTTGGGGTGTCGCGGCGGGCTCCCCTTCTTCTTCCCGAACAGGCCTACATGCGGGGAATCCCAGGGCGAGAGCAGCCCATTTATGGGGATCCGCCACGTGTGGCAGCACCAGGTCCCGAAACTCGGGAAAGGAGGCCTGGTCTACAGCAAACGTGTAGCCCGTGTGGCAGTGAGCTATGCGTTGATGTCTCAACACATAGTCTCTCTGGTAGGAGAACTCCCCACACGGGCAAAACACATTGATGTAGTGCTGTGGGGTGTGTACACGCAACCGCCGTGCAGAGGAGAACTTCCTCTTACACTCATGGCAGATGCGGTTGCCCGGCTCACCGCAAGCTTCACCAATCTTAAGATTGGTGGGTCCAGTCACCCAATACTGGCGGGCGACCAGGGCCCGAGGCAGGGCCAGTATTGGGGAGTTATCTTCTTCTGTTGGCAGGTGGTCGCCGTGTAGGATGCCCTGCTCCTCCCCGGCCGTGAGCTGGAGCTCGACCGGTTTGGGGTCAGGGCCACTAGCGATGGCGGAACACACCTCTGTGGAGGAGGTGGCGGCCTGCTGGCTGGTAGAAGCCGAAGCAAGGGCCGGTGGGAGAGGGGAGTCGGACCGACTGGCCTCCTCAATGTCCATACGCTCCTCTAGAATAGATAGTAGAGGCTGTGATAAGCCGGTCTCACTATCGCCGAAATTCGGCACAGGTGTGTATGGAGTTAAATTAAAAACCGAGGGCCGAGGTGTATCGCAGAAATTGACTGAGCCTACGTCGTGATTTAACAAAGTATCAATGGCAGAGTCATCTCCAAGATCCATCTCGGCCTCCGGTTCTAAGAAATCAGAACCAAGTAAGTCTAGTAAAGACCAGTCTACTTTAGTTTGACTAGACTCCGCAACTGGAGGATCTAATCTAGAAGAAATACCTGATTGCCTGTCTGGTAAAGTAATTCCCATAGCTGCTGATAGCGTCTGGAGAACAGTGTTAAAATCAAAATGAGTATTAGAATCAGAATTTAGCTTGAGCTGTAACTGCCGTGCGAGCTGTGTGAAATCAGAATGAGAAATGGCCGAACCTCGTGCTTCAGAAGTTTTACCTGCTGAAGCCCGAGTTGCGTGGCTCGTGGGAATTTCCCCCGCATTTCGGAAAGACAACTCGCGTGATCGAGTGTCTTCCGAAATTCGGTCAGCCATTTCTTCTTCTTGGTGGAATCCTCCGGGATGATGGAGGGAATTTCCAACCAAGATGGGGTGGTAGTCAGTGTGGGGGGGGTCGTCCTCAGGAGGGGGCCACTCCAGGTGCCCTACAGCATAGTCTGCCAGGTACCTGGGAGGTCTTCTTGGCCGCTGGCTCCTCTCAAGTGGAACAGGCACTGGTGGTGTTGGTGGCTCCTGGGCTGCCCTAGTAGGGGGGTCCCCGTCTTCACCCCGTACGGGGGTGGGGGTGTCCTCCCCCGGGAAGGGTTGTGATCCAAGGGCTTGCCGCTGTTCCTGTTCCCGCTCCGCTCTCTGCTGCCGCTCCAGCTGCTCTATCAAGGCGGCCTGCTCCTGGTCCGTCTCCCTGGGGACCATAATCTCCACCTCTCGGGGCTGGGTGGCCCGTCCTCGACGGTTGGGCTGACGGTGGGGCTCCAGGAGGGGTGGAGCCTGACCCACCGCGTCTGGGCTGGCATGGTAAGGTTTGAGGCGCTGCTCGCTCTGGACAGAGATCTGTCCAGAGCGCTCCACACGGTACGTGTGGTTGGGCAGCACCTCCACTACGCAGTAGGGGCCGACGAAGTTGGGCTGAAGCTTAGCCGACTGTCCGCGTCGCCTACGGTAGCTCACCATCCAGACCCAGTCTCCCACTTGGTACAACGGGGGCTCCTCCGAGTCCTCTGTGCGGGTCTGCCACTGCTGGGTGCGCAGCGCATGAGTTTTGCACGAGCGGATGAGCTTTGCCCATGATGTCCATCAGACCCTCCACATATTCGTGTACCGGTGACTCGGGGGCAGGAACATGGTACGTCAGGTGTTCCGGGACCCGCGTCTCTCGGCCTAGCATCAGGAAGTTTGGGGTCTCCTGCGTGCTGAAGTGTGGTATGCTGCGGTAAGCCCGCATGATCTGCGGCAGCACCACGTCCCATTCTTCCTGACCTCGACCAAGTAGCAGGCTCCGGAGCGCGTCACCCAACATCCTGTTGTTCCGCTCTACGACTCCGTTCCCTTGCGGGTGATATGGGGTGGTCCGACTCTGGTTCACCCCCCATATCCGGCAGAGGTGTCCCATGAGCTGGGACTGGAACTGGGCACCCTGGTCCGTATGTATCTGCTCGGGCAAACCGAGGTAAAAGAACACATGTTGGTCCAGGGTCCGGGCCACCGTGGGGGCGGTGGCGTCTGGAATAGCCAGAGCATCCACCCACCGGGTAAAGTGGTCGTGAGCACCAGTATCCAGGTGTTCCCTCTGGCGGATAACGGCATAGGCCCGACGAGGTCTACCGCCACTACTTGCCACGGTCGACCAGCGTACAGCCGGCGTCGACCAGTGGTTTCCGTGGGGCGGCCATGCTTGCTAGCTTGGCAGACCTCGCATTGCCGTACCCGCAGTCGTACGTCCCGAGTCATTCCGGGCCAATACCAACGCAGCCGCAGACACCTGATAACCCGACTGACTCCAGCATGAGCCTGCTTATGGGTGTCCCAGATCAGTTCCCGCCGGAGGGCGCGTGGACAGATGACGCGGTCCCTCTTCTGCTGGCGGTTGTCTGCTGCTAACGTTATCATCAGGAGGCCATCAGGACTGACCTTGAGGGCATCCCAGCGACGACAGAGGAGTTGGAACTCAACGTCTCCCTGCCGCTGCTGTTCCTCGCTAGGCCGTCGGCCCTCCTTCTTGGCCCGGAAGATGTCCGCTACCGCGCCGGGTAGCGTCTCCTGGAGTCGGCACAGCTCCTTGACATTCTGGTGCAGAGTAGGGTTGGCGTGGAGCGCCTGGACACCGTCCTGGTGGGTTTCGGTCCGAAGATGGCCGTGCTCCCACTAGTAGGTGGTGCCCTCCACTAGTTCTGCTTTCACGTCAAGGCGAGCGGGTCCCCCGTCCCGCTGTTCAATGTGCAGGCATTGCTTACAGTCCTCTACCGGCCGGCGGCTCATGCCGTCGGCGTTCCCATGCTTCCGGCCTGCACGGTGCTTTATCCGGTAAGAGAACTCGGCAAGAATCTCTAGCCAACGAGCCACCTGGCTCGAGGGCTCTGCACGTTTACACAGCCATATCAGTGATGCATGATCTGTTCGCAGACGGAACGATTTCCCATACAGATATGGCCGAAAGTGCTTGACCGCCTTGACTACTGCTAGGAGTTCCTTCCTAGTGGTGCAGTAGTTCTTCTCGGCGGCCGCGAGAGTCTTGCTGTAGTAAGCCACGACCACCTCACTTCCACCCTGGACTTGAGACAAGACGGCTCCCACGCTGTGGTCACTGGCGTCAGTGTCCAGGATGTACTCCTTGGCTGGATCAGGATACGCCAGGATTGGCGCTTCCATTAGCCGTTGCTTGAGGTGGTTGAATGCCTGCTGCTCCTCCTGTGTCCACTGCCACCGGACTCCCTTTGCGGTCAGCCAATTTAATGGCTGAGCCACTCCTGCGAACCCAGGTATGTACTGCCGGTAGTACCCTACTAGGCCCAGGAAGGCACGCAACTCAGGGAGGTCACGGGGGACAGTCCACTCCTTCACAGCTTGTACCTTCTCTGGATCGGTAGCGACCCCATCACGGCCAACCACATGGCCCAGGTACGTGACTTCTGGCTGCAGGAGTGCACACTTGGAGGGCTTCAGCTTTAGTCCAGCAGCCCGGAGGCGGTCAAAGACCTCCCGCAGACGACTGACATGAGTCGAGAAGTCTGGGGAGATGACAATGAAATCGTCCAGATAGATGAGGAGGGTCTTCCAGTGTAACCCACTGAGGACTTGCTCCATGAGTCGTTGGAATGTTGCCGGAGCGGACGTTAGTCCGAATGGCAGTACTTTCCATTTCCAGAGCCCGCCGCGAGTAATGAATGCTGCTTTGTCCTGGGCATCAGGACTGAGGGGCACTTGCCAGTACCCGCTAAGCAGATCCAAAGTACTGAAGTACTTGCTACCCGCGAGGGCATCTAGAGACTCATCTATCCGTGGGAGAGGGTAGGCGTCCTGGATGGTAACGCTGTTGAGTCTGCGGTAGTCCACACAGAATCTCCAGCTACCATCCTTCTTCTTGATCAGAACCACTGGGGAGCTCCACGCACCGTGGGCAGGCTCAATCAGATCCCGGTCCAGAAGATCCTGTACCTGTCGGCTCACCTCCTTCTCCTTCTCCAGGCCTAGACGTCGGGTAGGCTGCCTGATGGGAGTGGTGCCGGCTGCCAGGGGTATCTCGTCGGAGATAACCTTAGTCAGCCCCATGTCTCCATCGCCACGACTGAAGACATCACTGTACTCCGCGAATAGTTGAGCCAGTACTTGGCGTTCAGTACTACTCGTACAGTTCCCGCATGCTCCGCCATACAGGTCAGCCAGGTGCTCCGGGACTGCTCCTCGTCTGGTGTGAGGGGGGTTCCCCTGGGTGTCAGCCACTGTCTCCAGTGCCGGACCCACATCCGCTTCCTGGATGGAGTGGTACTTCCCCACCAGCGCTCCGGCCGATAATCGGACAGGTTCCGTGAAGGGGTTGATGCACTGCACGAGGAGCTCTTGCCGACAATCTAGCCAATTCAGGCTGTTTGCTAGTCGGATGGCTCCGTGCGTTCCTTCAACCATCCCCAGGCCGGCGATCCCCTTGCAGTTGACTCTGCATCGAAGAGTCGCCTGGGACCTCCCCGAACTGTGCAGTCCCGCACTACCTGGACTCCGCCCACCAAGGGCCTGCCAAACTTGTCAACACAGACAAGTTCCTTCCCAGCCATCATCACCACTGACTTCTGGAAATCCATGTGACACTGGTGTTTCTCCAGGAAGTGCATTCCCAAGATGGCGTCCTCTTTCAGCTGGCTGACTATGAACGTCTCGTGAATTGCTTGATCACGGACGCGTCCAGGTAGTGAAATGACGCCGTAGAAAGGAATGCATGATCCGTCCGCCAACGTACCATGCGCACCTTCATACGGCTCGAGGCTCGCCCGCTCTCGTGCACCAAGAGTGTCAAAGATACGCCTACTCAGCAGGTTGGTAGTGCACCCAGTATCCAGTAGGAATGTGGCAGCTTTACCCGCAATCTTTCCGGGCAGGAAGTAGCTGCTTCCATATGGCTGGGTGCTCCTGGAGTGGTCAGTCCTTGGGGGAGACACAACTTGGGTCCGCACAGCGGGCCTCCTCTTCGTCTTAGAGACAACGGGGGTTTTCTGAGGTCGGGAGGGTAGCTTGGGGTACTCTTGCGAGTAAGCTGAATCTTCCTCCACAACCTCCTCGGGCAACCCCGCGAACCGGTTACGGAGTGGCCAGGCTGGAGGATCGGGTAGACCTTGCGGTCTCCGAGATCTCCGAGGTGCCTGCCATCCGGTTTCTTCTAGCTGCATCCGGGTATCGAGTGGCAGGGCAGGAGGATCGGGTAGGCCTTTCGGTCTCCGAGATCTCCGGTTTGCGTGCCACTCGATGTAGGTCGACTCTGGAGAGGTTTCTTCTGTTGTTTTCCGAGTCCTATCCCGGACCGGATTGGCGTGGGGCCCACGGGTGGCGGAATTCACCGTGAGCCTCGGGTGTTTAAAGACTTCTGTCCCTTAGGGCAGTGCCTTCTCACATGTCCTGGCATCCCGCACTCCCAACAAGTGGGCAGAGGGGGGCGGACAGGGTCGTCCCGCGAGCGGGGAGCCCGCCTGTCCGTCTGGTTGCGCTGCAACTCCGCCACCGTAGCCTGCAGGCCTTTCATCATGCCCATCAGCATGTTGAGCTGCGTCTGCTCGGGCGACGGAGTAGCTGCTGCTGCCACTTGTGGGGTTGGGGGTACCTCTTCTGTATCTCCGGCCACCTGGCGAGCTGCGTAGTTCGCCCTCCGTGGTTCTTCTACTTGGAAGTAGGCCTTCCCCATCTCTAGTGCCTCGTCCAGGCTCTTGACCTTCGTGGCCAGCCAGTACCGCTGGAGGTCCGGGTGGTTCACGCTCCGGAAGAACGCGTTAAAAACGAGGCGCTTCCGATCTTCGCCAGTGGCGTGACCGAAAGCAGCCTGAGCCAGGCGCTCTACCTCGTTAGCGTGATCTTCCAGAGGTGTCCTTCGGTCTCTCCTCATCACTTGTAGCTGGTCTGACGCCTCTTCCGTGGTCAGGCCGAACCGGGCCCTAAGAGCCCGCATGATGTGGGCTTCGTCGGGTCCCAGTGCGAAGTTCCTGGCCCGGCCTGTTAGACAGGCCCTGGAGTTGGAGGACGCGCACCCGTACTGGCCATTCAGCGGTGGTGGCCACGTCCTCGAACTCCTTGATGAACTGTTCCACGTCTCCATCTCCTCCGAAAGTCGGGGGCTGGAGGCGATACCTGTTACCAGGTGATGCCTGTCCTTGCCCCCGCAATCCTTGGAGGGCTGTTACCAGCGCCTCAACAGTGAGGGCTGGTGCTGCTGTTGCCTCAGGGGCTGACTCCCCTGGGGCCATCCTATTCCTCTCAGCAACTAGCTATTCGTAGAATCCCACTGCTGCCACCAATGTGATAGTTTTGTGGGTTGTGAATGAAACTAGTGCTTTACATGCTTGTTATGAGAAACAAGGCGAGAAATAAGGTAGAAAGTAGATAGCTTTATTGTAGTATAGTCCGAGTGAATCAATGGTCTTTATCCAGCGAGCTCCAGTAGTAGACTAAACTATACTGGAACTCGCTGGCTTTTATATACATGCAGGACAAAGACATTCTTTTGTTTGCCGAGATCGGAGGCCCGAAATACCGAATATCGGCACTTCGGGAATCCGAAATGCCGAATCCGGCATTTCGGTACTTCGGTATTCCGATATGCCGAGAATCGGCATATCGGTGTTTTGGAGGACCGAAGTACCGATCTCGGCAACAAAGGACACACACACACAACATAAATTTACCACACATGGCAGATGAACTGAATATAACTGAGAGGCAATGGAAGGTAAGTAACTTGTTCTGAATAGATATTCGCCATCAGGGTAATCTAACAGCGGAATGATCATGGCTATTTACCTCTAGTTAATTCTTACAGAACTATGTAGGCTATTGTATGTGAATAAAGCTCTAATGGAACCATGTGTTAGAACTGCATCTTTGGCAATCAAATAATATTGCTATATGCTCTGTTTGCTTGTGTAAAGACAAACTTATGAGGGAAATTTAATTTGGCATGACAAAAATATAATCAGTAGTTTTAAAGTATACCAATAAACTTATCGAGATAAAACTGATATGCTGATTCAAATGATTATTTCATCTAGCTACAACCTTGTATGCCTTAGTTCTACGGCTACATTGTATAGTATACTATAACTTTGTTAGGGCACTAGACTTTAAAACAATTATCCAACTGTAAATTTATTTCAATAAAGTAAAATTGGAATATAATATTTCAACTTGAGAGTAATTATATGCTTTAATTTATATTTCACAAAAACTAATGTTGCAGTAAAACAAAACTGTGCAAACACATTGGCTGTGAAATATAACAACGATTTAAATTGACCAAGAAAAAGACTTTTGGTTTACAATTCAAACAGTCTATAATCTTACTAACATAAAACATCAAAATTATTCTTATAAGTACTATGGCATAAAACTTTGATTGACTAAAAAAAGCTCAGACAAGAAATATTTTATTATTATAAGATCTTCTGAAAATAGTATATAAGAAAACTAAGAAAAATTGTCAACTTAGATATACTAATACAATTATAGATATTGATTATATGAGCATGTCTAAGTTCATTTTCTACTTTTCTTGTATTAACATAACTTACAATTATTATAATATTCATATTGGATTTAAAAAGGCAGATATCTAAACCCCCTAACTAACTAATCATCAGACATACTGTCTATAACATATGTATGTAATGCACATGTTCATGAAAATATGAAATCGTTTTCTTCCTATTTTATCTGCCAATTATAATTTAAAATAATTTAAAACCAAGTGTAAGCTTATTTTTCTACGTGAATAGCTACTTCTTTTTTTCACAAGGAAAGTTAACAGAAAGTTTCAGACAGCTGATTTGCACTCACTAAAATTATAGAAGAACATATTAATAATTTCTAGTATGCATTTTAGTGTGATTTAGAAGACTTGGTTTTTGAGTAAATGATTTATTACACACATCGCATGAGAATGGCTTCTCTCCAGTGTGAGTTCTCATATGTACACGAAGACCACATTTTTGAGTGAATGATTTCTTACAGACATTGCATGAAAATGGTTTCTCTCCAGTGTGTGTCTTCATATGTTGTTGTAGGGTAAATTTTAGACTAAATGCATTTTTACAAATATGACATGAAAATAGTCTCTCTCCGGTATGTGTCTTCAAATGTCGCTGTAGGTTGCATCTGGTACGAAATGCATTTTTACAAATATGACATGAAAATGGTTTCTCTTTAGTATGTGTCCTGAGATGTTGTTGCAGGGTAAATCTTTGACTAAATGCACTTGTACAAATATGACATGGAAATGGCTTTTCTCTGGTGTGTGTTCTTATATGTTTAATAAGAGCATCTTTCCAGGTGAAAGCAGACCCGCATATTTCACATATAAATGGCTTCTCTCCAGTATGTATTCTCATGTGTCTGTTGAAATAACACTTGTATCTTGCCTTGTAGCTACACTGAGAACATTGAAAACGTTTCTTTTTGCTCTGCTGCTCTTTGTTCTTCTCAAGACCAGCTTCTTGTGTTAACTCATTCTCACAAATATTATGTAAAGTTGTCTTCGATTTAATCACTTTTCCTTTCTGACCAATGGTATCTATAGATTTGTTGGTAGTGTTATTCACTTTTTGATCAGTGTGAGTTTGTATATCTTTGTTTATTTCTATTTTATTTAATTTATATTTCACAAAAACTAATGTCGCAGTAGAACAAAAAGCAGAACTGAGACTCCCGTGTGTAAACACATTAGTTACAAATTAAAACAAACATTTAAATTGAACAAGATAAAGATTTTTGGTTAACTATAACTCAAAAAATCTAAAATCTTACTAACATTAAACATCAAAATGATTCCTAAACAACTATGGCATAAAACTATGATTAACTAAAAACAGTTGAGATAAAACATATTTACTAAGTATAAGATCTTCTAAAATTAGTTGTAAGAAAACTAAGACAAATTGTCAATTTCCACACAAATAAAGTTATAGATATTGATTATGTAATCATGTCTGAGTTTAATTTATAATTTTCTTGTATTAACATAACTTACAATTATTATAATATTCATCTTAGATCTAAGTATACAGATATCTAAACACCCTAACCATTTGTCAGACATACTGTCTTTAACATATGTATGTAATGTGCATGTTCATGAAAATAATATAAAGGAGTTTTCTTCCTAATTTATCTGTCAAGTACAAGTTAAAATAATTTGAAACCAAGTGTAAGCTAATTTTTCTACGTGAATATTTTTTCATAAGGAAGGTAACAGGAAGGTTCAGACAGCTGATTTGCACTAACTAGGATTATAGAAGAACATATTAATAATTTCTAGTATGCATTTTAGTGTGATTTAGAAGACTTGTTTTTTGATTGAATTATTTCTTACACACATCGCATGAGAATGGCTTCTCTTCTGTGTGAGTTCTCATATGTACACGAAGACCACATTTTTGAGTGAATGATTTCTTACAGACATTGCATGAAAATGGTTTCTCTCCAGTGTGTGTCTTCATATGTTGTTGTAGCGTAAATTTTAGACTAAATGCATTTTTACAAATATGACATGAAAATGGTTTCTCTCCAGTATGTGTCTTGAGATGTTGTTGCAGGGTAAATCTTTGACTAAATGCACTTGTACAAATATGACATGGAAATGGCTTTTCTCTGGTGTGTGTTCTTATATGTTTAATAAGAGCATCTTTCCAGGTAAAAGCAGACCCACATATTTCACATATAAATGGCTTCTCTCCAGTATGTATTCTCATGTGCCTGTTGAGAAAACACTTGTATCTTGCCTTGTAGCTACACTGAGAACATTGAAAACGTTTCTTTTTGCTCTGCTGCTCTTTGTTCTTCTCAAGACCAGCTTCTTGTGTTGACTCATTCTCACAAATATTATGTAAAGTTGTCTTCGTTTTAATCACTTTTTCTTTCTGACCAATGGCATCTATATATTTGTTGGTAGTGTTATTCACTTTTTGAACAACCTGAGTTTGTATATCTCTGTTTATTTCTCTAGAACTGTCTCTCCACTTAAATTCATGTGCTTCTTTGTACACTAGATCTGGTAGCTTCTCAGAAGTGTCTCCTTTGTTTAAATGCGCTGGTATTTCACCTGTAAAACAGCAGTACTAATGATATTATGTTGACATTCAAAATTCATTAATAAATTATTTAAGTTTCTTATTACATTCTAATACTTTTTTTTGAAAAACATGCAAGCATTTCAATCAGTTACCCATGTGCATGTCACTAATTAAGAAACCATGCCTAATTAAATCAATTGAAAGATTTATTAAATTAATTAACTCCAGAAACAATTAGTGCACTTGTGGTTAAAACCAGTATACATTAGTTAAAACAAGGTCATGGGTTTGACCATTGGTAAAAGCTGTTAGTGATGTCAAGAAGTACATCTAGCCATCATTTCTCCTGTGTCTAGACTACAAACAGGTGATAAGTTTGTCTAAAAACTTTACTATCAGAACTTCTCATGGAGATAGAAATTTCAAAGTAGTCAGAGCTTGTAGAGATCATTGAATCTTGTACAAAATGTGCTTTAAGAAATAAGTCCTCAGCCTAGCTGCTTAAAAATCGTACTACCAGGGTTTTTTTTACAGAGATGACCAGTTTAGGAATTGTGATAAGTTTATGAAGATTATTAAATAAGGTAAAAAATCTTGCCAGGTTTAAGACTGTGTAAGATTTTGACATACTAAAAAAAGAGTTTTGGTTGGTTGCATCAACTGTGGGAACTGAAATGTAAATAAGTAAAGCTATAATCTAATTATTGGTATAATATATACAATCTTTGTTTTTCTTTAATATATTTCTTTAATATAATTCAATTTAATTAGCAATTGCATTTAGAGGAAACGCTTTGGTGATTTTATTTTTATCTATCTATATAATAGGCTATTCATACTCACCAGTTGCGATGACTTCTGTTGTAGTATTCTGTCCTAAAACTGTGAAAGCCTCAGAGATAAATTCAGACGAAGGGACATCAGTTTCTTCTGGTAGATAGTTGTCATGGACTGAACTTTGTTTCCTGAGAAGTTCTAATTGTTGGTGGTAGCTAAAAGTATCTAAAACTTCATTTTCTACACCTTCTCCTATGTAAGTGTTGGGTACTGCTGTTAGCATATTAAGGAAAGTTTGATTGCCTGCATTGGTATTAAAACTTTGAGAGTCTAAAATCACTAAATGTCTCGCAGAACTGTTATTGGTTAGAAAAGGATCCGACTCAGCACCATACTTATCTCTACAATATGGATCCTGTCTGTAAAGGTCAGGATCTTCAGATAAATAGTCTTCAGATAAAACTCCAAAAGCCTCAGAAATAACTTCAGATAAAGGAACATCAGGTTCTTGTGGTAAGCAGCTATTACACACTGAAGTTTCTATGTTTGCATAGTCTTGAGTATTTGTAACAACTGTGGAAGTCAGAGGAACTGAGTTTAGGGTAAAGTTATTACATTGAATAAAAGTCTTACAGAGAGCAGGAACTGTCCACTCAACATCCTTTTTAGATATCTGAAGAGGTTCTTGCATTCGGTTGTTTGGTGTTTGAGATAGTGCATGTGGTTCTACATCTGCAAAGTAAAAAAAGCCTTGACCAGTTTACATTGATATATTTACTCAAAGTTCACTTTCTCACTCCTTCCTTTACTCATCCACTCCTTCCTTCACTCACTCACTCACCCACATACTCACTCACTCACTCACCCATTCACTCACTCACCCACTATTTCCTTTACTCACTCACTCACTCACTCACTCACCCACTCAATCACTCACTCACTCACTCACTCACTCACTCACTCACTCACTCACTCACTCACTCACCCACTCACTCACTCACTCACTCACTCACTCACTCACACCAACATACACACATTCCGTCAATAATGCCCAATAAGCTTAATGGGAGCAAAATACCCACGAGTTGATTTGCTACACAAAATGTTTACACCTAAGTTATACAGATTATTTTTATTCATTATCTTATTAATAAATATCATAGTGATTAGTTGACCTAGTGGCCCCTGTGGTGTAACTGGCTAGCAGGCCTGCTTACAAACTGGAGGTCTGTCGTTCAAATTCTGTTGAGGGAAAGTGTTTTACAATTGATGCATAAATAAAGCCACCACAAAATAATGGCAAACCAAACAATTAGTAGTTTTCATAGTATATTATACTTACATGGTGGAGTCAGAGACATGGCAGATAAATTGAATATAACCGAGAGGCAATGGAACTGAAAGTAACTTGTTCTTATTAGATATTCATTATATCAGGTTAATCTAACAGCGTAATAATCATGGCTATTTACCTCTAGTTAATTCTTACAGAGCTATATAGGCTATTTTATGGTAAAAAAGCTAAAGGAGCTTAATGTGTTAGAACTACATCCTTCACCACCAAATAATAGTGCTATATGTTCTGTTTGCTTGTGTAAAAAAAACCTCATAAGAAAAATTTGGCTTGAGAAAAAATATAATCAGTTGCTTCAAAGTATAATACCGAGTAAATTTATTGAGATAAAACTGGTATACTGATTTAAATAATTATTTCATCTGTCCACAAACTTGTATGCCCTAGTTCTGAGTCTACATTGTGTAGTAAACTATAACTTTGTCAAGGAACTAAACTTTAGAACAAGTATTTAACTATAAGTCTATTTCAATAAAGCAAAGTTGGAAGAGTATTTTAACTTGAGAGTAATTATTATAATGTTCATTTAAATATATTTCACAAAACATATTGTTGCAGTAGTAAGACAGAATAAGGAAAATGTTTAGAATCAACTGTGTGAGCACATTTGCTGTAAAATAAAACAAAAATTTGAATTGAACAAGATCAAAAGTTTTGTTTTACAACTCAAAAGTACCATAACCCTATACACGAATATAAAACTATTAAAACTATCCCTAATTGCTATGACGTAAAACTTTAATAAACCAAAGAAATCTAAGATATAACATATTTAATTATGAATAAGATCTATTAAAAATATAGGTAAAGTACAAAATCTAAGACAAATTGTCAACTTAGATATATCTGCTGCAGTGAAGTAAATTTGGAATAGTATTTCATCTTGATCGAGCTAGTAATTATATGGTTTAATTTATATTTCACAAAAACTAATGTCACAGTAGAACAAAAAGCAGAACTGAGACTCTTGTGTGTAAACACATTAGTTACAAATTAAAACAAACATTTAAATTGAACAAGATAAAGATTTTTGGTTGACTATAACTCAAAAAATCTAAAATCTTACTAACATTAAACATCAAAATGATTCCTAAACAACTATGGCATAAAACTATGATTAACTAAAAACAGTTGAGATAAAACATATTTACTAAGTATAAGATCTTCTAAAATTAGTTGTAAGAAAACTAAGACAAATTGTCAATTTCCACACAAATAAAGTTATAGATATTGATTATGTAATCATGTCTGAGTTTAATTTATAATTTTCTTGTATTAACATAACTTACAATTATTATAATATTCATCTTAGATCTAAGTATACAGATATCTAAACACCCTAACCATTTGTCAGACATACTGTCTATAACATATGTATGTAATGTGCATGTTCATGAAAATAATATAAAGGAGTTTTCTTCCTAATTTATCTGTCAAGGACAAGTTGAAATAATTTGAAACCAAGTGTAAGCTAATTTTTCTACGTGAATATTTTTTCATAAGGAAGGTAACAGGAAGGTTCAGAGAGCTGATTTGCACTAACTAGGATTATAAAAGAGTACATCATTTATTTTTAGTATGCATTTTAGTGTGATATAGAAGACTTGGTTTTTGAGTAAATGATTTCTTACACACATCGCATGAGAATGGCTTCTCTCCAGTGTGAGTTCTCATATGTACACGAAGACCACATTTTTGAGTGAATGATTTATTACAGACATTGCATGAAAATGGTTTCTCTCCAGTATGTGTCTTCAAGTGTTGCTGTAGATTGTATTTAAGACTGAATGCACTTTTACAAATATGACATAAAAATGGTTTCTCTCCAGTATGTGTCCTGACATGTTGTTGCAGGGTAGCTCGTTGACTGAATACACTTTTGCAAATATGACATGAAAATGGCTTCTCTCCAGTGTGTGTCCTCATATGTAAAGGAAGACTACATTTTTGAGTGAATGATTTATTACAGATATTGCATGAAAATGGTTTTTCTCTAGTGTGTGTCCTCATATGTTGTTGTAGGGTATATTTGAGACTGAATGCACTTTTACAAATATGACATAAAAATGGTTTCTCTCCAGTATGTATTCTCATGTGTCTGTTGAGATAACACTTGTATCTTGCCTTGTAGCTACATATTGAACATTGAAAACATTTCCTTTTGCTCTGCTGCTCTTCACTTTTTTCAACACCAGCTTCTTGTGTTGACTCATTCTCACAAACATCATGTAAAGTTGTCTTCTCTTTAATCACTTTTTCACTTTGACCAGTGACATCTACGGATTTGTTGACACTGTTATTCACTTTTTGATCAGTGTGAGTTTGTATATCTTTGTTTATTTCTCTAAAACAATCTCTCCACTTAAATTCATGTGCTTCTTTGTACACTAGATCTGGTAGCTTCTCAGAAGTGTCTCCTTTGTTTAAATGCACTGGTATTTCACCTGTAAAACAGCAGTACTAATGATATTATGTTGACATTCAAAATTCATTAATGATAAATTATTTAAGTTTCTTATCACATTCTAATACTTTTTTTTGAAAAACATGCAAGCATTTCAATCAGTTACCCATGTGCCACTAATCAAGAAACCATAACTAAATAAATCAATTCAAAGATTTATTAAATTAATTAATTCCAGAAACAAGTAGCGGACTTGTGGTTAAAACCAGTATACATTAGTTAAAACAAGGTCATGGGTTGACCATTGGTAAAGGTTGTTAATGATGTCAAGAAATACATCTAGCCATCACTTCTCCTGTGTCTAGACTACAAACAAGTGATAAGTTTGTCTAAAAACTTTACTATCAGAACGTCTCATGGAGATGGAAAGTTTAAAGTAATCAGAGCTTGTAGAGATCATTGAATCTGGTATAAAATATGCTTTAAGAAATAATTCCTCAGCCTAGCTGCTTAAAAATTGTACTATCACGGTTTTCACAGGAATGACCAGTTTAGGAATTGTGATAAGTTTATGAAGATTATTAAATTAAGTAAAAAATCTTGCCAGGTTTAAGACTGTGTAAGATTTTGACATACTAAAAAAAGAGTCTTGGTTGGTTGCATCAACTGTGGGAACTGAAATGTAAATAAGTAAAGCTATAATATAATTCTTCATAAATATATAATCTTTGTTTTTTCAATATATTTCTTTAATATAATTCAATTTAATTGGCAATTGCATTTAGAAGAAACGCTTTGGTAGTTTTACTTTTCTCTGTCTAATATTCATACTCACCAGTTGCGATGACTTCTGTTGTAGTATTCTGTCCAAAAACTGGGAAAGCCTCAGAAATACATTCAGACGGAGGGACATCAGTTTCTTCTGGTAGATAGTTGTCATGGACTGAACTTTGTTTCCTGAGAAATTGTAATTGTTGGTGGTTGCTAAAAATATCTAAAACTTCGTTTTCCACACCTTCTCCTATGTAAGTGTTGGGTACTGCTGTTAGCATATTAAGAAAAGTTTGATTGCCTGCATTGGTATTAGAACTTAGAGAGTCTAAATTCACTGAGTGTCTCTCAGAACTGTTATTGGTTACTAAAGGATCCCACTCAGCACTATACTCATCTCTACAATATGAATCCTGTCTGTAAAGATCAGGATCTACAGATGAATAGTCTTCAGATAAAACTCCAAAAGCCTCAGAAATAACTTCAGATAAAGGAACATCAGGTTCTTGTGGTAAGCAGCTATTACACACTGAAGTTTCTATGTTTGCATAGTCTTGAGTATTTGTAACAACTGTGGAAGTCAGAGGAACTGAGTTTAGGGGAAAGTTATTACATGGAATAAAAGTCTTACAGAGAGCAGGAACTGTCCACTCAACATCCTTTTTAGATATCTGAAGAGGTTCTTGCATTCGGTTGTTTGGTGTTTGAGATAGTGCATGTGGTTCTACATCTGCAAAGTAAAAAAAGCCTTGACCAGTTTACATTGATATATTTACTCAAAGTTCAGTCACTCACTTCTTCCTTTACTCATCCACTCCTTCCTTCACTCACTCACTCACCCACTTACTCACTCACTCACTCACCCATCCACTCACTCACCCACTACTTCTTTACTCACTCACTCACTCACTCACTCACTCACTCACCCACTCAATCACTCACTCACTCACTCACCCACTCACTCACTCACTCACTCACTCACTCACTCACTCACTCACTCACACCAACATACACACATTCCGTCAATAATGCCCAATAAGCTTAATATGGGAGCAAAATACCCACGAGTTGATTTGCTACACAAAATGTCTACATCAAAGTTATACAGATTACTTTTATTCATCATCTTATTAATAAATATCACAGTGATTAGTTGACCCAGTGGCCCCTGTGGTGTAACTGGCTAGCAGGCCTGCTTGCAAACTGGAGGTCTGTGGTTCGAATCCTGATGCGGGGAAAGTGTTTTACATGTGATGCATAAATAAAGCCACTGTAAAATAATGGCAAACCAAACAAATAATAGTTTCCATAGTATATTATACTTACATGGTTGAGTCAGAGACATGGTAGATGAACTGAACATAACTGATAGGCAATGGAAGGTAAGTAACTTGTTCTGAATAGATATTCATTATATCAGAGTAATCTAACAGCGTAATGATCATGGCTATTTACTTATAATTAATTCTTACAGAGCTATATAGGCTATTTTATGGTAAAAAAGCTGAAGGAACTTAATGTGTTAGAACTACATCCTTCACCACCAAATAATAGTGCTATATGTTCTGTTTGCTTGCGTAAAGAAAAACTCATAAGAAAAATTTGGCTTGAGAAAAAATATAATCAGTTGCTTCAAAGTATAATACCGAGTAAATTCATTGAGATAAAACTGGTATACTGATTCAAATAATTATTTCATCTGTCCACAAACTTGTATGCCCTAGTTCTGAGTCTACATTGTGTAGTAAACTATATCTTTGTTAAGGCACTAAACATTAGAACAATTATCTAGCTATAAATCTATTTCAATAAAGTAAAGTTGGAATAGTATTTTAACTTGAGAGTAATTATATAACTTTCATTTAAATATATTTCACAAAACATATTGTTGCACTAGTAAGACAGAATTAGGAAAGTGTTTAGAATTAACTGAGTGAGCACATTTGCTGTAAAATAAAACAAGAAATTTAATAGAACAAGATCAAAAGTTTTGTTTTACAACTCAAAAATACCATAACCCTACACGGATATAAAACTATTGAAACTATCTCTGATTACTATAACATAAACGTTGATAAACTAAACTAAGTTGAGATATAAAATCCTTGATTAAGTGTAAGCTCTTCTAAAAATAGCATATAAGAAAACTAAGACAAATACAATTATAGATTTTGATTATATAAGCATGTCTGCTGAGTTTTATTTTTACTTTTCTTGTATTAACATAACTTACAATTATTATAATATCAATCTTAGATATAAGTAGATAGATATCTAAACATCCTAACCATTTATCAGACATACTATTTATAACATATGTGCATGTGCATGGAAATAAAGAAGTTTCCTCTCTATTTCATCTGCATGCATGTGATATTGCAAGTACAATTTAAAATAATTTGAAACGTGTAAGCTAGTTTTTTATATGAAGAGTTTTTTTATAAAAACTTAACAGGAAGTTTTTAGAGAGCTTATTTGCGCTCACTAAGATTATATAAGAGTATATTAATAATTTCTAGTATGTATTTTAGTGTGATATAGAATACTTGTTTTTTTGATTAAAGAATTTCATACACACATTGCATGTCTGTTTACTTGCTTATATACAGAAAAGTATTTTTTTAACTTTACTAAATAGCCATGTTTTGAATAAACATTTCAAAATTAGCTTTAGTTTTTTGGCTTCCTAAATTTGTGCTCTACTACTTTATATGACCTGTTGCAATCTATAAAAATTGTTGCGTTAGCTTCAATATAAATTTATTTATCTGCTCAGTAGCCACATTTATTTTATATGTAATTTATTTTAAGTCATTTAATTTGACAAATATATCTTCACATCGGGTTACAAATTCTTTTTAGTAACAATCATTTTTCGTAATTATTGCTCTTCACCTTTAAATAATAAAGATATCAACACACAATATAAAACTCTCACTTGTATATATATATATATATATATATATATATATATATAATATATATATATATATATATATATATATATATATATATATATATATATATATATATATATATATATATATATATATATACATTATACTGCTATAGATACTTTCATATAGCAACGGTTTTGTAAATCCTTGCCAGATGGTTATAATAACAATGCAATGATGCATAGAGTTTATACAACATTATAATAACATTTATGGAGAGTTGTTTATGGAACGTTTTAAATAAAAAAAGTTAAATAACGCCTAAATTTCAACATCTAGATGATATTGGTTTACAACATAATAAAAAAGTTATTAAAGTAATGTTATGGCAGCGTTTGTATGACTAGTTTATGAAACGGTAAAATAGTTTGCAAAAAATGTTTTGTCTAAATGTTGTGTGTGAGACAAAGAAATACATTTAAATTTAAACATTTAAATAATGTTAGATCACAACCTTTCACCAAATTTGCATAAAAAAACATATATGCAATGTTATACAATGCAACGTTTATGAAGTTTCAGTAAAATGTTTTGGGAAAACTGTTTTTCTCAAACGTTCTATGCATTACAAAGATCATATAGACGCCATATAGACCTAAATGTAAATTGTTAGTGGAGAATACCGAGAAGTTTTATTAAAGACATTATGTACATAGACTGTATATCTGGTGAATGGTAAGGGTGTTTAGATATCTGTCTGCATATAGCTAATATAAATATAATATTTATTGTATGTTATGCTAATACTAGAAAATTGGAAAAGTCTCAGCATTAGCAGGATAGTATCTATAATTGTACTTGTATCTACATTTGGCAATTTGTTGTTATCTCTTTTTTACTAATGTATAGGATGCTATATAAAACATTATATCTCAGTATTATTTTATCTATAATTAATGTTTTTTTTCACATATAGTACCTAGGAATAGTTTTAATATAGTAGTTTCCAGTTATGAAACAAAATTTTTTATTTCATTGAATTTAAATCTTAGTTTTCTGAAAGCTTCTATTTCACAGCGGATATAATAATTATAATATATTTCTCATTTTCATACTGCAATTCAGTATTTTTTGTGAAATGATATTTCCTACTTTTAGAAAAACCTTATATAATTGATGTCAAGTCAAAATACTGTTGCAACTCTGCTTTGGAGCAACAGATTTGTGCATAAATGACATTTTTAATAATCGTAATTTGTTAAACAAAATAACCTTGTGCAGAGTGCATTCAGAAATAAACTCAGCAAATTTGTATGCCAAGAAAAACACATTAATAAGTCAGCCAATTCTGTTTTATCTCAACATCTTTATTTGATATAATTTGACATAACTGATGGTGGCTGTGATGTTTGCTATAGAATACTGCTGACCTCTATTGGTAAATTTTTCATTGGACAAAGGTATAGACTTAACTCATTGTTTCAACAGCTTTTTAATATACAATAGTTAACTGTACTGATTATTTACAAACAAATAGCCAGGAAGGTATGCTGCTAGATAATTATCAGATTCTGACTATTCTGATAGTGGATATTTGTCGGCGAAGTCTTATTAGGAACTAACTTCTCTTCTTTTAAGCGTATCTGAATTCTGTTTAGTTCTTACATCATGTCTGGGCGTCAGCCATGTAAGTATAGCATTCTGTAAAAATTAAAAAGTTGTTGGCTTGATTATATTTTGCGGCTGTCTAATTGTTTATCAGTTTCGAAAGATGAATGATTAAATTTTAACTTTTTAGTTTGAGTGTACAAATTTGTGTTAATTTTGCACATTTATGGTTATTAAGTATGTGAGTGTGTGCGTGGGAGTGAGTGAGTGGGCAAGCGAGCAAGCTGAGCGAAATATGCGAGCATTTGAGCCTGGTGTCTGTGGTTGTGTTTGTTAATAAAATATGTTGTGATGCAAATTTGTACACGTTTTAATTATCTTTCAGTCATAGAAACAGAAGCGAGTCCGCAAAATTCAAGCAAAAGAATGCAAGAATCTCACCAGATCTCTGAAAGTGATGTTGAGTGGGAGATTGCTGCTCTCTGGGACAACTTTGCTCAACCTCCCAGCTTTTCTGCAGAATCAGTTCCTCTGACTTCCACAGTTGATAAAAACCCTCAGGATTATATTAACATAGAAACTTCAGTGTATAACCACTGTCCACCTAAAGAACATGATAATTCTCTGTCTGAAATCTTTACTTCAGCTTTTGAAGTTTTAGGTAAAGATTATCCATCTGAAGAACACAATGATTACAGACAGGAGCCACAGTGTGAAGAAAGGCGTGGTGCTGAGTGGGATCCTTTAGTAACTAATAACAATTCTCTGAGAGATTCTGTAATTTCAGACTCTCAAAGTTTTAATGTCAATACATACAATCAAACAGTATCTGACTCTTATATAGAAGAACTTGTAAAGAGTGTACATTCAGATCTTTCTACCAGAAGAACATGAGGATTCTCTGTCTGAAATCTTTTCTGTGGCTTTTAAAGTTTTAAGTGAAGATTATTCATCCAAAGAACCTAATCATTACAGACAGGAGTCATCATGCGAAGAAAGGCATGGTGCTGAATGGAATCTTTTAGTAACCAATTGCAGCTCCCCTGGAAATTCTGTAACTTTAGAATCTCAAAGTTTTAATGTCAATACAGACAATCAAACTTTCCTTAGTATGCCAACAACAGTATCCGACACTTATATGGAAGAACTGGTAGAGAGTGGACATTCAGATCTTTTTAACTACCAACAAGAGTCACAACATCCCAAAAAGCAGGATTTAGTGTTTGACTGTTTTCTACCAGAAGAATGTGATGTCTCTCTGTCTGAAGTTATCTCTCAGGTTAATCAAGATTTAGGATTTCCTACTACAACGAAAGTCATTTCAACAGGTGAGTGTGTCTTGATAGATAACTCAAAGACCATCAGATTTGTTATCTCATTGCAATTGCAAATTAAACTGAGATCACATGATATTATTAAAACGACAAAAATTACCACATGTTAGTTTAAAACTTAACTTATTTTCATTTCAGTTCTTGAAGTTGATACAAGCAACCAAAACTCTTTTCCAATAGAGGCCACACCATATGACAGCTGTCTACTCAAAGAACCTAATGTTGCCAACAAACCTACAGATGTCCTTGATCAGAAAGAAGAAGTGATCAAGGAGAATACAACTTTACATGATGTTTGTGATTATGAGTCAACGCAAGAAGCTGGTCTTGAGAAAAATAAAGAACAGCAGGGTATAAAGAAATGTCCTCAGTGTAACTATAAGACAAAAATTATGAAACATCTTACTCGGCACTTTAAAACACACACGGGAGAGAAACCATTTTCATGTCACATTTGTCCAAAATCCTTTAGCCAGAAAAGTAACTTACAGCAACATTTACAAACACACACAGAAAAAAAACCATTTCCATGTCATGTCTGTACAAAGAACTTCCGTACCAGGGATAATCTAAACCAACACATGAAGACACATACCGGAGAGAAACCATATTTATGCCATACGTGCAATAAGTCATTTTCTCGAAAAAGCACCCTAATCAAACATATGCGAACACACACGGGAGAGAAGCCATTTTTATGCAATGTGTGTAATAAGTCATTCAGCCAAAAAGATAAACTTCTTGCACATATGAAGAAACACACTGCGTAGATCATATTCATTCAATGTGTGCGAAAAGTGATTTACTAAATGAAGGGGCTTTTTGGCACACTAAAAGACATGCTAAAAGCCAAGCTATTCTACCATAACTCAAGTAACTACAAATCAGCTGCGTATTAAATTGGAAATTTTTCTTTTGTGGAAAAGTGCAGACAGAGAAAAAATTAGCTCACTGGTTTCAGATGTTTAAGAATTATTCTAAATTGCACTACGCAGATAAACTAGGAGGAGCCTTTTTTATTTTTTATATGTGCATTATAACTAGTAATACAAAGCAGTTTTATTAAACACGTACATTATATATAAACACTACATCTGATGAATGCATGGTAAGGGTGTTTAGATATCTGTCTCCACAGAGCTAATATAAATATAATATTTATTGCATATATGCGTTATCCTAATAAAGGAAACTTAGAAAAGCTTAGTCATGCACATAAAAGTAATATCTATAATTGTATTTGTAGATGCAGTTAGAAATTTGTCTTTACATACCTATAATTTTAAAACTTTTTAATGTTTAATAGATAATATACATAATTTTTAAAAGGTATTACACACATAGTCTAAGTATCCATAGGTTTGTAGCCTACACGTGCGCTAGCTACTATTTAGTTCAAAAACATTGACCATAGTCTAGAATTTATTAATTGTTTTAAACACTTTTTCACAAAACTTATATAGTATCTTTCACATATAGTAGTCATGTGTACCAGAGCTAATCTGATGCTGGTTTGGTAATTTTATAAATGTTTGCTGTCTTCAAATTGCATGAATATTTTTGAGATAGAGAGGGAGGCATATTAAGGCAGCCAACAGCCTTTTAAAAAGTCGAAACTGTAGACATAAAGCTGTGTTATATTTTAGTTAATGTTTCATAGTTGCTCGGGCAAACCAAATTGATTGCATGCTATATACGTTCATCTTTGCTCAGTGTAAACTTTATAAGAACAGTCAGAAGTAATAATATGAATAAACATATAAACACCAGTATGATTGCCTTTATTGCCAATGTCATCCTGTCATGTGACAGTTTATAGCAGGTGCTTGAATGCAAGTCAAATCTCTCAGACATATTTTTGAGGAAAGATTTAAGGATTGATGTTTTTCAGAAAACTTTTCAAGTTACTATTTTGCATATTTTTAGCTTTTCAAAAACTCCTTAGCTGTCTGCTGCATTATTATATTCATACTATATTATTATATTTTTTTATTATTATAAATCAAATAAACAATCCTTTATAGTTATTCTAAGAGGCTATGCACGTTCATTGTTGTAGTGCTGTAATTACCCAGCAGTCCTTGCAGTGTGCCGCATGCTTGTAATCCGGAGGTCTTGGGTTCGAATCCCGGTGGGGGCAGCTGTTTTTTCAGTTTAGATACATATTACTGCAGGCATTGACAACAATAGTCACTATTTAGAGTATATATAACAGTGTTACTGCTACAACTTTTATTCAGCTTTTACTAATTTTCTAGTTCTGTCTTATTCACCGGTTTAGCTTAATATATAATCGAGTAGAAAAGCTAATAGTATTTGAAATGTGTATTTGTAATAATGATTTTTGCTAAAACATACAGTATTACAAACTTTAGGCATATTCTTTAAAAAAGGGGAAGAATCACATCATGGCCATATTGTTTCATTTCATAATACCAGTTCAGCAGTGAAATCAGGTGTCATGGGTTTTAATTCAGGGGTTTAAAGGAGTAAAATATGCATTATATGTGTGCATGCCATGCAATGTAATCCAGCAAGGTGTTTGATTACTATATATTATTGTAAAAGATTGCATGGCTTTTTTACATATAAATATATAATTAAAAATAGGCAATTAGATTTGTATCATAATAATATTCCCATACCTACATACTTATCCGCTTTATAATAATTCGTAGTTTTATTTGGAATATCTATGCATGAAATGATCAAATTTATAATAAATTTATTTTCTGGACAAAAAACAAGCTTTTTACATACAATAATTCAGAAATAAATGTCTCTGCTCCTTAAAATAAAAAAAAAATTCAACATATCTTAATTTTCTCAGTTGAAGCCAAAAAGAAATAGTTTTGTGATGATGTCATTTATTGAAAAAAATTTATAAACAACAGTATAGTTAGTTGCTTGTTATTATAAACAAAATAATTTTGTTAAATTTATTCTTTCGTTTTGGCCTATCAGACAAAAGATGGCTGGCCGTAGTTTGATAGCCTCTTTAACAGAACGACTCAAGACTCGTGATGTTGTCGCTTGTTACGCCTGGCACAGGTAACGTCTGCAAATGTTATGTAATATTTAACTTATAAGCATTCAGCAATTTTTATACTTGTTTCCTAAAGTTTTGATATAAAATTGGAAACAAATTAATAGAATAGATAAACAATGATGGAAATTGAAACATGTCTGATTTTATAGGACACAGCAGAAGCTCTTTTTGCTTTAAAGTAGTAATAAATAACAAGTGTTTAAAAATATCAAAAATTAAGAACTTGATTGGAAAAAAATATAAAAACAATCAAATAGAAATAGGCCAGCGCCACGGCAACATTTACTCATCCTTATTGAAACTAGTCAAGAGTTTTTTGCAAAATTTTTTAAAGATTTTGTAAGGTAACTTATTGCTTAAAAAGAGGTGTGTTATAGCAGCATGTCATCTTGAAGTAGTAATGTTACCATTATATAAATATAGTTTCTCTCACTATAATTAAAGGCAAATTATGCAATAATAACTTTTCAAATTATCTAAATAAAAGCTACACTTAACTCAAAACAACCTCCTCTGCAGAAACTAATAAAATGACTCATGGTCACAGTCATGGTACATTCCATGTCTTCTGTTAGAAGATGACTCATTGGTGTGACTCATAATATGGAGTTGTGCCCTCATCTATGTTGAATATCATTATAACAGCATTCCAGCTGCACTGAGCTCGAGTTTTTATACCAATAAGGATTTGTGTTCTCTCATAAAGGAAATGTGTAAACTTAGCACACTGTTTCTGCAGGTTGGACGCAGATGGTTTTAAGGCTACAGAGATTGAAGAGTTTGCAGATTTGTTTTGCAACATAAATGTGTCAGATGTTTATATAAGAGACGTGATGTGTGGAGTAGAAGACATCAGTAAGTGATTATTTCATACTAATTATTTTAAATATGGTGTTATACTCAGCTCACACAAATTTATAGTTGCTATCTCTGTGAAAAACCCCTGCATGATTGAAAGGGGTTTCTATTGAAGCGAGCTAAGGACTTATTCCGGCAAGGCACAGGAGCAATTATGACTGGATGCTCTTCCTAACATCACCAATGGCCTATGTTGGGGTTTGAACCCGTGACTTCGTGTTTACTAAGCAAACACTTTAACCCCTAGACCTTGGCTACTTCCTTATAATATATATATATATATATATATATATATATATATATATATATATATATATATATATATATATATATATATATATATATATATATGTTGTACTTATATTTAATTGTGTGGGTGTGTGTGGATCTTTGTTGTTTTGTGTGTATGCTCGTGTACTTGTGTGCTTGTGTTCTCGTGTGCGCTCACGTACCTGTGCGTGTGTGTTTGCACTCTATAGCACACGAGTGTGGGTACACAGTGTATGTCTCTAAAGTGTTTGCACAAGTTTATTGCAGTTATTTGAGTAAAGCAAAATTGAACTTGTGCTTAACTAAGTTTCATAAAAAATTTAGAACTTTTATAAATCCATGCAACTGCAGTCATTAATTATATCATGTGGGCACTTTTGGTAGGAATGGTGCTTTTTCAAGGAGAGGACTCATTGGTAAAGTTAGCCCTGGCTGTGAAGACCTGTGTGCGGGCGATGGAAGACCACCCAGGTTGCAGTGAAGTTTTTATCAGGACTATGGACAGATTTGTTGGGTCCTGCGTCAACTGGATCACTCTCTCAGTGGTGGGTCTATCGCCCCCACTCCCTCTCCCCCTATAGTGGAGAACATATCCTCCCCTAGTGATGGTCATTGTTATTGTCAAATCGTGCAACTGCAAAGAGAGAGTAATGGATATATCCTCTTTTTAGTGATGTATATATATCCTTTCTGTAGTGGTGGATATGTTCTCCCCTAGTGGTGGATATGTTCTCCCCTAGTGGTGGATATCAAATATATCAGATATACTACACTATATAATGATAGATAATATTACACTATAATGCTATATACAGCGCACTCACACTGTTTTCTGATTGGTCATTCGACAGGCTGTAGTGTTTGCAGCACAACTAGTTTCTGTGTTGGTGAAACTGAAGAGGAATTGTAAGGCTAGGGAAGCCTTAGATCTAGCCATAGAATATTTGAGTAGGGAGAGATTCAGTAGATGGATAATTCAGCAGAAAGGCTGGGTAAGTAAACACCCCCTACTAAAGCTTTTACTGGTGAATTGAACACATGATATCAGGTTGTATGCATGGGAGTATAACTCCTATGGGTCTCACAGAAACTCTGTTAAATGTTTTTATTGAACAGCCAGTCATCATCACAATACACATAATTTGTTTTATTTTCTGTAATATAATTTTGTGTAATATGTTAAATGCAGTATAATATATTTTAGTGTAGCATAATATATGATATAATATGATATATAGTGCTGTATATAGTGTAATATAATATGCTAAAGTGTGGTAGGCAATATATATAGTTTATATATATCAATATATTACAATATGATGTAATACAATACATAATATAAAATAATATAACATTAAATTGTAATGCATTTAAGTGAAAATGTATGTTTTAATATAGTATAAAGTAATATATAGTATAATGGAATAGAGTAGAATAGGCTATAGTATTAATATTTCACTGCAGTTGTTTCAAATATGACAACATTGACTATATCATTATAACTCTAAATGCAATTTGTTTCAAGATTATGCCTATAAAAATATTTATTTTCTATGCTAAAGGTAACTTCAAAATTTGATTTTTTTTTTTTTTTTATTATTCTCGATAAAAATTTTATACATGTCTAGTCATTACGTAATTGTAAATCTGGTAATTGTGTTTTCCAGGGAAACATAGACATCCCATTGCCCAGTGTAGATGAGACAACTTCTGAAGAAATCGATTAATATTTACTTTAATATTTAATGAGATTCCAAATCTTAGCTGATTTTCAACACGATATTCTTTGTTTAGTTTTGTAAATTCTTTATTAACTTTCTCTTATGTAATACTGTGTTTTATCTGTAGTCGTATCTGTTGCATGGTATATTATGAAAACATGCATGAAGTAATAAATGAAACTAAGGAACAATTAATGTAATTTATTGACATGAAAGAATTATAGCAGTTTGTGAGTTGTGCGCTCATTGAAAATTGCATGTTGAAAGGCTAATTTGATATCTGCATAGCAATTCTTGTAATTGATTTGATATATCAACATCTTTGAGTTTAACAAAGCTTTGCTTTTGGTGCGTCATTTCTTATAGAATCAATCTATTATAATTAATGAAAACAATAAAAGTTAATCAATCAACTAATCAATAAAACAATAAAGATGTGGTTCATTTGAAATGTTTATTTTGTCAGTAGAGGCTAGTTGGTACTTTTATTAAAATACAAAAATTGGTTTATTGATGAATTCATGAAATTTTAGAAATTGAGAAAATATACAACTTTAAGTTTCAAAGCCTTCAAATCAGACTATATAATATAGAAGGAAAATATATGAAATTTAAGTAACTGTATACAAAATTTCAGTTAAAATATATATAAATTAATTTGTTTAGAAAATTAAACCTACATAAAGGATTCTTATCAAAGGAGCAGCCGTGGTCTAAGGGTTAGAGCATTTGCCTAATAAGCACGAGGTCATGGATTCGAGCCTAGACAAAAGCCACTGGTAATGTTAGAGCATCTAGTCATAATTGCTCCTGTGCCTCATCTAAATAAGTTTTTAGCCCGCTTTGACAAAAACCCTTTACATCAGGGTTTCTCACAAATAATGACTATAAACTTGCATGAGTTTCTTGTAAAGGATTCTTATTACATAATCATCAACTTTATAAAACGCTAGGTTATACTAAACTTGCGATCAGTAGTTCTATAACTATACTATCTCATGTATGATGCAATAAAAATTTAGCTGATCAGGTATTTATTGGAATCTAGTTAATTTGACATCTTTTTATCTATACAAGAAATTTTATCTCACTTTGAAGTACCTTCACTGATAAACTGTGAACTGGTAATTAGCTATTCATTTCAAACTTTTCACAGCTTCAGTTTATAGTCAGTTGACAAGATCAGCTATTCAACTGTGATAAACAAGACCAGCTGTTTTAATTTAATTACGTGGACTACTTTGACATGGAGTAATTTAGTAGTATACAGTTTATAGAACATTACAACAGCTAAAAGATTCACTGGTTAAGTAACAGTTCAGCTATAACTCAATCTGCTTCGTGACTGATTGTGACCCCTGCAGGCTGGTTGGTGTATAGTCGACTTTCCTGAAGTTTTGTAGAACCAATTTCTGGTTTGTCAGCAAACTATAGCTATAGTTCTATACAGTCAGCTGTGACCTTGAAAGATGTTGGGTTCGGCGCCTCGTGTTGAGTGGCCGGACTATGTGGTAATAGGGCTACACTTTACCCTGACAGTTGCTGTCGGACTTTGGGTGAGTCACTGACAAATCTTAAAAATAGCTTGAGGAAGCACAGAGTTGGTAGTCACTGGGTTCATTACTTGGGGTCTTGATTTTTGAGTTAGGGCAATGATGTGTATATAAGAAATACTGTACTTCGTCACTTCCAACACGATGCTGCTTTTAGCAATATCCAAAGTCTTGATCTCTTTAATACATTACATTGTCACAACATATATTACAGTAGCATTATATTACATTATATTATTATATTACAGTTATGTTATATTACAGCGATGTCATATGATGTCATTATATTGCATCATATAACATTACACAACATTATATTACACCCCATTTCATTATGTCAGTCATATTATATTATAGTCATTATATAATAACACTCATGTCATATTAAAGTAACATTATATTACAGTAGCATTTTCATATTACTTTTTGTTCCTTTTTTCAGCTTTAATTGCCATCTACATTATTATAATAGGCCACTACCCGACTACATGTGTATAATTTTGTAGCTACATTGATGAATACTATTGTTACTTGAAAGCTACATGTTAATCTGTGCCCATATTCTTTACATAACATTTGATGTTTTATTCTGAGTGCAGACCCAGTAATTTTGTATACTAAACTCTAAATTAATGATATTCTTTAGTGCATTTTTTATTTATTTTTAGGGTATCTTCCTTTGGCCTGATTTTAATTTAATTTTTAGAATCAGACTGAATAATTGATTAGTTGATTTTGATACAAGCTCTAGAGTTATCCTCTCTTATTCTGGTTTCATGCAAAAAAAGATTGAACGCACATATATTTTTTGAAGAATATGTTATATATTAAGGATATTTTATTTGCTAGGCTGCGAGGAAAAGTTCTCGGGGAACCTCTGAGGGGTATTTCTTGGCTGGGAGAAGCATGACCTGGTATTTGGTAATTTACTATACCTATTCTACTAGTCTTATGAGTGCTCTTCATTGAGTGTTATACAAGTAATTTATTATATTCTACTAGTCCTATGAGCTCTTCATTAAATGTGACACGAGTATTACTATTTTATGGGTTATTTTATTTACTAGGTCAGAGTTCTAACTAATATAATATTATTATTGACCTTATGCAGGTGGGAGCCTCTTTGTACGTCAGTAACATTGGCAGCAGTTCATTTATGGGAATTGGCGGAGCTGCCTCTGTGAACGGCATCGCTGTTGTCTGCTATGAGTTTACGGTGAGTCTGTCGCCCAATAGCAGAGTGTATAACTAATTTATGCGACCCTTTACCTATATTATGATAGTATTATTCTTGTACTTATACTTTTAATGGTGAAATATGTTGCAATCATCTATAAGCTGCCCAGAGT
This sequence comes from Bugula neritina, assembly GCA_964035545.1. NCBI lineage: Eukaryota > Metazoa > Bryozoa > Gymnolaemata > Cheilostomatida > Bugulidae > Bugula > Bugula neritina. The sequence goes on along the minus strand of OZ037772.1, from coordinate 8,434,122 downwards.
TAAGGGTGATTGAGTGCAGTAGTTTGGGTTTTCAAGTTTGGAGTCTAACTTCAAACACAAGACCTCAAACAGCTGCACTCAGTGACCCCAACTTGTTGCTGCTTATAGACAATTTTGCCAATGTTGTTTTAGGGGTTATTTCTCATACAACTGCTCGGCTTTATTTTCATGCCTGTGTACCTCTCATCGGGCGTCTACACTACCCCCGAGTATATCCGGAAAAGATTTGGTGGGAAGAGATGCAATGTTTATCTCGCTGTCCAAAACCTCATCATGTTTGTCCTAACCAAACTTTCTGTAAGTGTAAACTATGCGGCACAGTGGTTCCTTAGCAAAACATTAAACTTTAGAGAGTGGCTCATGCGTCCGCCCTCAAAAACATCAACATAGAGTATAAAATATTTAGGTTAGATAAGGCTTTATAAAACTGTTTGAAACAGCACCGAGTTGGTGCAGTGCATGGTTTGGGGGTCTTGGAGTTAGAAGCTTGGGGTTCTCACAACTATAATATTATGTATACAAATACTTTACTCAGTCACCTCCAATTTAATACTGCTTCTAGCGATTTCCACACAATAAAGGATGGTGCATACATGGACAGCAGCAAATAATATAGCAGTTCAAGTATATAGATGCTTTTGCAAACTCCTTCGACAGAAAAACAGTGTCAGAAAATTTTAGATGTTGGAATGAATCCTATACATTTTTTTCGTGCAGGGTATTCAAATTTTGTTCAATAAGTTTTAAGCTTATAAGGCCAAGTAAACAATCTTATAACTGTAGACCTTGAATTGCCCTATAAACAGCTCCGATTTGGGGGTGACTGAGTGCAGTAGTTTGAGATTCTCAAGTTTGGAGTTGGGTCCTCTACTTCCAAACTTGAGAGTTCCAAACTACTGCACTCATTCACCCCCAAATCGGAGCTGCTCATAGGACAATTCCAACAGTTAGGATCATAATGTCTAAATTTAGATTGAGATATACGGAGGAGCTCTGATAATTCAGTACACTCTCGGATGGGACCGATACCTGGCAGTGTTACTCCTACTCGCCTTCACGGCACTCTACACAATTGTCGGAGGTTTGGCTAGTGTTATCTACACTGATGCTCTCCAAACAGCAGTCATTCTGATTGGTGGAACAATTTTATCTGTTCTCAGTATGTGACATATATTTCATCATAATATAGTATACTGCAGCATATATATTATATGTTACTGCAATATAATGTAGTGTATTACACTATAAGTTGCTATAATATGATTTAGTATAATATATGTTGTTATAATTTGGTGTAGCATAATAGATGTTATTATATTGTGCATTAGCGTATTATAGTATAATAGAGTGTAATACATAACTATAACATAATGCAACATACTTTCATTTTATGATTATCAACCATAAATATTGAATACTAGAATAATGCTTTAACTAGCATAAACCACTCTCTATCCAGTAATTTCTACGCCAATCAGACATAACATATAGCAACTTATGAATATATTAATTGAAAATATTTTATGGCAAGATGTGAAGCTAAATAACTTTTGAAGATTTTTTAGGAAAGTATTTTCAGGCAACTGTTTATTTTAAATGTTTATAGTTTCGTTTCCTTCACATGCAGATATACAATAGTTCTGCCAACTATGCAGGTCTCATAAAAGTTGGAGGTTATGAGAAGATGATGCAAGAATACCTAGCCACAGCGCCATCGCCTGAGTTCCTGTTGACTAACGATACGTGTGGTGAGGCCCCACACAACTTTGACCATATATTTCGAGACGCATCTGACCCCAACTATCCATGGCCTGGGGTGTTGTTTGGAGCTACTATTCTAAGTTACTGGTACTTCTGTACTGATCAGGTTGGTTGACTTTCCAGCAGTTCTGATTGGCTGAAAACTGTGATACAAATTAACTTGGAAGTTGCATAGCCTTTGGTTTGAAAGATAGATCTAATATTTTAGCTATAGTCAATCGACACTGTTTATATAAAGTTAGACAGGTTGAAACTAATATACATGCATGAAAAAATGTTATGTTATAGGAGTGCAGATGCAAATTCTGTATAAGGTTGAATGACATTAAAATACTACCTACTTTTGGACACAACTTTGTTTTGTAGTGTGTTAAACATAATATTATTATGTTGGTTAGATTAATTAGCTCTCTGATAATGTGAAAAAGTTTTTGATTTGATATATGACAGTTTTACAAAACAGAAAACAGGGCATCTGCAGTAAATATTGGTTATCTTCAGTGAATGAAATGTTATCTGCAGTAAATAAAGTATTGTATAAAGTTTTATTGTTTTATAAATACATGTTTGTTTGTTTGAGTTTTTATGTAATTAATTTTTCCTAGAAATGCTTTAATCTCTTGCTCAATTTAGATTGAAACTTTAAAGTTTGCATTATTTAATATATCATATGTGTTGTTTTGATTAATATATTATATATTATCCGTCTTCATTTTAAATTCAACCAACGCATGCTAAAACTGGAGTTGGGCAGTGAACAAAAAATAGTTTTCTTGAAAATTTTTATGGCAGTTGAACTTTCGAAATATTACCCACGTGCAAAAAGCTTGTCAGTCATTCACTGCTTGTTACCAAACAGTTTCTAATACAGAATAATTAATTTTAACTTTTGTGAATATTTTAAAAGTTGTTAATGAATATGCTTCTAGATTAAATTCATTTTTAGCTTGGGCTCCTAAAAGTTGCATTGCCAATTAATCAACTTTGTTTATAGGTTTTAGTACAAAGGCTGCTTTCTGCTAAAAACACATTGCATGCTAAAGGGGGTAGCATCTTGGCCGGATACTTGAAGATACTACCCCTCTTTCTCATGGTTTGGCCTGGAATGATAGCGAGGATTCTCAATCCAGGTATTATGTAAGCTCATGCACTAACATTTAAAAGACAGCAAGTAAAGTTATTTCAATTCATAAGTTAACATTTAAAGTGCTAATTGAATTGATAAATTTCACAACAACATTAAACCAGTCAATTGTTGACAATAAGTTCTTCTGTGAAGTACAAATATATGACTTCAGCTGCTTTGGTTTCACTAATTTATGGCCATTCAATATAACTTGCTCTCACCCCCTTATTTATGGCATCATATGTCATACAGTATCATACATGTCATACAGTGACATATGTGACATAGTGTCACACAGTCTCATACATGTCATGCATGTCACACATAACATGCAGTGTCACACATAACATGCAGTGTCACACATAACATGCAGTGTCAAACAATGTGACATGCAGTGTCACACATAACCTGCAGTGTCAAACAATGTGACATGCAATGTCATACAATGTCATATAGTGTTACACATGTCATGCAGTGACATGATGTTATTTTCAATATGACACTGTATGTTACATGTGCAATATGCTCACAAGTTTGCTTTCTTAACTTTTGGCGTGCAACTAATTTAATTGGCTTACAGATATCGTAGCCTGTGGTACAGCTGAGGAATGTAAAGCAGCATGTGGCATAGAGCAGGGCTGCTCTAACTTTGCCTACGTCAGCATGGTGCACAGGGTTATGCCAGTAGGTGAGTTAATTTCGGATAACGATTCATTGGCTCCTGGGTCACATTATTATAAAGCATGTCCTAGCTTTTTAACGGGAAGGTATAGAAGGGCTTCAATCCCAGCAGCTCAAATGAGATAAAACTGAGGCTACTTATCAAAATCTTTTATTCAATCAGTAATAACAAAAACCTAAGCTAGAAAATATATTTCAAGTTCTGGAAAAAAATTCCATATTATTTTAAAAATTAAGTGGCAATAAAAAAATTTAATGATCAATAGTAACATATTTTTGCTTAATATCCTAAGTATGAAATTTGTTGATTTAAGTAGTTGATAATTTAAGTACTTGAAAATTGCTGACTTGAGTTGCTAAAGTCATCAGTAGGAGTTATGACACCTTGAGACTAGCTGATTAATTTCCTAATCTACATAGCCCATGTATAAGAGGCTTTGTTACGGTAAAAATTAACTACTTGCAGAGTCATCAAAAATCAAGCAAGACAAATTCAAATACTGATGACCTCATGGAGGCTACAGCAGTAACTTGTTTTGTTTCAAAGCTGTGTATATAGTGTTGATAAAGCTGTTACACCTTTTCAGGATTGAGAGGTTTGATGCTGGCGGCCATGTTGGCTGCTCTGATGAGCTCACTCACCTCCATCTTTAATTCCGGCAGCACGGTGTTCACACTTGACATTTGGAAACTTGCCAGAAAGAATGCCTCGGATAGAGAGTTGATGTTGGTAGGAAGGTAGGGGAATGTGTATGTTATCTAATGCGTTACGCCCTGACACTCTGAAAATAATTTAAAGAACGGACTCTAACATTCGGTGTTTGCTTATATAAGCTTATATTAGAATTTTTTGGTAATAATAATTATTAAGCTCATTTGAATATCTTTAACTTCTATAAAATATCCAATGAAAATTTTACACTAATTTAAATATGTGAAATAAATTTTAATGCTCAAAATAGGGCACTATATATACAAAAACACAAAAAGAAAAAATATATTGATGCATTTTATATAACTTCATTTTTATTAATTTATAAATTTTATTTTAATATATATACATTCAATAAGGAGTTTCTCTTCCCCACATTTTTATTTTAGAATTTTCACATTAGTATTTGTTGGAATATCTATTCCTTGGCTTTCCATAATTGACCGAGGTCAGGGAGGACAACTCTTCAACTACCTACAATCTATATCATCGTATTTGTCTCCCCCTGTTGGTGCTGTGTATATGATGGGTGTCATGACAACAAGGGCTAATGAAAAGGTGAAATATAAGTTAATTTTATAATCCAAGTGTAAGTATTACATACCTAAAAAGTTATGTTTTATAGAACATAGAATAAAATATGTAGATTATACAGTATAGCATAGAAAATATATTATGTCGAATAACATGTAGATAATATAGAGTAAAAAATATATAATATGTAGTGTAATATAATATTTTTTAGTGTAAAACTAAAATAAATATATTATGTAGGAAAATTATTTTATACATTTTATAGAATTTGACTGAACAAAATTTAATAAAATGCAGTTTAAAATAGGTGGGTCTGTGACTAAGTGTTTTGGTAATTTTAATATATGGTTTGATATTACAATATTGCATATTGAAGATATATAACCATGTACTGTGATGAAATGCATTCAAGTTTGGCTTGTTGTTAGTAGCACTTTATTGTGCAAAGTCTTCTCACATCTTCATTTTATGTCTTAATGTAAAAAAATTATTACGATCATATCTGCATGGTTTAAAACACCAGCAGTATTAGTACCTTATCAACATGGTTTTTTTGAATTCTTACAATATTATGCATGTTTACAAATTTATAGTTTAATTTATATGTATACTTTATAATTTATATGTAAGTTTTAATCTATGCGGTCCAATATTGTGTAATTATATAGTGTGCATTTTGATTGATTATTTCTGCACTATACATAACATAAAATTAGAATATAATATTGTATAATAATAGCAACTCAGATGCATGGGCCAAGTTAAACTAATTTTATTTTGAATTTACATTTATTCTTTCTTATTGAATCTCTAAACTAATTTAGATAAAGTTTATACGGATTGATATGAATATTGAATATCTAAAACAGGGTGCCTTCGCTGGATTGCTAGTCGGATTTATAGTAGGGGTGGCACGAATGATTGCGGACTTTGCATATACCGCCCCGACTTGTGGCCAACCAGAAACAAGACCGTGGATAGTGTATGGAATACACTACCTCCACTTTGGAATCTTCCTCTTTGCCCTTTCAATCAGTGTGATTTGGATTGTGAGCATCCTAACCAAGCCCCCCTCTCCTCAGCTGGTAAAACCTCATCAAATAGCTAAACTGCTAAGCATAATATTTTAATGCAATGAGTAAATAATGACGGGAGTTGTCATTATAGAAAAATTGTTATGATGTAGCTGTTTAAGACAAGCTCAGTTGTAATTCTCTATATATGCCTTCAAACAATATATTTAATACTGCAAACATGCATTTTAGTGCAGTGTTTACTTCTTTCCATTTTAGTTTTAAAAATGGTTGAAATATTATGTGGATATTTGTGTATAGTAAAGAATACTTTTCATTTCATTCAAAAATGTAGGTTTTACTGCACTAAAAATTATAATCATTTTCTCAATTATGAGTTTATAATTTCTGCTATTATTAACATTTATATACATATGCACAAGCATCTTTAATTTTAATTAAATAGTCATAAACTTAGTTGTTTGTTTTGTATCCTACACTATTCACAGCTGATACAATGACTATTGATTTTCTTAGATTTATAAGACAACGTGGTGGACTAAAGATCAGTACAATAAAAACTGGGAAGTGAAAGTCAAAAAAGATGGAGAAGTAAGTTACGTTAAGCAATCATGATATCAGCCTAAACTTTTAGTTTATAGTTTTCTAAGTAGTTTGAATTTTTTTGTGCTTGAAAGGAACTTATTTCGAGAATTCCAAAGTAGAAAAGTCAATTGCAGTTTAGTAGATAATGGACTTTTACAATATTTAGCCACAAGGTCACATGCATGAGAATTGTTCAGTTTTTATTTGAGCATAAATTTGATAAAAAGTTGTTAATAGAATTTAAGTAAATTTTATGTGAAGAATCATAAACTGGTTTACATGGTCAATTTTATGAATAGCCTATTAATTTTTCAATTTATTAAAATATTTTGTTATTGGTCAATCAGGAAAAGGAAGAGAGTCAAAGTGAGATTGAGGAGGCGCCAACTCAGCAGCGGAGCAGACTAAAAGCTTGTCTGCTGTCCTGGTTCTGTGGACTAGAAGAGAAAAATGCTGCCGCAGGAGAGAACAGCGCTGAGAAAGTTGTGATTAGCACTAAAGAGTCAAAATGGGGAAAACTGTTTGTAGAAATGAACCTTGTTATAGTTGTAGGGTTTGGTTTCTTCATGTGGGGCTTCTTTGCTTAAAGTTACAAAACAGAAATATATAAATACTGTTTGGCTGCAGCACTTTAGTGAATAGAATTAATAAAAATTTTGATTTTCTTTTAAATTTGATTTGTTTTGCAATTTCTATTACTTGCTGCATTTAATTTTGCATTATAAATATAACACTATATACTAAAAAAAGTTTGAAATTGTAATTTTAATAAAATATTTTCACTAAAAGTTTTATTTATATTCTGTCACTAACATAAAATTTTATTTGCATTATCAAATAAATTGTTGTTTTTACACTCAATTTTTTGTAATGTTATAATAAGCAGCAACTACATATTCAATGACTTTACCATAATAAATAAATGTCTATAGTCAGAAACTTTAATTAGAATGTATATTATTTACTGCACAATTAGTTATCAATGATTTTATATATTTTCAACAAAGTGTTTTAGAGTTACCGCAAATACCAAACATTGTGACATGCTTTCATGTTCAACTTATAACTATGATAATTAATTTTTAAATACCCTTTTATAAGGATGCAGTTTTCTTATTGAGAATTTCCGATATATATTTGGTTCTTCAATGTCTCATCCAAGCATTTATCCTATTCTAAACTAGTCCTATATATTATTGTATTGCACTACTCTATATTGTATTGCACTACTTTATACTGTATTGCACTATTTTATATTGTATTGCACCACTCTGTATTGTATTGCACCACTCTGTATTGTATTGCACTACTCTATATGGTATTGTACTATTTTATATGGTATTGTACTATTTTATATTGTATTGCAACATTCTATACTGTATTGCACTACTCGATATTTATCTATTCTGTCTTGCCCTATACTCTAAGCTACTCAATGTACTGAAAATTCTTTCAACTACTGCATGCTTATAAACCAGTATTTTAATTTCCTTTTTTTTGTGTATTGGTTTCCATAGCTACACACATGGAAGCCATTTAATGTAGTTTATAAGAAAACAGTTTCATATACTTGAATATATTTATCAATACAGGGAGTTGCATTTCATAACAATAACTATAAGTAATATAATTACAATTCAACAAATCAATTAATTGAAAATTGCTCTTTTCTCAAGTCTCTTGATTGTTGCAGGCTTGATTTGAACGGCTCTACAAAAAAAAAACATTTAAGAATTACAAATTGCAAGCCTACTATATTATGCCCTAAATATATGACTGCGTTTCGATATATGAAATGCTATGACATAGTATAATGATGCGCTATAAAATACGTCATACCAAAATAGCAATACATATAAATAGATCACTAAAATGCTATTCATGGCTAGAATAACTAAGTGTGTGTGATTTGTAGGTTATTATTATAAACAGGTATATAACAGTACAATAATTTTAATAGTTTCTAAATTTATTCTGATTCAAACATACTTGAAAAAAAATATATTCATAATAGCTAGAGATACGTTTTCTTTTAAACAGAAACTCATACAAGTTTATAATCACTATCCCTGTGAAAAACCCCTAAATAGAAAGGGTTTTTTGTTAAATCAGGCTAAAGATTCATTCATATAGAGAACAGGAGTAATTATGACTGGATGCTCTTCCTAAAATCACCAATGGCCTTTGCCAAAATTCAAGCCCACAACTTTGCGTTTACTAAACAAACGCTCTATTAATCCTTAGGCCACGGAGTTACATGAAGGGAATCCCCAAATTCACATAAAGGGAATCCCCAAAGTCACATTAAGGGAATCTCCAAGGTTACATGAAGGGAATTCCCTAAGTTGATACCTCAAATCCACCAGACTGCTCAATAAAGCAGGAGAGGTGCTCATCAAGGAACTCTAGTGTGTATGAAACCACCTCCAGTATCCTATGCATGAACACAGTAGGTTCGTACTGAACATAGAGCTCTGCTAGTCTGTGCACTTGGTCTGTTAACAACCCTACGACCTGTACAATAGAGATCACTTTGAATATGTTATAGTTACCATAGCAACTAACAATAATTAATAATTTGATCTAATTTCAATAAAAGCTTTCAAAGTATTGTTTCATTTCTTGCAATTTGAATACACAAATTCTGAACTCCTAGCTAAAATGCTTGAAATTTACACGTGTTATAACAAATGTGTTTCAGTAAGAAAACAAGACTTGGCAATCTCTAAAGGAGATTTTTTTATAATCGAACATATATGGCTTTATATATTAATTAAGTATAAGACATGCTTATGTTAATTTAGGATAAACTTATTTTGACAAAAAAATTTTTAATTAATAATTTCTTAAACCACAGTTTAATTTCAAATTCTTCTCTACTTTTATGAATTAGCTTTAAGACTTATCAAATCTTTTATATATAGCCATAGTAATGAAAAAAAATTCTAAAGCTACTTCAGACTCTTATTTTTTTTTCTGCATATATATCATGAACATATTTTAGTAAAACTACCCAAAATAAATGAACAGAACTCATTTAAAGTTTAAAAACGCATCTCCACTTAACATGAATCTTTCCTACAGTCCATCTTAAAAAGAATGACGCACGCAGTATAAACTTTCAAACTTTTTAGGCTTTTTTTTTCTAGATATAAAATGCCTACCAGTCCAACGGAGCCCCAGCTCTGGCATTCTGCCGGAGAAACTAAGAGTGTGAGTATGTGTTTGAACGCTGCCTTGGCATCAGTTGGCTCGGCATTCAAGTCTGTGATTGCCACGATAGCTTTCTGTTGGTGCTGGCAAATCTTCTTTCGCTTGTTAGAGTTTTTCTCTAGTGCACGGGTAGCTGGAAAAGGTATTACACTAATAAATAGTTATTAGAATAGTTACTTTACATATTATTAAAATGAATTAAAATATGTCATGAGATAAAAGATAAAGCTAGCTTTGTTATAGTGAACTAAAATATGTTATTTATTTATAAAAGATATCATAATCTTGTCTGCAGCGTTCCTCAATGGCTATTTATATTACATGGAAACATAACTCCACACTTCACAGCTACCTCCTAACAGTCCAAACCAAAATCTTACTCAAGTTTACATCTTTGTGAAAAACCTCGGATAGAAAGGGTTTTCTTCAAAGCAGGCTAAGAAGGACTTATTCATAAGGGACACAGGAGCAATTATGTGATTAGATGCTCCTTCCAACATCATCAATGGCATGTACTAAGATTTAAACTACTGACCTAAGCCGGTGTTATAACCCCTAGGTCATGGCTGCCCCTAAGAGTTCAAATCCTAGGAGATAAATACAAATTTGGTGTAGCAGTACATACCTGACAGATGAAGGTCAAACAAAGCTGCAGTGTTTATATAGTCAGTAGGTAAAGCTTGGAGCAATATTCTTTCCACATCTCTGTTGTTCTTCTCCCTGAAACTATAGCAAGAAATCTATTGTATATAATTCTTATCTATGAATTATTTAGGTTTTTAAGTAGTTTAGTGTTAGCATCTATATTAATAAATATTACCTGCGTGAGAACTGAAAACTTAAACTGAGAAGTTGAGAGGTATGGCTATAAAATTTTATTGTCTCAATCTAATTGTTGATGAGAATCTATTTTGTCATAAACATTTTGTTAATAAGCTTTTTTAAAGTCATAAAATTTATACATTTGAATAGCATGATATATCATAGAAGATAATATACTATACATTATATAATATGACATATACCATAGCACGCTAAGATGTGCATAACAATATATATGATTTATTTATTAATTTAAGGCAATTTGAATTTATTTGCCCTTGGTGGAAGTAAAAATTCATATAGTAGCTTATTCAGTTAATATTAGAAAATAATTTTCATAATGATCAGTTATTGGCATGCCATAAAAATAATAATTTATTATAGTTAATTAAATCAATTTATACCACTAAAAGTATAATAAATTATTTAATAAAACAATCAGGGTTTTCTTAATAAAATAAAATGACTATATAATCTTCAATTAAGCAAAATATGTACATTAAATCTGTTTTATGAATTAAAATTGGATTTTCTTTAACTTTATATGCCTAACTTTCAGTATATAAAACTTTAGGCAATCAGATATTTCTTGTTGAGTAGCAGATTTTCCTACCTCTTTTGCAAGTGAGCTGCCAGGATATTGTAATATGGCATACACATCATATGATTCAGGGATACTGAGCCTTTACAATTAGCCATGCTTTCATCAGCAAACAGCAGATTTCTGTGTAAACTGCAATAAAAAGTTTAGACTTGAAAATATTTTCAGTAAATTTCTTAAATTATTTCAAACATTTATTTCAAAAATTCAGAGCTCAAGTTAGCATTGTAATATAACAAAAATTCATTTAAATTTAAATATACTTATAAATACTGTTCTCTTATACTAAATTATCCTAATGATTTAAAAATTATTGGAGTTGTCCAATCATGAACCATATTCAGCTCACTATACATACTCATTAGTGAAGTATATTAATACTAGTTTAAATACTTATAAGTAATATGCATAGTTATATAATATATACTATATAATAATTATTAGACATTGTGATATATGAGGAAAAAATATGGTATAACTTTTTAAGTTCAAAAAAGTTTTCTCAATGGAGTTTCTACATGTACTTCACACAATTAAAGACAACCTGGTATAAGCAAGTTTTAAACATGTCACTTGTCTATCTCAGTCTATATAGGCTAACAACCAGCTAATCAAGGAGTTGCTTTTCCTTCCACTTTTAATTTGAATTAAGTAACTAAGTTTCGAAACATTATATAATTCTGTAGCTTAACGTTTTACTCTTTGAAATATTTGAACTTTTTGAAACTGCAATCATAACTTTTTAGTTTTTAATAGACAAAAACATTGCATATTTTTTAGTTTGCCATTTAATATATTGGTTAAAATTAGTAAAGCCTATATGCTGTATAGTTATACAACTACCTGTTGAAAACACTTTACCTGTTGTACAGTTGATTAGGCTTCTCTCTCCTTATTAGTTAGTACTGTTTGTTGCAAATGAAAACAGCAAAAGCTGTAAAGCTTTTCAAAATATAGCTCTACACAAGCCCCTGTTTAGTGTTAGCCTTTTACAGCACTTTAGCAAGTAGGCAAAATATTAGGCTTTTGTTGAACAGGTTGAGTGTTTTACTATATTATACTCTATTTGAACTGCTTTCTAACTTGAGTATATGACCAGCTTTGTTTGGAATTGGCCAAGTGGATACAAGCATATATATCATTATTCAACATTTTAGTATATGATATAACAAAATGAATTAATTAAACGTTACATAATATACTATATCACTGTAAACCCACATGGGTTTATGGTCGCCATCTTTGTGAGAACCCCTGATGAAATAAATGATTTTTTTTCAGCAGACAAAATACTATATTCTATAGCAGCAGAAGGCAATCATCACTGAATGCTTTTCTTCGCATCTTCAATGGCCTATACAGGATTCAAACCACTTATCTTGTGTTTACAGAGCCATGGCACTCTAATCCCTAGACTACAGGAGCTTTCAATACACTACCTTACTATATTTTAAAATACACCATGATATATGAATTTGCCTATTAATTTTCCATAATTATCAACTTAAGCAATATAATATATATATATATCTCAATGCAGTTGTCTATTTCTCAATTTTTTTTCCAACCTAATCAGTATAATACTATTTTAACATCTTATTATGTCATATAAGTTTTTATACTTTATATTGTCCAGCTGTTATATATATCATTTAGATCAGTGCGAAAGCACTTATAATATAATTATTTTCTAATTTATAATAAGTAATAAATTCTAAATTTCAATTCAAATATACTTGTTTCCATAAAGAAAACTATTTGCTTGTTCAGTCATTAGATTTTGGTCAACTCCAAAATTATTGGTTTGATCATTTGAAAATAAAAATTTCAGAAATAAAATATTTTACCATGCATAAATGGGTATAATTGTTGATGCAACATATATGTATAGTCTTAAAAACATGATTAATTAACCTATTACAGTAAGGGACTGTCAATTAAAGTTAAAAACTATTTCATGTATTTAAATTTTTATGTTTAGTTTCAACTCTATATATAATATTATAGTAGGCAAGAAATAAATATTGCTTAAATCAGAATATTATTTCTTATTTATGAAATTGTTTTCAGCCATGCATGCATGCATTCTAGAAAAACAATTTTACATTATATAAAATAACAAAAATTGATTGTTACTTGTTTCACAATCCAGTGATGTAATCGCAAATAGTTGATGCATTTCTGAAATGCTAAATCCCGCACAATAAGACTTGCTGCTTCACCTACAAGTGGTGCATTGTTAAACTGACTTTCAGCAAGCCGGACTTGCCCTAAACATGGCGGAAGCAGACCAACACTCTGACATAAGCAATCTCTCCGTTTCTGAAGCTCCAACCACATCCGACAGACGGTTACGGCTTGTCAGGTTTTTCAGGAAACGGTGAGTAAAAAATTAAATTAAACAAATACAACGCAGTGATTGTTTCTCAGCTATAATAATTAAGTATTAAAATAGATTTTAAAAAACTAAACCAATCAAATTTGCTACACAGAATTGGTAGTGTTATGGGTAGTTAAAAAAATTATAGAAACCTAGTTTAGGTGTTTAAAAGTCTGTAAAAATATAACTAAATAATACGTTATTAGATTTTTCGGACATGAAAGAATGAAATGTTTATAATGTTGTGCAGTCTTATATAGGACTACACACACACACACACACACACGCACACACACGCACACACACACACACACACACACACACACACACACACACACACACACACACACACACACAAGCACGCAATGTACAACATGCAATATTTAATACATGCAGCCAAATTATTAAGTATTTTTTATTGGCTAACTTTGCAAAAAAAAATTTTAACAAAACTTAAAAGCAAACTTGTTATTGCAAAATTCTTCTGTAGAATATCAGCCATTTTGAATGATGACCAAACAAAAGTGAGGAGTCAGTCCTCCCAGCTCTTCTCCAGTAACCCTTCGGCTCTGGCTACTTGGAGCACAGAAGACACGTATCTAGAAAGACTGGGTAAGAATTTCAAGCACTCTAAAAATAACGTATTTAAATTTTCAACTTGTCAAGATAAATTATATGCCAACTGTTTAATGCTATTCGCACTGTATTTTATCAATTGCCAACATCTTGATGAGCAATAATTTATACACTAAATTTTATAGGTAGAAAATTGTATACTATATATAGTAAACTTAGGTTTCACATTAAAATAACTCACGCAAGTTTATTATAGTCACCATCCCTGTGAGAAACCCCTGATGAAAAGGGTTTCTGTTTAATCGAGCTAAGGACAATTAATCAGATGAGGTACAGGAGCAATTATGACTGGATGCTCTTCCTAACATCACCAATGGATTTTGTATGGGCTTGAACCCATGACTTCGTGTTTACTAGGCAAATGCTTTAACCCTAACCACAGCTGCTCTCTTAGTTTTTAGATTTAAATGATCTCAAGAAATAAAAATAGTATGAATTAAATCAAGAAGTACAAAAATATGAATAAAATGCTTTTCGATAGTTGCCAATACATTATTATTTCCTCAAATTGCTTAATAAATTACGACAATGTATCAAAATCTCAATATTGAGATCAACTTGAAACTTTATTTCGCTTTAAAATTGGTCTTAAACCTTATTTCAGTATTATTTTCTGCGGAGAAGAACTTAAAGGAGATAAACGAGATGAGATCTAGATTCCGGGAGACAATTAGCGATATGCTTGCCGACCGTTTGGTTATGAGCTCCGTAGGTCAAAAGTATTACAACCAGTTTATAGGGAGCTGGCTTCTAACTGGCCCGGATGTAGAGTATAAGCATTTCCTTTTGGTTAGTTTTGAAATATACTTAATTGTAATAATGTGTTTACCCAGTAGCTCCCGTGGTGTAATGGTAGCACACTTGCTTGCAATCCAGAGGACTAGGGTTCAATTCCCAGTGGGAGAAAAATTCTTTTTCAAGTTATTTCAGCTTTTAGTAAAGTGTAATAGTACTCCGAAAAAGTTGAGTGGCTAGGGAAGCCTGAAGACTGGTGGAGTTGTAGGCAGGCCAGTGGAGCTTAAACAAGTGGGTGGAATGTAGTTATAAGTTTACCCAGTGGCCCTCGGGTGTAATAGTAGCACACTTGCTTGCAAACCAGAGGACTCGGTTTCGATTCCCAGTGAGAGGCAAAATCATTTTTCATTATTTTACTCTAAAAAAAAGTTTGTTCTTACTGGGATTCAAGCCCAAGACCTCTGGCTTGCAAGCGAATATGCTAACCATTGCACCACACGCCACTAGGTAAACTCATCAGTACATTTACCAGCTATACAGATTGCTAAATGTTCTACCTAGTTAACTACTTTGCTTCTTGCAAAAGCTTTTTCTCTAAAATTTAAACATATAAAGCTTTTGTCCCACTGAGATTCAAACCCTGGACACCCTGCTAGCAAACAGGTCTGCTAATTCTTACACCACATGCAGGAACTTCTGGGTAGACTCACTACAAGCATAGATTTTTAATGCAAAAATTAGTCAACACAAATCAAGTGGTTTTTTTCTAAGTGTCAAGCTAAACTTTAGTAGCTTTTATGACAAAAGCCATCATGCTATCTTTGCAAAATATGACCTGTTGTGTTTACTATTTAGTGTTTGGCATTCACTGAGAATTTGCTGGCAGAGTGTGATGAGCTGTTAAAGGCTAACACAGCTCTTGGACACCACAAAGCCTTCAGTCTAGTTTATTGGTGTGTGGAGTTGATTGATGACAAAATGTCTGACCTGCTGGACAGCAAGCCTTTGGTAAGTGTTCGATTAAATCATGAACACTAAAGCCTGGTTTCTGAAAGCATTTTCAACAAAGTACTGTAGTTAGGACTAAGTGTTTTTAGTAAAGCTCTTATTTTGCCAATGAGCATTTATTAAATAAATTTTGATAAAATATAATTTATGTTTTATGCCAAAAATATTTTTACTCTAATAAAATTAAAATGCCAAAAATTTTAAATATGTGGCCATATTTATATTAGATTACCCAATGGTTTATGTTTTTGTAAAAGTAATCTTGTTTGCAATAAGGCTACATATATTAAATTACAGAGGTTCTATTTTGTGTAAATGTTACTATCTGTCATGACTTTGGGTTTGAAAACACTGGTGAACGACTCAAAAGTAATGAAAGCAGAGTTTGTTCAAATCTTCCTCAAGCTACATCACTTTCTATACTCTGACACTCAAGAGTACTTATTATAAGATGAGCAGCAAACTATACCAAGATTTATCTTCTCCTAGATGCGGCTGCATGGTTACTTGGAGAATCTAACGGAACGCTTCTCCCCGATTAGCCCAGCCAAATCTCACCAGCAACTTGGGAGTTTGACATCTAAACGTAAGGGCCTGGTGCCTTCGACAAGAAGAATATTAAAAAACTTAAAAAAAAATAAAAATAAAGATAAAAAACTAAAATTAGAAGCTGGTTACAAGCAACAAACAAAGACTAATAAACATTGGAAAGGTTCTAAAGACTATCTCAAAGATGATACATTTACGTGTAAGCTAAAGCTTGAAAATAAAAAATCACCAAAAGAAGCACAGAATGCAATATTCTACAATTTTAATACCAATAATGCTCAATCTACAGAGTTAACTCAATCAGAAATTGAAAGCAATGACGACAAAAGTATTTCCAGCAATTGTGATGGATTCTTTTCAAGATTAGAGAAAATAGTTCATTCACCATTGGTTGCAGATGTAGAACCGATTCCTTTTCTTCCAGCTCCACCAGTGACTACTTGCACTCAGTTACCTATTGGCAGCGAAAGAAAGCTTCTGGCATCAGACAATTTTCAACTAGATAAAGATTTTGCATCTGTACAATCTGCTGAGAAATTTAACATGTCAATAGGCACAACTTTTCAGCAATATTTGCCGGTTATGCAATCAAGTCCTTGTTTTTCTACAAATCTGGCAGCTCATCCATCAAGTTTCTCTAATAACGCTATAGTTCCCGGTACAAAGACTGTGGTCCCTGTTTTCTTTTATAGTGTGGTGGTTGGCACAGTGCCCCAACCTTTGGTGTTTAGACAAAACATTCAACCAATGCGCTATTATCTTTTTTAGTTGCAATTATTCTTTAAAGTGCTTTTACAGTATTTTTATTTAATAAATTTACAAAATAAACAAAAAAATGAATCAAACTTGTATTATGCTTATCTCAAACAAAAATATTTTTAAGCAGAAAAATATAGGTAGAATTTTTGTTTATCTGAGAGTTTATCCTTATATTCTTTTCTTTGAATATTAGATAATATAATGTTAATGTTAATAGTTAAAACTGAAGCATACATTAGGACAGTAGAAAAGTCAAGATATATTATATTGTGTTCTATTATGGTATTACATAAA
Organism: Bugula neritina; assembly: GCA_964035545.1. Lineage (NCBI taxonomy): Eukaryota > Metazoa > Bryozoa > Gymnolaemata > Cheilostomatida > Bugulidae > Bugula > Bugula neritina. The sequence continues at coordinate 8,416,692 of OZ037772.1, read as the reverse complement.
ATATTGTATTAAATCATATGTTATTTTATAGTAAATTATGTCTTCTAATTATATAGGCTATACATAAAATTATATGCAAACTTTATTGAGTACAATTGTTTTACAGGAGTCCATAACTTCAGAGTTTGTTAATGAATTCCAAGCTAATGGCAAGCAAGATACGACAAATGTGAAAGTCCTCGCAGTAAGTGAATGACTCCTTTGTTCTTTAAAATTGGTCGGTTCCTCTTTACTCATAGTTGTGTATATGCAGCTCTCAGCTGGGGTTAGCCGAGTGCAGTAGTTAGGGATTATTGAGTTTAAAGATGGGGATTAAAAGCACCAACCCCTACTCCTAACCATAAACTCAAGAATCTCAAACTCTGTTAGTGTTGCTTACTCTTTTGCACTGACTTACTTGTAATTTGTGAGTTGCATATTATTGTAGCTGGTGCTGCTAAGAGATACTGTTTTCATAAATCTGGGCTAATTTGATAACATTTTCTATTTTTCATAAATCTAATAGTGAACATCTTGTATCATTTTTCCCAAAATTGACAGGTTAAACTAATAAATCTCACTATTTTAAAAGCTGTTGCAGAAATTGTTTTGAAATATATAGCTTGTTTCTTGATAGGATTTTATTAAACATTTTGTGCCTAATTTATAGCTAAAGAACGTTAAAAAACATTACACTATCATAAAATGAGTCATGTACACAGCAATGGGAAACACAAAACCGTTTTTTTTATTAGCCTTTTAAAGATAAATATCAATGTTACCATAGGTGTGCTCCAACATTTGTTGAATTTGCGCTATATATAGCTTTAGATAATAAATTATGAAGTTGTTTTCAAACAATTTTGCAGCTTGACATAATGACAATAACTAAATTGGAAGAGGATTTAAAGCTGGAAGAGATAGATGAAATAGACGCAACCTCTGAAGATGTAACAGCCCTTTCTTTGGTGGCACATCCAATTGAACTGAAGGACTTGAACAGAGAGACACGCCCAGTAGAGGCGGAGCTTAAAGATGCTTATTCCCCATTGTACTGTAAGAAAAGAGACGTAGCTTATCTTGAAAGAAACAAGGAGAGCTACGCCAACACGATTCCCGACTCTTACAGAGTGGCTGAGGTCAAAGATTTTACCGATTTTCAAATTAGTGAACTGAAAAAAGCTATTTCTGCTTTTGACAGCAAAAAGAACGATATTGGCAAGAATATTCTAGAAAAAGCCAAATTATTGAATTCCGATTGTTCTGAGCTAAAGCAGTTGATTGAATGTCACAAAGAACAAAAAATTAGTGAGGCAAAAGCCATTAAAAAACAACAAGGAAAAGCTGATAAAACCCTTGAATCTCAAAGAGCTTGTGCCGGTAATGTCCAACAAATCATATCAGACCAAGTTTTTGACGCTTCTACATTCCCCGTACCTGCAGGACCCAGTGGGTTTGGCCAATCAAAGGCAGCATTGGGCTCCAGCAAAATTTGTAGGGATGATGATGTAGTTGATCCTGCGAGCCAGCCTGTAGCAGCAGCAGCTGGAACTGGTTCTGGAGGAGCATCAGTTTGTGGTACTCCTGACTGGACACAGCAATGGTCTGGTAGTGTTGAGGGAGCAGCTGGTGGCGCTCCGGGTCCAAGCTATAGTCAGGAACCAAGTGGATCTGTTCAACAGCAGCAGTATTCTTACGACCCTCCGGTACCACACCAACCAGGTAACCGGCGTGAAATGAAAAAAGATGGATACAGATTTGACAAGCCAGATCTCCAGAAGGCCGCGCCTACATTCTATCCCCAATCTCAGGCAATAGCGGTACCTCAGACTAGATACCCTCAACAACAACAGATATCTGGGCAATATGCATACCCTCAGCAACAGGGCCTTTCATCACCTCTACAAGGTATCGGTTCTTCAACACCTAAATTGCACCAAAGTTATACACCACCATACTCCGGTCCCATTCATCAAGCCACGGTTAGACAGCAGCCTTCCAGCTCCTATGGACAAGGTGCTAGTCCCCATCTACCCAGTAGACAACCCCAACAGCAAATTTGCCCCGCCACTCCAGATACAACTCCTGTGAAACCGCTTGCACCATTCAGATTGGAAGACACATTGTACTACCGTCTGAGTGCCGATTGGGACCCAACACCCCAGAACCCAGTTCCTCCATACTATGAAGGATGTGCATAGGAGTTGTCTACCTTTTCAGGATTATCTACTTTGCTTGAGTCATCAAACCATAGTGCTATACATACTCTTTGTTATCAAACCGCTTCATCAGAAATGCTTAATTCCAAACAACAAATTACTCTATAGTGTCAAACAATTATACTATATTTTCTCAATTTTTATGTGAATTCTACATAAGATTTCCAAATACATCAAGCTTTAATTCTGTATGCATAATATTCTCTACTCTAAAACTAGTACAGCTGTTACAATTGTTGTGAAAGTAAGAACACATTTTCAATGTACATATATTTCTAGTAAACCAGTTTGAGCCGAATTAAGACATAGACAACATGGTTTATATACTGACTGAATTTTGTTATGTACTAAAAAATATTCAAGCTAGTTTGACTTTCAAAGTGTGTGAATAGTAAGTACATGAACATGCAAAATTGAGAGTACTTTTTGAAACGTAACAATAAACAATAGCACTACTGTGAAGAAATATTCAAACTCAATATTATACCCTAAGCTTGTTTGTACTCGTACACTAGAGAAAATCCTCAGATACACATATAGCAATGTCATGTTAGCCAGTAATTTAATCAATTATTTAGTGACTATATAATGCTTACAGCACATTACTTCATTTTATTTAAACTACACCAGATAATTACTATACACTATACAGTATGTTCAAAACTTTGCTTAAATGTAACATTATAGAACAGTGAACAGTATACGGGTCAATGTCAAAGTCATTATTAATGCAGGTTAAAGTTATTGTATTATATACAAATGCATATTAACATAGCATTGCAAAATATAATATATAGCCATACTTGTGTTTGCTTGTATATCATTCATTACATAATTAACTCAAATATTGGTTTAGTTTATTTGTATTATATTAGGTATAGATTAGTTCAGTGATAGCAATGCTTCGGTGATGAAGTTACAAATGGGGACTTTAATCATATCAGCTAGAAAACTGAGTCCGGAATACTGTAAGTTACTAGGTGAAGGTCATGTGACTTCATTTACACTCAGAGCTACCTGACAAACGCATTTCAGCTCTGCAAGTGCATGCAGACTTTATGGGCGGTCAGGCTAGAAAGACAATAATTATTATAATAATTATCATACCTGTAATATATAATATATTATTTTAACTATGATCATATTATATACTCAAGTATTGCAGTAAAATATTGCTACATAGAATGTTTGTGGTTGAGCTAAGTCAATAGATATATTCTGTAAATTTATGCGATCTGCTTTGTTTTATAGCATTGGTGTTGGACAATCTTTTAGGGAAAAGGCTGTTTATCATAATCCTACAATAAAGTATTGTACATCATAACTATGTATATATAATATATTATAGTATTGCATTATAATATGTTATCTTCATTTTATATGTTCTACTAATGTATTATACAATTATGCCCATGTAATATATGTAATACATGTAGTACAATAATAGCAATGTACTATGCTATGTAATATAGTTATATATTGGCATATATTTATATATAATATTATATTCATAAACTATATACTAATCACTATGATATATGTGTTCTGATTGTGTATTATATATTCTATTTATATATTATGTGTCATATTCATCTATATTATATACATGTATATTATATATGGGGGTATTTATAGGGAGCAGCCGTGGTCTAGGGGTTAGAACGTTTGCCTAGTAAACACAAAGGTCATGGGTTCGAGCCCTGACAAAGGCCATTGGTGATGTTAGGAAGAGTATCCAGTCATGATTGCTCCCGTGCCTCATTTAAATAAGTCCTTAGCCCGCTTTAAAAAACCCTTCCATCAGGGGTTTCTCAGAGGGATAGTGACTATAAACTTGCGTGAGTTTTTTTATTTATAGCCTGTAGAATATAGACTGTGCTCCTAACAGGTAAGCTGCCTGCATCAGTTTAACCTTATCAATTAGTATAATAGGCTAACTCTATTACTTTTGTTCACTTGCAGAGGATGCTAAATATCTGTTGGTATACTAGTGAACTTTGTAATAGGAGGGAAAATCAAGCAGACAAGTTATGTGGCTATTGGCTGTCTACAATCCTGATGACAATAGCATTTTCTCAATATCGGTTCTTTGCTATCCAAGTAAGGGAATATAGCTTTGTCATGTATATATATACATATATATATACATATATATATATATATACATACATACATATATATATATATATATATATATATATATATATATATATATATATATATATATATATATATATATAATGTAGTGTGTTCAGATTGTTAATGATACATATATATTTTTTTATTTAAAAAATCTCACACGACTATATAGTTTCGTACAGTAAACTGCACTCGTCAGGTGTTTAGTCTAACACCTGACGAGTGCAGTTTACTGTACGAAACTATATAGTCGTGTGAGATTTTTTAAATAAAAAAATATATATGTATCATTAACAATCTGGACACACTACATTATATTAGCTCTGTCACCCGTGATATCGAGCACTTTACTTTGCTGGAACTCCAACTAGATTGACAATCAGCATACATTATATATATATATATATATATATATATATATATATATATATATATATATATATATATATATATATATATATATATATATATAATGCAGACAGTAGAAAAGTACAATATTACAGTTCAATTTACAGTTTATCTAGAAATATAACTGCTTGATATGCAAAAAATGAAAGATATATATATTTATTACTGAAAAGTAAATTGTTTCTTAATATAAATAATGTTAGAAATTATTACAATTATGAAATACAAATTTGAAATTATGTAAAACCAGAACTATGACGTTGAAAAAAACTTTAAGTTTATTTGAAATTAGATAATCGACCAATCAGAATTAGGGTCAACATGGCACATAAGTACAGAAATCCGCAGACAACTAGAAACAAAGATGGATAAACAGCCACGGAGAATGAATACAGTTCTTTGAACGCCATCTTAGATACTAAATTAATCATCACTTTAAATAAACTGTCATAGGCGAATAGCTTTCCAATCTCATTCTCATCAACAAACTTAACTTGAAATGACCTAATTATACCATATATGGTAATTTCGAAAGAAAAAAGTATGGCCCCTATCCAAATTTCACCTGGGATAGCATGAATAGACATTATAATGTCGGCTAGAGCTAAAATGGCACATGACAGCACACCAAACGTTATGTCATCTAACTTGAAGACTTTGTTGTTGAGAAAGATGATGGCTGGTCCACCAAAGGCTATAGCTACTTCTATCGCTGCTGAGAAAAGTGAAAACTGTGTCAATGACATTCCAAGTTGTTTGGTGAAGTACAGAAAGGAGTTGGCCCAAAAGCCAATTACAGAAAAGCAGCATATAAAGTTTGTTAGATAACAGAGATGGATTAGAAGTCGGTTGTATGATGGCCGCTTCTTAAAGACGCATTTAGCCGAGTCGAGCATATACTTTACTCCTATAGCATCTCTCCACGCTATAGCCTGTGAATCATGTATTTCTTTTACAGTAAAACACAAAACTATTACTGGGGTGATAGAAACGCCCACATTAATATAAGATAGTGTATTTAAACCAAAGTGGTCAAATAAAGGTCCACTTGCTAGAAGGCCAATTAGATATCCTACATCAGTGGCTGCCTCCAGTACGACCATATTGAAAGACATCTTCTCGTTGCTAGAGATCAATGTGATGTAACTGTAGCAGGACATCATCAACTAAAAGTCAAATAATGTATGAAATTATTATTTCATATAAAGCTTGCGCAAGTTTATAGTCACCATCCCTGTCAGCAAACCTTTGACTCATTCAGATGGGGCACAGGAGAAATTATGTCTGGATGCTCTTGATGGTTTTAAACTTTCATAAGTTTGATATTAGTAGATTAAATACCGTACATATCTTTGATTGAGGTGTATAACTGCCCATCTCTAGTGATACCATGTAGCCATTTACAGTTAGTAATATTATATACATGTATAACCGCGTACTTAGAAACAGAATAAAATTGCCTGCTTATAGTAATATAGTAAATATAGATAGAGACTAGATGACACCTGAAAAATAATTTCCGTCACTGAGATTTGAACCCAAGACCTTCGGCTTCCGAGTAGACGTGATATTCATTGCGCCACGGGACTACTGGGCAATCACAGCATTACAAAACCAGATATAAACATATAAGTAAAGTCAACTTGAACAATAAGTCGACGCCATATTGGGATTTTTTAAAGAAAACATACATGAAACTCTAACCATTTACTTAAGTTTTCTCAACGGGTTAATGTTCAAAATTTAAATCTGGTGAACTTACCAAAGGACCTCCACCCAGGAAACTGTAGAGGAAACCATACACTAGTAACAACTCAATAGGAAGTGAAATCAGAGAATCAGTTGCCAAGACAGCCAAGGCACCGGCTGCCAGAGCAAAGCTGATAGCCGGCAGACATATTGGAAGACGGTGTCCGATTCTGTCAGAGTAGGAGCTGAGAAGTAGGTTGGTCAACACGGCTGGTACAATCTGTATGGCAGCTATATAGTTCCCCCACCGTGCAGCATCTTCCTGGATTAACAGAAAACTCTTCTTTAGTGACCATATATATATCTGTATTCTCTAGTAATCATACATCTATGTTCAGTATCATATGATACGAAATCTCTCGAAATACTCAAAAAACAACATTCTATCAACACGTGAAAACTGAAATTACACTAAAAAGTGCTGTTGAATATAGTGTTAGTGTCTTTCAAGAACTCATATAATATTGTTATTTTCTAACTTAAAAAGTAATAAAGTTCAGATAGAGTAGAATATGTTAAACAATCATGCAAACCAGGTAAAGTGATTACGCATATTCCTGCAAATTGTCCACCAATTTCATTCGAATTTCAAATAATAATTAGAAACATTTATATAAGTTGGAGTGTGTGCTGGAACTCTGTTGTAGTTTGCTTTACTAACAACTATGTTAGGTTATAACAAGCAATAAGAGTTCAATAAATCAGTATTACTCAAAGATTTTCTTGAGTCTTAAAGACCCTGACTTGCATGCCAACTGGCCACATTATATTATATCAATTACTACTTTGCAGGGGGCCAAAGTTACAAACTGCTGTATTGTCTACATACTATAATAGAAAAGTATTCAAGGTTATTATGATTTTAGTGGCACGATGAGGAAGAGCCCATTACACAAAGAGTTATGTGAAAGAAAATCAAGATAAGGTTCGTAACAGAGAAGCCTTACCTGAAGATCCGGGTGGTTCTTTGAGAACGTGGCGTTAGTACAGAGACTGACATTAGCAAAGTGACTGTAGCACACCTTGTTATACACAACTGCCTCCAAAACTATGTTTGTTCCTATAGCATCTCCCAAATAGAACAGTAAAGACACCATGTAGATTGGATATGGTGATCTTTGTCTAACTTTGGGAGACAGTAGCTCGGATTCCTCACTAGAAGCCGACTCCTTAGCCGTTTCTAGCTCATACTCTTCCATGATGCTTAGTAAATAGTTTCTACGAGAACGAGTACACCAAAGCTGCCTACTCAACACTTTTTAAAATAAGTAAGGCAAATTCAAAATGAAATACTTATGTAAGAATTTCGTGATTTATTACAACATTTTTTTTAAAATTATGACTTTGCATAAAATCACACTCTCAGAAAAATATACAGCAAAGTGGAAAATTCAAAGCAACAAATTTGTTTTTGCAGTTTATAAATAGAAGCCAAATTTTCACAGCAACAGTTGATACATAATACTAGCGTGATAGCCAAACATGCAAACGTAAACAGGACTTACAAGTAAATAAGTTTAGTTTTAATCTCCGATTGATCTTCAATATGTTTACTCAGTTTACTCAGCCCTGCAGTCATGTGCAGAAATATACAGCTACTTGGTTCATAATCTATTTATTCAACTGCAGTTATAGCCTGTAAAACCTACCTGAAATGCAAGGGTGAGGAGTAGCAGCTTCCAAACTCCCCATAGCTCTAGGACTATAAACACTGGTTATATGCTAAACCTTTAGCTTAGACATCAATTATCTAACTGTCTGATATTATTGATTATTGCAAGCTTTATGCACATGTCATTTTTCTAAACTGTCATCGTAAATATTTAAGAGTGAACATTAATTATGTCAGGAGGTATTTGTTACCATTATTATTGAACACTATTTATGCATAAATAATTTTGAGAGAAATATTTGCAAAAAAAAATTATTTGGGTACGTTTTCAGCTACATGGCATTTGCAATCATCCTGAAATGGTTGAAAACTTTGTTATTGACATAACAAAAGTTTATGATGTACTCTTATAATGTCCGTATTCAAGAAAAAATGCTGTCAGCAATGTGATACCCTCAAAGGTGAAAGGGCAAGCAGTATACTTTATTATTAATCATATTTTATTACCTGTACATAACATTATATATGAATTTTGCAATAATCTTAGTTCCGTAATTCGTGTTATTCGGCTAGGTATTCAAGCAAGTGGTTATATTATAGCAATGGTAAACAAACGTCGCGTCTACGTAGCGCTTGTTTTCTAACTGATAATACGTAGTTAAATTTGAGAGTTGTCGTTTCAATAAAAGCAGAACATTCAACAACAACTTTTTTAAAGCACCAAATTTGAATACCAAGTGTAATCTAACGCTATGGCAGTTGTTGTCCACCATTGCAGTTTATAAGCTTATATAAGCTCTATGGAGTTTTCATTCTGTGCATGGTGGGTTTTATGAGCACTGTCTCTTTTACCATGCCATCAGCAATGGTGTATTTTGTCATATTATTATATGTTAAACTAAAATCTATAACAACTTAAACACATACAGTATACACTGATACGTACATGGCAACTCTTATAGTGCTGCAATATGTATGCTCTTGTTTTATTACTATATAAACAAAAATTGTGCATGCTGCATTATAAAAGATATCACTTTACATTAGATTACATTATTATGTGCAATACTTTATACTCTATGCCCTATCAAATAATAAGTTATGATATTACTTTATGCTATATCACAATATAATGTCTTTATATTATATAAAACTACAATAAATATTTTTTTGTCGTATATTATATTAAGAAACATACTATATATAACTTTATATTGCATTATTTTAATTATTATCATTTTATATTCTACTTCATTATGATGTATAATATATGGTATAGCATTACATGATGATTTCTTATATATATTACGTTATTACAAATATTCTATTATGATATATTGCTTACAATTTTGCCTTATAATATATGTTAATTTACATTATAACATATTATATTGCATTAAATTACAATATCTTAGGTATTACTTTATATTATTCCAAATTATAATAATATATGTTAATTTATACTACAATCTAGTATAATGTATTATCTTATATTACATTACGGTAAGCAATAATATCGCATTAGCCTTCACAACATTAATTCATAAAGAAAATATGAGAGTTCCAGGGTTTATGTAAATGTATTGCGTTATATTACTTAAAAATTTTTGCTTTATGGAGAAATCTATATTATTGAGTTCCTGAAAAAAATGTATTGTAAATAAAAGGTTGAATGTCATAGATTGAACAATAATTTATTATTACAGATCTGAACATAAACATACAGTATAAAAATTCCATATATGAAAGTAATAACTCCAAAATAGTCAGAAAATACAAACTTTTAAATTGCTAAAAAAATAAATGCATAAACATTATTAGTAGAAAAATAAAGTAGCATGAGTTTAGATCATTCCGGAAGTGAAGCTAAGATGTCACTGTGTCATTGCTTAATACTCTATTTGCAGTGTCAGCAGAAGTGGTACGTGATAATCGACCAATCATAATCAGCGTCAGCATGGCAAATATGTATAAACCCCCACAAACCACCAGAAACAAAGATGGGTAAACTACTACAGAGAACGAGTACATTTCTTTAAATACCATCTTAGAGACTAAGTTAAATAAAACTTTAAGCATACCATCATAAGCGAATAACTTTCCAATCTCATTTTCATCAACAAACTTAACTTGAAAAGATCTAATTATACCATATATGGTAATTTGAAAAGATAGGAGTGCGGCCCCTATCCATATACCCCCTGGGATAGAATGAATCGACATTATGATGTAAGCAAAGGCTAAAACGGCACACGACAGCACACCAAATGATATGTTGTCTAATTTGAAGACTTTATTGTTGAGAAAGATGATGGCTGGTCCACCGAACCCGATAGCCACTTCTATCACCGCTGAGAAGAGCGAAAACTGAGTCAGGGACATTCCAAGTTGTTTGGTGAAATACAGAAAAGAATTGGCCCCATATCCAATCACAGAAAAGCAGCCGATGAAGTTTGTTAGATAACAGAGATGAATTAGAAGTCGGTTGTAAGATGGCCGCTTCTTAAAAACACATTTAGCCGAGTCCAACATATATTTTACTCCTATAGCATCTCTCCACTTTATAGCCTGTGAATCATGTATTTCTTTAACAGTGAGAAACAAGACTATTATGGGGGTTATGGAAACGCCCACATTGATATACGATAGTGTATCTAAACCAAAGTGATCAGCCAGAGGCCCGCTTGCAAGGACACCAATTAGGAACCCCATTTCAGTTGACGCTTCAAGTACAACCATATTGAAAGACATCTTTTCGTTGCTAGAGATCAGTGTGATGTAACTATAGCAGGACATGATCAACTAAAAGTAAAATAAAACAAGAATGGTTTACTAAAAATAAAGTTAATCAACATTTTTGTTATAATTAAAAAGTAGTTACTTTTCAAAACAAACATTCTATAGTTGCACACAGAAATATCCTATAACAGTAGCACATTGGTGACTAAATTTAGATTTTATAAAATACCTATTTAACCTGCTAATTAATAACTAACTAATGTCTACATGGGGTTATTTAATCACTTTGGTTATGATTTAATGTTTGTAATTTGACCCAATAATTAATTGAAAAATATTCAATAAACTGTTGACCTAATTCCTATCAACTAACCAAAAAACAGGAAGCTAGAAGTAATTTAGTAACTACAATATCACTGTATTCAATTATTATTTTATGATTTATTTCATTACAATCAAGCCTAGTAGTCACTCAAAAAAAACATCAAGTCAACTCTTAAGTTACCTCAAGTCAGTTTATTTGGAACTCAGATCTGGTAGACTTACTAAAGGACTTCCACCCAAGAAACTGTAGAGGAAACCATACACGAGTAACAACTCAATAGGAAGTGAGATCAGAGAATCAGTTGCCAGCACAGCCAAGGCACCGGCTGCCAGAGCAAAGCTGATAGCCGGCAGACATATTGGAAGACGGTGTCCAATTCTGTCAGAGTAGGAGCTGAGTAGTAGGTTGGTCAACACGGCTGGTACAATCTGTATGGCAGCTATATAGTTTCCCCACCGTGCAGCATCTTCCTGGATTAACAGAAAGTTCTTTTCTAGTAATCATACATCTGTATCTTAGAAATAAAAACTCTAGTATGTTTACATTCTCCATTTCTGTGAGAACCCTATAGTAAAGGATTGTTTAGGCAGGCTTCAGATCTGTTCTCTATCATGGCAAAGGAACAATTATGACTGAATATCCTTTCTATCATCATCAGTGGTCTGGGATTCGAACCACTGATCTTGTGTTTACTAAGCCACTACCCTAACTACTAGACCGTAGCTGCTGATCCTTATTCTAATATCTCACAAATATGTGAGTATAATTTGAAAAGTCAAGTGAAAAGATATATTTGTAATGTTTTCTTTTTTCAGTTCATTTTGCCATTGTGTCATTTAGTTTGACTGATTGTGTGAACAAACTTTTCCATTTCATTACTCTTATCACTGAACTATTGAGTTTAATACATGAAAGTGGACAATTACAGCTGTGTATAACATAGGCCTATTATTATCAGATGACATATTTGAAGTAAGTAAGTAAATGACAGTCTTATCAATGTTGCGGTCCTGATAAGCTGTGAATTACTAGAATAGTAACAAACCAGGAAATGGTAGAACTGGAACTTTGTTCCTGCTAGTGTAGAATAACATACCCTCAGCAATATACAACTTTCTTTAGTAAAAAAATCTTAAACACTATTGCAAGTTTATAGTCATTATCCCTGTGAGAACCTCCTATAAAAAGGGTTGTTCTTTTAAGTGGGCTAAGAACTTATTCATTTGTAGTACAGGAGCAATTATGACTGAATAGACTTTTCCTAACATCACCACAAACCTTTACTGGGGGATCAAACCCATGACCTCGCTGGCGTTTACTAAGCCAACGCTTTAACCCTTTGACTTCAAGTACTCTCGATTTTTCATCAGTAAAATAAGATAGCAAATATTTGATCTACTATTATCATAATTTGCATGCCTAAACACTTGCATCTCACTTGTAAATTGCTAAAATGAAGAGAATAAAAGTTGCATAGAAAGTTATAAGAACCTGTAGAGAAAAGTTCCACATGAAGTACAGAAAGATTTTAAATGATCATGTCAAATAGCCTAATTTAGCAGCTTCAAACTTATGAGATTTTGTTTTAGAAATATTTGTTAATGGCTCACTAACTGAAGTCTAAGTTTTTTATTTTATCATGGAACTCTACATTATGATGCCCAATGAATTAGCTGCTAGCTTTGTTTTTCTTGCTAGTCAATAAGACTGCAAGCTTTCCCTCTCCCTTCCCTATTTGAACATGTCATTCTCACTTTTAAGAAAACAATTTGAAAATAAACATGCTGATTTTAGAAACTGATTCCTTGTATTTTTTAATTTCTAAAAGTTCCAGGGTTATCCAAACTTTTTATGCTACAGTGATGAAGAGCCCATTACACAAAGAGTTACGTTGTAGAGAATCAAGCTAAGGTTGGTAACAGAGAAACTCTACCTGAAGATCCGGGTGGTTCTTTGAGAACGTGGAATTAGTACAGAGACTGACATTGGCAAAGTGACTGTAGCACACCTTGTTATACACAACTGCCTCCAGAACTATGTTTGTTCCTATAGCATCTCCCAAATAGAACAGTAAAGACACCATGTAGATTGGATATGGCGATCTTTGCCTAACTTTAGGAGATAGTAGCTGGGATTCCTCACTATAATTGGAGGGCTCATCGAGCGTTTCCACCTCAGACTCAGTCATGATGCTTGGTGGTTGGTCTAAAATGTAAATGGATCAACCTAAAGCAGGTAAAATATCAATACTTGCAGTAGAAATCACATTGACTACAAATTTATGCTGCGAAAAAACCATTAGAAACAGAGATTTATATACTTACATTAGCTTTTTTAATTAAGATATGTTTTGTCAACAACAGCTACTGGGTTAAACTTAATAAGAAGCCAAACTAAAAGTAGCTTTCAGTTAAAACAGTTTGCTATTTACTACCCATTCTGATTTCAGCAAAGAATAGTAACCAGAAAGAGGTTATTAAGTATAGCTACACTACATAACTTGGAGGAGCCGTAATTTGGTGTTTCCACTCTGTTTCATTGAGATCAGTATAACATTGCAGTTAAAGCTCAGGTTTTAACGAAACTCTTCAAATAACCATGAAATAAAGCGTTCATGTTCTTGAACAAAAGCTATAAACCCAAGTTGAAGAAAAATCTACATCGTGGCACTAAAAGTAGAAGTACTTAGAAACTGAAGTACTTAACAAGTACTTGACACCTAATACTTGAAGTACTTTACAGCAGAGGCGCATAACAGAAGCAGTACTTAGCAGTAGAAACAGCTAGAACAGAAAGATTAAGTCTACCACAATCCATTAAAGAATCTACCTGATCCCAACTTCTTAAACCTGTAACTATGTTGACAAAAAGTGGTGAAAAAAAAACAGAGCTCTACTCCATGTGTGACCAAGACTTGCACCTACCTCCAATAAAAGAGAGCCGTTAATCCTTCGGCTGCAGGCTTGTAAACAACTACTTTCAGTCATGTGCAACCATCTGTGTTGAAAGAGCATGCATTTTCCATTAAAAATTTCTTCGATAGTGCAAACACAGTGGCCGTGGGTTCAACTGCACTCATAGCCTATAGCACCTTATAAACTGTGTCGAATCCAAGGGTCGGGTATTATAGCTTTCAGTCTTTTCGAAACACACGTGTCTAATATAGTAATGATGCTGTTTATCCTGAACCTTGTCACTAAGTTCATCATTGTCAAGCATATGCTTCGGTCACTAGTTCAACTATTAGTGACACGCTAATACAAGTGGCCTACTAAAGGCTACTTCTTCATTGGCTGTGAGTCATCAATCATGTTTTATATTCACCGGCTTTCCATGTACCGATCTCAGATCGATCTCGCTGAGATCGATTCATGGAAAGACGCTAAAGATCGATCTCAGTCGTTCTGAGCTGGTCGGTCTGTAGAGCTCGAACTCAGATCGATCTCAAGGCAATAAGGTCATGGAAAGACGAAAGTTCGATCTGAGAAATAGAAAAAGACTGTTCGCTAAAATGTCGCCGCTAATAAAAATGATAATTTATTGGTAATTACTAAGCAAATTACTTAATAATTACTATAGCCACATTTTCAGATGCCAAAACTTTGACTTTCAGTACTATGATTAAACAAACTCAATTATATAAAATTATAGACGGTAGAAGGTGGAAAAAGTAGGAGCATTTAAATTGAATTTAAATGGCTAGTAAAACTTACTTTCATTAGTTATTTGCTGCTTATTTTTAAGCCCAATAGTCCTGTAAGTTTATGAATAATCTGCACAACAGCTATTAATTTTATATAAGCTGTCAAACTAAAATATTAAAATGAATTATCTTAAGTTGGCTAAATTGCTTCTTACTAAAAGCTTTACTGCGTAGAGTTTATAGCTGGCACTGAATTTTAGACTATGGAAATTTTGTTTTTTCAAAAGCATTAGCTTGAATCACCCAGGTGGGTTAAAAAATATAATATTAAAGTACTCTTCACTTAAGAGGAGGCAACTCCGCTAGATCGATCTGACACTCTCATGGAAAAACGATCGATCTGATCAGCACATTTCTCAGATCGATCTCAGCGAGATCGATCTGAGATCGGTACATGGAAAGCCGGTGATTATGATTTGATATCTACAAGGCACTTTATACGCTTGAGTGACTTTGAGGCATCTATTCATCCATGCAACTCTTTATTATTAGTTATAATACTCATGCATGAGAGCACAACTACAGTACAATATATCATCAAGCTGCATCATAATAATATAATATATTATTCTCTTACATTACAATACTATTACAGTATTTTGTAATGCAATCTAATATATTGCATGATAATACCACATAGCCTTATACTACAGTACACAACTACAGTACCCACCTAATATATTATATAATCAGACTGAATTATATCACATAAACATTGTATCAAATTATACTGTAGGCTAATATGCTATTAATTGCATGCAATTATATTAGCTGGATAAATATTTCTGAATATTTATTGTCAATCTTGTGACCCGTAGGCATAAAAATGAGCACAAATCTTCAAACTTTTACTTGTCTACTAGTATACAACTTTTGGGTCTAAATCCAAACTAGGCAAGTGTTCAATAAAAATAGCTGACTTTTCAAATTTACAGTTTTAAATAAAATTAAATTGATCTCTTCTGCTAGAGTTTTTGTTGCTTTATTTTAATACAAAATAATATATATAGTACAATATATTATAAATAAATGAGGAAAAGTACAACATTTAGAATAATATATTTTATTAATCAAAGTATCATACACAAGTCATAATTAAGGCATAGATTGTCTCAAGAGATTCAATACTGCATAAGTATAAAATTATAAAATAGTATCCAATGTACTGCTCCAAATGTAGCAGGTCACAAAAAGTCATGACAGGTCAACACAGGTCATGACAAGTCACAACAGGTCATGACAGGTTAACATAGGTCATAGCAAGCCAACACAGGTCACAACAGGTCATGACAGGTCACAACAGGTCATAAAACGTCACAAAAAGTTATAACAAGTCAAAACAAGTCACAAAAAGTATGACTGACTCAAACCCATAACTTTGAGTTTCAAAATTAAAACTTTTTGATATGTTCATCTCAAAAACCTGTACAAGAAGGTTTCCATACAAACACGTTTTTGGCCCAAATTCTACTACTTGAGCTTCAATAACAGCCAGGGTCTTGAAAATATTCAATAAACATTCAATGCGCAGCCGGCTAAATAATGTTAGCGTTGTGTTTAGTGATGACTTGTAGCTAATCTTACCCACAGTAAGCATAACAGGGTGGTCACCTCTGTACATACTTTTTATTCAGATAAGAAAACCAGATTTAAAAACAGTTAAACAGTTGATACGCTAGTGTCAATTGTATATAAGCCAATTATCATTGAAATATCAAATGTGTTTGATGTGAAACACTTAATAAAGTCGCAAGCTGTAGTGTTGAGTTTATCCAGTGGCCCCTGTGGTGTAAAATTGGTTAGCACACCTGCTTGTAAGCCGAAGGTCTGTGGTTTGAATCCCAGTGGGGGCAAAAGTTTTACACAAACATTGTCATACGCCACAAAAATTAGCCGCCTGCGCTCAACATGACACTTGACTGAACTATTTTGAAGCTATTTCGATTTTACCCTTTACTCTTCATTCACACTTTGCCGTATCGTACGCCATAAAATATCAGCCATTTTTACAAATGTCTGAGCTCCCTGTGCAATGCTATGGCACATTAGGATAAAGAACTGCTTGATTCAAACAAGTTGCAGCGGGCTCCTATTGGACAGAAAAACTATTGCGTCAACTCATTGGATATAATTGTCCAATGAAGTGCCGTAGATCGTACCTAATAGCAGATTTTAAAAACTTCAGCCCGGACACATTAAAAATGGCTGATACTTTACGTTACGGCATACGAATTGGCAAAGCGTGAATCAAGGGGTTGGTCTTGTCACACTTCTGTACACCTACAAGTAATCTATTGCAAGGTATTACATAACATTGTCGCCATTTTGAGGGAAGTTGTCACCTCATTGATTTGAAGACAACTTTTACAAGTTTAATTCGCTTCACTTTTAGAATGTCTGATAAGACTACATGTAGGCTGAGAAATACAGTCCACATGTATCAGTGGCAGAATAAAACCCGGAACAGGCCTTTGAAAAGTGCAGAAATGTGGCAAGACCATTACAAAATTTGTTAAAACATACTACAAAGAAAGACAGTAATATTGATACAAGTTTAAATATTTCAAAAATAGTATTGTCAAGAAAAATATGAGTAAAGTTTAAATACAAGACCACAGAGTAAGATCATGCATTGCATTGCATCTATCAGTTTAAAAATGGCCAGTTTACGAGGATCACTAAAGAGCAATCAGCTGTTTCCTGTATAGTCTTGATAGATAGCCGCTTAGCATGTTATAACTTGTTCACACAATCTCACACTGACTAAGAACAGCATCAGCGCTATTTACGTCATTTTAGTGCAATGCAATGACATGGGCTAACATAGTCATATGTTATTGTACTAAATAACATATAACCATGAGAAAATAGGTTTGTCATTATGCATCATGTCTAGTGGTTAGAGTGCTGGTCTAGTAAGAATTTGACCATAATTGGTGATGTCATAAATATCTTCTAATTGTAATTGCTTCATGTCACAGCCTACTTTGCCCTTAGCATACTTAAAGAACTATTAGAAAGTTTTACAAGAGTAGATAATTTAAACAAATGTGAGAGAAAACTTATTTTTGAAGATTAAAACTGAAAATTACCAAAGAGTTTTAGAAAGAAAAGATTAATATTTGAAGTAAGTTGCTGAACTATTGCTTTAGAGTTGAAAGATTTAATTTTTTAAGAGGTAGTAGTTGAAAGAAGCCAACTATATATTTCAAAAGATATACGGAGGCCCTGAAAATGGACCACCATTACTGAGGAGGCTGAGTGCAGGGTTCTGCCTCGGCATTTAAGGGAATGTTGGGGAGATCTGCTAGAGAGGTGTGAGAGTTGTCTACCATAATATCAATGTACATAGTATCGTCCTCCATGAACCCTGAAATAATAAGACATATCAGTGTACACCGAGAAAAGGAATATACCTACATGTCAAGGAATTTTAGACTCATGCTGGTTTTCAGGTTTACAAATTCTCTTTGATTTCATCTTTACATCAGTTTTTACCTTAAATTTAAACAAAATACAAACAATTTGATAGGGAACTGTTAACTCTAGAGCGAAAATAAGTCTAATCATGAGTTTCAATTAACGAAAG
Organism: Bugula neritina; assembly: GCA_964035545.1. NCBI lineage: Eukaryota > Metazoa > Bryozoa > Gymnolaemata > Cheilostomatida > Bugulidae > Bugula > Bugula neritina. Next base: position 8,398,230 of record OZ037772.1, on the reverse strand, counting down.
CTCACTGTTTACACTTTACACCTTAAAATATAACTACCGGGGAATAGCTTCAAATACACAAAATGGCTGCCTATGCATAATTTCATCTTTGCTTAAAAATGCAACTGAAAACTAATTGTTTAGAGAACATTGAAAAACCCCATCATATCGAGTTCATCAGAAATTAAACTTTAAACTGTAAGTATAGTAATCATTTATTAGACTTTGAAATACGTCCTAAGTACTGTAGTAAAAAACATAAAATAACCAGAGGTTTGATTAGATTTTACCACCAAGCAAACACACCATTGGCTGGGTTGAACACGTAGTCTTGTTCAGCAAACTTTGCACACATAGCTGTGTACATGTCGCTCTCCATTGGGGGTCTGTCACATGCAGCTGGATTCCGGTCAGGTTGAAACTCCTCAATGATATCTGGCTCGGTGCCAGCAATATTTCTCAGTTTCACCGTGACCTGCAGAGCAAGCATTTGACACTTCATAACAGGTGCTCCAATATGATGCACACACAGAGTGCATCTTTTACACAGTGTTTTGCCCAACTGCACTTCATATAGTTTGATAAAATCATGAAAAGCTGTTATATTGTAACAAAAAAGGATTTAATGAATATTTACAATAAAAACAATCACTTTAGTTTGATGTGAATTATAATCTACAAAAAACTGCATTTGAATGAAAATTGACATGGTGTTTTATATTATTCGGCTTATTAAAAAGATACATAGCGATAATAGCACAACGATAAGATCATGACGGAAAACTCACATGCTGTTTGAAAGGCCAGTTTAGCAGGCGGTCCCAGTCTCCTTTCATCACCATGAAGAGGAGAGAAATGTGGGTACCCTCCCCATCTCCATCACCTAAAAGCAATATATAATACTTCAGACTAGGAATATGCGGGTTATTTTACTTTCTTTAATACATACCATCAAATTAACGAAAAACAATAAAACTGGTTTAAAATCCCTGCAAATATGCTATTTGAGTCACTTCAATGTGCTGATTTCAAATAGTAATGAGCAAAGAGATATTCCATGTAACCTGTGTTTTTCATTCAATTATTTAAATAAAAACAGAGTAAAATTTGAACAATACCTGACTAGTTGAATTCATTTGTTGACATTTAATTAATTTAGGACAATAAACATACATATTAGTAAGTGGACTTTTATAAAATAGACAAAACAGATAAAACTCAGTGCATGCTAAATAAAGTGAAATGGTGCATATGCAATACACTACATCATTATGGATGTTACATATAGTGTATTGTCATATATTCTTAACTACATTATATTATTGTTTGTTATGTTTCATTTGGTATTTTTTGTCTTTTGAAGTACTTTCTCCCCTCTAATTTCGGTTACCAAATCATGCCTCGCACAAAAGCATAATTTACTAAGATATAGGTACATATAGCAAAGCATAGTATATTTCAGTATAGTAATAGAATAACTAATGATTAAATACCATTTAAATAGATTCTGGCACACATCTTGTACCCATAAAACTGAGTGTAGAAAGGATGGCTGTAGATGCTGCGTCTTGTCAGAGCCTCGTCTCTATGTTTCTGAACGCCATGGATCTTCCAGATGAGGTGCCCGCTGTGCGATGTCTGAAAAACAAGGAACCAGGCTATACATCAAGTATTTGGGAAACACCTGCCTAAGTATTAGGAAATAGGAGATGATTGGCTAAACACTACAAATTTCCTGTGAGTATAAGAGAAGCTATGTCAAGGTCAAAACGCACCATCATCTCCATGCTTCTATACAGTGAAAGCTTTTACAAGCCACATTTTAACATCTTCCGTGTAGCTTCAATTTTCTAGTAGAGAGAGTGTATAGAAAGATTATATAAATGGGAAGATTTCACAATCTACAGCTGAGTAAACCCACAATCTACAGCTGAGTAAACCCACCATATGCAGCTGAGTAAACACACCATATACAGCTGAGTAAACCCACCATTTACAGCTGAGTAAACCCACCATATACAGATTAGTAAACCCACCATTTACAGCTTAGCAAACCCACCATTTACAGCTTAGTAAACCCACCATATACAGGTTAGTAAACCCACCATATACAGCTGAGTAAACCCACCATATACAGTTGAGTGAACCCACCATATACAGCTTAGCAAACCTACCATCTACAGGTTAGTAAACCCCCATTCCTTAACTTACGACTTTCTAGCCGTATAGCAGGTCGTGCTATCTTACAGCACAACATCTCAATACACAGAGTGAACCAGCAAATAACTCTGGTTAATAAAACACAGAAAGAAGAGAATCTTACCATCAGCGGTTGTTTCAGAGCAGTTTTCTGATCCTCTATCTCTGCTCCTCTGATGTTTGAGAGAGTTTCCAGTCTCTTGAGAATATCTGCCGTGTCTTTCTTTACCTCGGATATCTTCTCTGTCAGAGCTTTGAACGCAGCATCATAAGACGTGAGTCTGTGAGAAATTAAGAGAACACATTGGCTAGTTCTAACAATACCACCATTAAATGTGTGAAGATAAACGTGAACTTCATTATTTCATTGTAAGATGCGGGTCTGTTAGATAGAGATAAACAGAAACAAAATAAAGGAATGCGAAAAAGTAAAACTACATCTAATTGGTGGAGAAGCAATTAAAATGTTTTTGATTGGTCAATGTGCTATAAACTATGTTATTTATATAAAAATATCGCTCAAGACCCATAATGATCTTTGGTGTAACATTATAAATATTGACACTTGCGTACGACTCATCAGTAATGTGCTGTGAAAACATGCTCTACAACTTGGGAGGATAAAAGTAATCACAAAGTATCATTAAACTTACATTGTGCTTTGGGCTATTCCATATCCTGGAAAACAGTTTCTAATGCCCACAATTTCAGGTACAGATAATTTAGTAAATAACACTCTCTGGTGATATAACAAAGGCTGGGTAACAAAAACAAACAGTTAACAACTAAACCGAATAATAAGTAATACATTACCACTTAGCTAAGTTGAAAAAAGAACAATGCTGTGATTAGCCAAAAATATTTTATTGCAGAATGCTAAATCTACTTTTTCAGAAAAAAAAAATTCAGAAAGTAGGAGTGAAATATGAGCTGTTAGAGTTACTAAGAGGCAAGGGTGTCGGGCATCTTCAATAGTTTCGGAACTAAATGGAGGACCGCCCAATTTAAGATAACATCAACTTGATTAATCAACTATTAAATCAACGAATCAATCAATGTGATGTGATTTCATTAAGTATAAATCAGCAAATTACTTTCAAATTGGTATTCATTAAACTACGATTTATACAAAAGTCTTAAAGGGAGCAGCCGTGGTCTAGGGGTTAGAGCGTTTGCCTACTGAACACGAGGTCATGGGTTCGAGCCCGGACAAAGGCCATTGGTGATGTTAGGAAGAGCATCCAGTCATAATTGCTCCCGTGCCTCATTTAAAAATAAGTCCTTAGCCCGCTTTAACAAAAACCCTTTCCATTAGGGGTTTCTCACACGGATAGTGACTATAAACTTGCGTGAGTTTTTTATACAAAAGTATTAAAATGACTTATTAATGTGCTTTTATACCAATATTTCTGTAAAGTAGAGAAAATACATTTAGCATGGGCTATGGCAGTGAAAAAGTGATATATTAATCACAGAGCACACTCTACACTACAGTAACCACATGGTACACTACAGTAACCACATGGTATACTACGGTAACCACACATAGTATCTCACAGCAATTAAATACTACAAACTCAACATACAACATGCCACAGTAAGAAATAACCAGACAGGAACAACTAGGAGAAGAAATATTTAGAGTTGTATTGAGCTACTTACTTGTGAAAATCTTTAGCTAAGTCCTTCATCAGTTGGTTCATCTCATCCAACGCCCTGCGATTTTTCTTCACCAGCTGCATGTTTTCCAGCAAATTTAAAGTCGTCTTAGAATTCCAACCCTCCACCTTTTCCGTCTGTTATCAAATATTGTAGAAATACTAACCAAGCTATTAAAGAGCATAAAGGAAAAGTAAGCTGCCCAATTTACTCTTCAAACAGTTTCAAAAACAGTATCTACCATCAGAAAAAGTTGCTAAACAAAGCTGTGTACATCTTCCCATTAGAATGTTTCGTACAGAATATATGTTTATCACTGCATAGAATGTAGCAGCTACCATTTAATTATACTATTACTTTGATGGGAGTACTTCAAACAGATTATCATATTACTCCAGAATATTACTAACACATTGGAGAGAATACTCCGAATACACTCCTAACACATTGTGGGGATTACTCCGGAATATTGGGGAGAATATTCTAAATATACCCCTAGCACATTGGAGGGATTATTCCGAATGCACTATTATCGCATTGGAGAAAATATTCTTAACACATTGAGGGGATTACTCTGAATATACTAAAATTGCAGTGGGGGATCACCCCGAGTGTACTACGGAGAGAGATTTCGGAAATATTTTACACATACTAATTTCACATTAACATCCTCCGCTCTCCTTTCCAGCTCCGAAACTCTCTGCTGCAATTTGGAGACGTCTGCTGGAGAGAGAGTCACTTTGCAGGAACCCTCTTGCTTGCTCACCGCCGGCATGAGTCTTACCAGGCGATTATGAGTCTCATCATTCTCATTCTCAAACAGTCCTACTGCTGCTCCTCCTTCTTCCTGTTCGGCAATCATCAGAGAAATAATCACGCAAGATGTGATTTACTGATTTCACCAGCTTAATGTTTCATATATATATGTATATATATGTATATATATGTATATATATGTATATATATGTATATATATATATATATATATATATATATATATATATATATATATATATATATATATATATATATATATATATATATATATATATATATATATATATATATATATATATATATATATATATATATATATCTGATGAGTGCACATCGTTCTTGTGTACGAAACTACTAGTGATAAATGCCATTATATTAATCAAATCTCATTTTATATATGTATATATATATATATATATATATATATATATATATATATATATATATATATATATATATATATATATATATATATATATATATATATATATATATATATATATATATATATATATGGAAATATGCCCTGAGGTGTAAAAATTAAAGTACTATTCAGATATACAAAATGCGCCTCTCACAGTATCTTACTATAGAACAGTGTATAAGAGACATTTAAGGACATATTGCCATGCAGGGACAACCATTAAAATGAATGATACAGAAGTTATTGTTTGGTGAAAAAGACTTTATTTTAAACATTATTTAATTAAAGTTATGGCTGCAATAAGACAAAGCATGACTAGACACTTTTGATACCATCTGCTAAAGTTTAACCTACCAGCTTATCACATGTTCTGCTCATTAATTCTCACACCAATAAAAAACATGAAATGCCATCAGTTAACTTACATTCAAATTTTCATCTTCCACCACCGCCCTCCCTCCACACTCAGCAACGTGCCTTTGCATCTCCGAATGCTCAATTGTTTTAACACACTTCTTACAAGAGTGAAGTGTTTCCCCGCAGGCATTGACTTGCACTATTGCCCACAGTTAAACTCACAGAGTCTGCTCTACAACAATGAAAGTAAGAGACCAAGGTCGATAATGAATCAGTGTAAACTCAGGCAACTCTCGGAAGCTTATAGTCACTATCCCTGTGAGAAACCCCTGATAGAAAGGGTTTTTGTTAAATCAGGCTAAAGACTTAGTCAGATGTGGCACAGGAGCAATTATAACTGGATGCTCTTACTAACACCACCAATAGCCTTTGTTGGGGTTCGAACCCATGACTTCGTGTTTACTGAGCAGGCGCTATACACCACGGCTGCGCCCTAATAATGAATCAATATGCCAGGTTGGAAAATTAAAAATTTAAAAAAACTGTAAGCTATAATATGTTGTATAAATTTTGTAAAAAAACAGGTTGGAAGAAGACTTGGTACAAATTAAATACATTTTAGAATCTTTTTTTAAAGTAGCTGCTTTTAAAAAAATGTTTAGTCAAGAAATTTATTTCATTACAGACATAGATGCATTTTAAACAGTCTTTTGACTTGATAGTAAAATATTTAAACTTAAGATTCAGTGACAGAACATTTCCCGGCCTATTTCTGACAAAGCAAAGCAAAGCTTTCACTGCAATCTTTCTTTTAGTTTGCAAGGTAGGTAATGTAAACACAGTCGTGCAAATAATAATAGAAGAAATGCAACACAATTATAAATAAAGTTCTCAGGAGGGCAACATTGTGAATATCAAACACACAAATGATATGAACTATCCAACAATTTTACTGTACCTGGATGCATTTTAAAATCTAAAACATTGCTTATTTGGTAGTAAAAGAACCTCCATTTATAATTACTATTTTAGATCTAACAGGTTTTATTTTAATTCAGTTTTACATTTGGTTTGGGATTAGAGAAAAAGTCAATTTTCAAAACAAGACTTGATAATATTATAACGAAAACTAAATAAAATCATAAGTAAAAAAATATATTTAGTGTAATAATAATGAAACACATAGTAAAACAAATAAGATATTTTACATCTGAAATTATTGTGCTGTATAAATAATCATATATGATTGGAAAGATTTACTAAAATCACTATGTTTCCAAAATTCGCAGAAGTGATCATTGTTAAAGCTACATATACTTATACTTATAGTCATTCAAAATGTATCATCTATTTTCATGATTGTCTAAAAGAATTCAAATTCTCAATCACATGGAACACAATAATTCCGCTATTCTCAATTTTAGTTTTGTGGTAAATGCATATAAATAAGAAAAGCTCTTAAGAACTAATGAAATTTTGTTGTAATTTTAAATTTATTCTGAACACACCCCAAGCCTTCAGGTAGCAGTATCTTTGGTCAACTAGTATTGACTAATCAAGGAGCATTTTTACCATGCACCCAGCAGGAATTGCACCCACAGTACTAGGCTGCAATACCTTAGAACTAGAAGTCAAGCCATGCAATTGAAAAAAATGAAAATTGTAAAACCAAAAAGCTTAATACAAAATTGAATGCCATTATGATGATCATTATAATTATGATTGTCACAATCTTTATATTCTATCTGGTAGTGATCTAGTCAATTACTATATTTATACTGATTAAATAAATTTAATAATTATCATTGACATTATCATTATGATTATTCATGACAATTTCAATTGGAATAATTATCTTATTACCATAAATAACTATAACAGTATGAGTATAAGTATAAGTAAAAATATTTTCAATTACCATTAGTATTAGTGACAATAATTAATAGTATTAGTTTATTCTTTATAATTATATCAACATGATTCAGGGTTGTCATAATCATAATAATAATGGTAATCAAATTAATGATAATGATAATCACAAAGATAATCATTATCATAATGATAATGATCATGATGTAATGATTTAGTCATTTACTAATAGTAATTGATTATGATATTGATTATCAATATGAATATAATTATCATTACATCATTAATTATCATTACATCATTATTCATTATGATTATGATTATCAATATCAATATCATTAATTATCATTATGATTATCATTATGATTATCATTATGATTATGATTAATAAATTATCACTTGATTATGAAATTGAATATAAATTTAATTACATAATCATAATGATAGTTACACCAATAATTATAGTAATAGTCTAATCATTACTAACAGTCATATTTATACTTGAAGAGATTGCAGCAATAGTGTTACTGTTAGTATGAAATTTAATCAAAGTGACCAACTGAACCAACTTGTGGAATAATTCTATAAGCAGCTCCGGGTTGGTAGTGAATTAATGCAGTAGTTCAGGGGTTTGACGTCCCAAACCCGAAACCACCAAACTACTGCACTCATTAACCACCAACTCGAAGCTGCTCATAGAACTATTCAATTTTGTCATCGGGGGGGGGGGGGGGGGGGAAACTAAAACGCAAAAACTTGTAAATGTTAGGGATAGTTATTATGATCTTGCACCACCACGACGAAATAATATTATGTACTACAACAAAAGGAGGACAACTTGCCCAAGAAATAATTTTATTAATGACGTAACTATATAATAATATTATGTTACATCATTTGAGTGATCATTGCCATTATTATTACTTGCACGCAAAAACGTCAAACAAAGTTATCTTCTCTTTGATGATGATGATTGTTCGGTGTTCATGTAAACATTTATTTCTAATTTGTTATTTTATTATTTTACTATTTTTTGTCATAATCTTAATAATTAATTGTATCACTTATTGTAATAGTTTTAGTATTTTCGTGTATATATATTGTGGTAATAAATCACGGCTTCGGCCTCTTACGTTTATCAACTAACTCGAGCACGTTCTGTCTTTTCACGATAGCTGAAATAATATCACAAATCAACATAAAACATGGTGCCCCGAGTCTAATTATTATTAATATTACACTGAAATAACATGGAGCAATTACTAGCGCCAAAACCATTAGCAGATGGACCGAATTTACCTGAGGAATGGAAGATTTTTAAACGTGACTTCGAACTTTTTTTAACGGCCACATCGAAAGATACAGCCGAAGGCAAAGTGAAAACTGCATACCTACTTAGAACTATCGGTCGCCGAGGCAACCAAATATACGACTCTTTCAACTGGACTGACAACAATGACAAAACTGACTATGACAAAGTTGTGACGCAGTTTGATGACTACTGCAAACCAAGAATAAACTTAGTGGCTAAGACTCACTCACTACTGACTTGTAAGCAAGGAAATAGAACTATTGACGAATTTTTGACTGAACTACATACCATTGCAGGACTATGTGACTTAAAAGACATGTACAACCGACTGATACTACAGGCACTGATACTGGGAATTGAAAGTGACAAGATTAGAAAGAAACTGTTTGACTTGACTGACTTTGACAAAGCAATTGAACTCTGCAGACGAGAAGAAGCATCGGCTATTGACTACAAGACTATGACTAAGGATAACACATATGGACTCGAACAAGTGAACTTGGTAAAACATAGACCTCCGACTCATCAATATCACTCTAATGACACTCGTAACACTGATAAACACAGAGGACAACTTTCACACACTCACTCTCAGCCCAACGTCAGAAAATCAGTTGGTGCTTCTAGGTGTGGAAACTGTGGAGGCAATCACCCACCTCGAGCATGCCCAGCATATGGGAAACAGTGCAATCATTGCAAGAAATTTAACCACTTTGCTGCATACTGCAGGTCACGCATGCATCATTATCGCGACTCAACCGAAACAGCCAATCAAGTCACCTGGAATTACTCTTCAGACAGTGACTCTCAACATGTAAGTACTATCTCCACTACTGTACGAGATCGTAAATTATTAGCGATGCTCACTGCTAAGCAAGCAGATACTATTTATGACATTGAATTCCAACTTGACACTGGTGCATCATGCAATACTTTGAATACGATCGACTACGACAAGCTAGGTAGACCGAAACTTACACCGACTGATACTGTACTAACTTTATATGACCAGAGCAAGTGTGCACCACTAGGGTGGACACGGATACAGATACTAAACAAGCAAGGATGTTACACTACATTAAAATTCCTAGTTGTGGAAACCACCCAACATAGCTTGCTGTCATGGAAATCATGTTTGCACCTGGATTTATTACAAATGCCCAGCACCAAAAGCGAGAATGTAAACTTTGCCACTACTGACCCAGACCTTCAGACTTTACTGACTAACTTTGATGACATATTTACCGGACTTGGAAAGTTTGAACAGGAATATAGGATAGAGCTAAGACCTGAAGCGGTACCAGTGCAAGTCCGACCGCGGAAGGTGCCCTTGTCGATGAAATCAGATCTCATCAAGACTATTCTTGAACTAGAACAACGTCAAATTATCGCTAAGGTAGAAGCACCTACAGACTGGATAAGCCATCTACAACCAGTGCGCAAGCCTAATGGAAAGATACGCATCTGCATAGATCCGCAAAATCTCAATCAAGCAATTAAACGAAACCACGCTGTCATGCCAACATTGGAAGATGTTTTGCCACAACTCAACGGTGCCAAGTTTTTCTCCTTGTGTGACGCCAAAGAAGGTTTCTATCAAATTCCCCTAGCTGAGGAATCTACAGACTTGACAACTTTCTGGACTCCCATAGGAAAGTACAAGTACCTAAGGCTACCCTTTGGAATTGCATCAGCGCCGGAGGAGTTTCAGAGAAGGCTCACGGAAAATCTTGCTGGTCTTGATGGCATCACCATAGTTGCAGATGACATCCTAATTTTTGGAAGCACAAGGAAAGAGCATGATAGAAACCTTGAAGCGCTCTTCAAACGTGCTCGACAGACAGGACTGAGACTGAACAAGGAAAAATCCCGCTTCCTTCAGGACGAACTACCTTACATTGGACACATACTGACAACTAATGGACTTAAACCAGATCCTAACAAAGTAAAAGCCATTCTTAAGATGAAACCTCCCTCATCTCCACAGGGAGTAAAACGATTCCTTGGTCACATCACATACATGTCAAAATTTATTAGCAACCTAGCATCGGAATCTGAACCATTACGACGTTTACTGACACAAGACAATGCTCAAGACTTTCACTGGACTGACGACCAAATGAACGCTTTTAATAGACTGAAGACCTTACTAACTGACTCAGAAACTCTACAATACTTTGACTGCAACAAGCCAGTAACTATACAAACTGACGCTTCAAATGCTGGTGTGGGTGCAACACTCATGCAAGGAGGCAAGCCTGTAGCATATGCATCTCGCAGTTTAACAAAATCGGAACAGAACTATGTGCCACTAGAGCTTGAGTGCCTTGCCATAGTGTTTGGCACTGAACGCTTTGACCAGTATATCTTTGGTCACCATGCTGTCACTATCCAAACTGACCACAAACCCCTTGTATCTATTTTCAGGAAATCCATTCATAAGGCATCTCGGAGGTTGCAGGCTATGCTTCTTCACTTACAAAGATACCCCAACATTAAGGTAACTTGGCAAAAGGGTGCTGAACAGATCACGGCTGACTTACTCTCAAGAGACTCATACTTTGACTCCCCCAACTATCAACAACTACCAGAACACATTTTTCACATTGACTCTCAAAATAATGATGCTCCTGTTTGTGACGACTTAATTGACAACATTAGGACTGCTACTGCACAGGACAATGAACTTATGACACTGACAAACCTTATTAAACATGACTGGAACATTGCCAACTGCACAACTCACGACAAGTACAAACACTTTCAGGACGAACTATCTATTGACAATGGCATTGTTTACAAAGGACTACGAGCCATTATTCCAAAGACACTCCAGAGAAAGTTTCTCCAACTACTTCACACCGGCCATAATGGGATTAACTCCACACTAAGACGTGCCCGCCACACAGTGTTTTGGCTTGGCATCACCAATGACATCAAAAACAATATTGCTAACTGTCGACAATGTCAACTGGATGCTCCCCGGCAACAGAAGGAAACACTTTTACTCCACACAGTTCCCCAACAACCCTGGACCAAAGTAGGAATTGACTTGTTTGAATACAATCACACTCACTACATTACTATTGTTGACTATACGACTGACTACCTTGAATATGACCGACTGGACAACCAAACAGCAGAGGCTGTTATCAACTCCATAAAGCGCTGTTTTGGACGCCTGGGAATACCCAGACAGGTTCACACTGACAACGGACCACAGTTTACCTCGCACCAGTTTTCCACTTTCAGCCAATCATGGAATTTCACACACACCACCAGCTCTCCATATCATCCTCAGTCCAATGGGAAGGCAGAGTCTGCTGTGAAGATAGCCAAACGTATACTCCGCAGATGTGAAGAGCCCGAACTTGCGTTACTGGAACATCTCAACACCACCAAAGAAGGCCTGACGGCCAGCCCAATTCAGCAACTTATCGGAAGACCCACCAGGTCAGTACTCCCACAAGTTCGGCCAGAAACAGAGAACAACCAAGGTTGGTGGGAAAAGCAGGGCCGCAATGAAAAACTGCAGCAGAGATGCAATGACGGTGCAAGAGATTTGGCAGTGCTGAAAGAAGGGCAACCAGTTTTGGTTCGAGACTGGAGTCAGCACCGGAGAAAATGGCAGGAGGCGCAAATTAACAAACAATTGAGTAGCAGAGCCTATGCCATACAACTTAACAACAACCTCTTTCGGAGAAACCGGCGAGACATCAGACCACTCGTCACGGAGCCAGCGAGTCCTGAGACACCAAAGGATCCTAAACAAAACGCTAGTAGTACCCAGGTTGACACCACCGAGAGCGCCAATCATAGCGACAATCTAAGACGTTCAACCAGAGAACGGAAGCCACCTAGTTGGATGGCAGACTATGTGCCCTCTTAAAACAATCATATCTAAATAGCTTTTTTCTATTCTGTGGGAGATGTTCGGTGTTCATGTAAACATTTATTTCTAATTTGTTATTTTATTATTTTACTATTTTTTGTCATAATCTTAATAATTAATTGTATCACTTATTGTAATAGTTTTAGTATTTTCGTGTATATATATTGTGGTAATAAATCACGGCTTCGGCCTCTTACGTTTATCAACTAACTCGAGCACGTTCTGTCTTTTCACGATAGCTGAAATAATATCACAAATCAACATAAAACAATGATGATGAACTCTTTATTTGATAAAAATATAATACACGAAAAAAAAGAAAATACCTCTATTTGCAGGCGGAGATGAAAGGTTATTATTTTCGAATGTATAAAAAGAATACAATCTAGAGTATAATTGCTTTCTGTACAACAGTTATTTTTATAAATATTATAAATCCAAAATCCAACATAATTATAGATTTAGAAATGAAAAGAAAATAAAGTGTAGCCTAGTAACTCAAATGCTCCAGAATCATGTCAAACAGATTTAACGATAGCTTACTGGCATTAGTTAGAGAAACTTGGCTACATTTTACAAATGTTACTAGAAGCAGCTCCAAGGTAGAGGTGACCGGGTGCAAAATTTGTTTAGACAATCATGTCCAAATGCCAAACCCTCACGCTTAATAATAGATGCTAACCAATGCACTCAGCGACTACCAAGACGGTGCTGCTTTCAGCAACTTTCGTTCACGTTTACCTACTAAATTCTAGTTGCATTCTAGTTTCAGAGTTTACGATTGCCATATTTCAAATCAGAATGAATAAGCTAAAGTTTAGTCATAACTAGGATAAAATTATGTAGTCTTATTTGGATATATAATTACCTAGCAAATTTATTTCTGTAATACACATCAGAATGCTTTCCATTTCAGATTTAAGTTCATTTAGATTACCGTATTTTTCAATCATCATCATGATCATGTTCAACTTCAAGTTCATAGTGATACTGATAGTGTTGACGTTAAAGTTAAAGTGAATATTTAAAGTAATACCTAAGGTTAAAAGTTTGTAGTACTGTTTAGTTTTATAACTACAAGCCCACAACTATACGTATAGTAATGCTAATACTAATAGTAATACTAATAGTATTAGTATTACTATTAGTTAATCTATTTAATGCTATTGCAGTATTGGTTTTACTTTTACTCTTTGTATAATCATAATGATAATGATAATGTATTGCATATCGATATTGATATGAAAATGAATATCAAATTCAATATTCAATATGATTATGCTTACAATTAGTGTTACTGTTAGTGTTACACTTAATCTTATATTTATACTTATATAAATAGTTATATTTTGCTTATAGTTCAGTTCAGTTTGGGGGAGTTTCCCACTAAGAACCCCTGGAGGGTGAATGCATGGGAGCTCGATATATGCATATACATAATGATAATACGTATATACTCTTTTTTTATAGTGATTCATATTGTTATTGTAATCGCTGATGCCTGATGTTATTCTTCGGCTTTGCTGGTTGGGGATTGCTCACAACTTGCAGTTACAAGCTATTTGATTTTTTACTTATACTACTTATAGTTTTAGTTTATTAATAGTATTAGTATCACAATTGTCTATTACTATTAGTATTAGGATAACTTAGTTATACTAATACTAATAGACAATAGTAATACTATCACTATTGTAGTAGTTTGTGGGTTATAGAATGAAATCAGGCAGAGAACATAACTCCTTGTTATAGAAGAGACAAGAGAGAGAGTAGAATCCGTGTGTGTGTGCGCGCGTGCGTGTGTGCAGTACTTTATTGTGGCATAGATACATCCAGTGTGAGCTCCAGTCCTCAAGTGACTGAAGCTCGAAAATTCGTGTTCTTTTATACTAGTCGAACAAAGGACTTCTAGAACCTTCCACCGACAGCGGGCGACATTCGTCATGTTGGTAACCGACACACCCAATGTCGGCATCTACCTGCCGAACTGGGTCCAACTGTCGGTTTACATGAATCAACAAAAATGAACCCAACCAAGTGTATGGGTATTGTAACTTGTAATTGGGGAAAAGGGATTAACTATTTACTATGCTAAAAGCTTAACAATAGCCATGGTATTTAAGGTATTAGAAAGTTACGCCACAGACTTAGCTATAACTACAGTATTTAGAAAAATAGCCATAAGTAATGTGTCAAGGGGGATAACTCTTAATATTCACCACACTATTACTAAACTATAAGTATAAGTATAGAATTAAATAGTAACTGTTAATTCATACTAAAAATGATACATTCAACCTAAGTTATGCTGTCACTGTATTGATGCGGCTATGGGTGTCAGTATGAGTATCACTATCACTAAGTAATTGTGTGTATTCAGTATTAGTTTTTGCAGTTTTGTTATGTATATACTCTAGTTGAATCGTGGTAAGTCATTAAATTGAATTTGATAAAAATATTTCAAATTGGAAATAATTAATGAATTATATGTAATATTGATAAAATGGAAATAATTGTTTAAATTTTCTCAGTACTAATTATATTTACAGTGGTCATCATTGGTTGATTGAGTTCACTGTTCATCTTGGTCTTCAAGTTCAACTAAAAGGTTCAAAAGTTCAATCAAAAACAAGGTGCAAGCTGCAGTTAAAATTGCAAAATTAAAACAAGTCAAGTGAATGCTAATTTTAAGATCAATCTGATGGGATCAAGCTATGTAAATAGTTTACCTCTTCTGAAACCTTGTAATAGTGTCTTGTTTCTATTGATACACCTGCACCTTGTCCTTTTTTTTCAAGTTCAAAGTCAAATGTAAATTATAGATAATTTTCATGATGATTGATGTATAATAAATAGCTTTAAGTTCATCAAATTGGTTACTGGTTGTAAATAAAAACCCCCACACTATAAATAAGCATTTTAATAATTTGTAAAACCATATTACTTTTAGATTTGATAATCATGTTTTGATCTATTTTATTTTATTACTTTAAGAAAATGTAATATTTGAGCTACCAGTTGTTGAGTGGTAATTTAAATGGGTGCTGTAAATATTATCATTTTGATTATGATTATTCAAATATAAAAGTGATATACTATTTTGTATATAAATTTGTATGTAGGACTGACTGCAGGGGAAAAGCTAGCAGCTTGTATAATTCTCTAAGCATTTAATGCACTTGTCAGATAACTTAATTAGTTATCACTAGTATTTGTTTAGGTTATTTAAAAGCATAATAAATAGGAATTGTGGTATAGATCATAGTTATTACAGATACAAAACCTACATTTTATATTAATTAGGTAGTTACTTTTGACATGTTTAATTACAACCAGATTTGTTCATTAAGTTGAAGTTGCTTGATAAATAAGAATAGCAATCAACAAACAATAGAATTACCCAAGTTTAATTTTAATTTTTACAACTATTTTTAAAAGTAAAACAAAGTAACCATTTTACTGTAAGATTATATTTAATTTTTTTAATAAGAATAAAAAGCATGGTTAATCTTAACTTCAAGGATTTGATTCCAGCTAGGTTTGAATCAACTAGGTTAATGCATTAATGGCATACATTTTTTACATCTTCAATTAAGAATATAACTATGATAAAAGAAATCTACTGGACTTCAGCATATATCATTCAATAATGAAACAAGAAATACTAGGAACTACTGTATGCCATGAGCTATATCTTTGCATTTTGGCTTCAATTGTTAGGATGAGTAGATTAAATGAAGTGAGATTCAACCGTGAGTCTACTATTTTCATGACATCAGGGAGTGATGGATTCCGAGTGTTCTATATAGATCCTCTTATGCAGATGTGTCATGTGACCACTCAGCACATTGGTATGTTATAAACTAATCGGACAAGTTTTTTGTTTATTTACAAATTGAGCCACAACAAGCATTTGTGTTGAGTTCTAAGTTTATAAATATGAAATTTTTCTAGTTTGAAATGCCGCCTTAAAATCACATAAGGTATTATTGTATTCAATTATTCTCGTTTTAATTTTGACATTTTTTTTGCAAATGTAGTCATCAAACTACAACATACTTATGTCGTTTAAAGCTTTTTGAGCGTGTGAAGATGCTTTTAATTAAGAACAGGATTTCTGCAGTTAAAAGAATGTAAATTCTACTTACTGGAATAGTTTATTTCAGTTTTTTAATAAGAGTATTGTTTCCTCCGCAGGTGCTGGTAATGTGCTGTTGGCGGAAATATCCAAGAACAGCAACTTAATTGTTATAGTGTGTGAGAATTCCGCAGACAGCTTTATGCTATGGGATGCCGAGTCCCAGAAGGTCCGGAGAGTTGTTTGTTATAACGGAGATGTCATTACTAACCTGAAGTAAGCTATGTCACTATTCTTTATTTGCATTTTCTGTTATAAACTCACACAAGTTTAAAATCATCATCTCCGTGAGAAACCCCTGATCGTAAAAGATTTTTTAAGCGGGCTGGGACTTTTTCATATGTGGCACAGGAGCAATTATGACTGGATGCTCTTCTTAACATTTGCAATGGCCTTTACTGAGGCTCGAACCCATGACTTTGCGTTTACTAAGCAGACGCTTTAACCCTTAGACCCACCGCATTTCCTGTAGAAATGTTAAGCATTTTAACATTTGCTTTAGGAAAAGTTTCAACTCGTTATATGTGAGTTCAAATGTTTTTCTAGATAGTTTGTTGGTAGTCAAGAATGGCAGTTTTCATATTTAATAGTCAACAAAATCCATAGTAAGTTCAGTGAGTCATTCGCGTCACCCACCACCATTATAATAGATTTACAAAGGAGCTTTTATCTTAATTTGTTCATTTTTAATTATCCAATTGTCTGTTTTTAGATTTTTAGGTGATAAGTTGATTGTTGTGAGGAAGACTAAGATACATATATGGTCGTTTATTCCCGAATTAGAATCCGTCTACGAGTATGAAGCTCGGAGTGGTGACAAGGGGGTGATTGCCGTGAACTCTAGTCTTAGTGCTCAGAAGATGGCTTTTCTCGGTCTAGGGAAAGTAGGGTCTGTACAGGTATGTCTGAAAACTCAATTTTAATCAAATTAAAGATGCTATAAACAGCGAAATTGAATAATAAACAGGATAAAGCTTAATTTCCAGGGACATTGTGTCAATGACCTTTATTTATATAGGTCAATGGCCTTTATTATATAGGTCAATGACTTATTTATATAGGTCAATGGTCTTCATTATATAGGCCAATTGCCTTCATTATATAGGTCAATGACCTTTATTATATAGGTCAATGGCCTTTACTATATAGGTCAATGACTTATTATATATATTGCTAAAGACAACTTATATGAGCTCTCGTTGATGTTTGTTTTTGTTGATAATAAAGCATTCATTTATATACAAGAAATGACACCCCATATGAATGTATATGATTACGTATACCATATGACGTGCTGTAGATAGTTGACCTTGGCCATAGTGAGCATACTCAAGTGTCTCCTAACATTATACCAGCCCATAAGCATGAAGTCACATGTATAGCCTTGAACTCTGATGGGTCAAAGGTCGCGACAGCATCTGAACATGGTTAGTTTTACAAGCTACGACTAGCTGGTTTCAATGACTAATTGAATGAGTCATTGTCGATTTAATCTTTACTGTGTTATAGTATTGTGCGAAACAGTTTGAAATGGTAGGAAAAATCTTGTCAATATGGTAAAGAGAAAATTTGATCAACTCTAAATGTTTTGAGCTTTTTTTGCTGCTGAAAATTGATTTTATTTTTCAGTTTCAATTTGGTCTCATCTTATTGATAAGTTTTCTTCTAATTTTTGAGCAACTGGATGAATTGGAGATAAACTTGATATTTTTGTATAAATACAAATTAAATTATTATTAGAATGATTTAGAAGTTGTCCCTTTTCTTCCATTAGTTGGCATCTAGTCAGTCATCAATAGCTAACAATCAGTAGGGCATGAAGGAGAAAATTCTACTCATTAAATATTTTTATAAAGTTTGTAATCATCTATTGTTAATGTTGTAACTTCACTTAAACAATCCCCGACACACTTCACTTATGCAGTATTGAGATATTCATATATACCAATTCAAAGTTTGAACTTTAAAGCTATTTCAGTGATTAGACTGTGCAGTGCAGCAGCTAAAAATAGCATTCGATGAAAGTTAGCTATAATTAGTATAAGTTTTATAAATTTAAAGTCGACTGGAAATGTCATCTGCAAACGATCAGAAATCCTACATCAATTCAGTGCATACTCGCACAAAATTCATTATAGAAACAAATTTTTTAGGCATACAAGTATATAGATGAAAAATAATATATATAAGAATATTTTAACCCTGCATAAGGGAAGTGTGTCGAGGATTTTTTAAGCAACTAAGTTTCACATTACTAAGTTGTAAATTCCTCAGGTACTATAATTAGACTCTTCAACACAACAACTAAGGAGAAGTTGTTGGAGCTGAGACGAGGTCAGGATCCAGCCCGTGTCTTCTCCATTAGCTTCAGTCCCGACTCTAGCGCCCTCTGTGTCACTAGCGACAAGGTTTATCTCCACATGTATTCTTTGTGTAAACATAAGTAGAATAATATTTTGTAATAACACTAATGTAATGTTGCTATATTTCCAACCAAGTGAAAAATGTTTTGTTTTCTGTAATGCTAGAAGCAATTGCTCTTATGAATGTTATCTATGTATTTGCAGGGTACTGTTCACATATTAGCGATTCTAAAAAGTTCCTGAAATAAAAATGTAACGGAGATGATAATTCGTAATAAGTGGATCAGTTTTGACAATTGAAATGCCGATTGATGTAAAAAATATTCGGAACCCCTTCGTTTACATGACTTGAACTTTATTAAAATAACTTGAAGCATTGCCTAAATGTCTTGAAGCATTGTCTAGACGACTTGAAGCATTAACAAAACTCCATTGATTTTAATTACTACCTTTCTGATGATTTAATGGGCAGAGTATTTTCAAATTGAGGTTAGATTATTTTCTGTAGCGCTAGAACATATCTTTCCCCTGTATTTGCAGGGTACTGTTCACATATTTGCAATTCTAAAAAGTTCTCTTAATCAGCGCTCAGCGCTGCCGAATGTGGGTGGGATCGTCAGCAGTCACACCGATGCCCAATGGTCACCCGTCAAGTTTACAGTTCCTGCGGAGCTGGCATGTGTCTGCACTTTCCTCAAGAACAAAAGGCGAGTCTAAGCCTAGGGCCACACTGTGCGTATTTTCGCATGCGAACATTTAAACCACGAGTAGCAAAGGTGTCCACTGTATGCGTTGAGAAAACATTCGCACTTGTCGCTCAGCATTCTCAACGCAAGTGCGAATCGTCTCTGTCGTCGTCACCTAATTGGCTGGTAGTTATTTAGCGAGCCCAATTTTTTTAGTTTAGTGCTATGTTCTAGTAAATTGCGTTTTATTAAAAGCGAGTGCGATTTAAAAATGAAAGCTTTATTTATCACGCATCACTGACTCTACAGTGGACACCTTTGCTACTCGTGATTTCAATTTTCGCATGCGAAAATACGCACAGTGTGGCCCTAGGCTAATAGTACATTAATACTTTCTGTCACTTTATATCAGGTTGCAGTGGTTGGCCTCGTATAGCTGTATGTCTACCCCAATGTCTAGCCATCTGGATTCCCTGTGCAATAGACACTCTTACTATCTCTATTGCTGTTCACACAGTCTGGAGCTTAATTTTAATCTGCGCAAATTGATTTTTTTAATTTTTGTTTTTTTGTAAATAAATGTGATTTGTTAATAAGGTTTAATTAAAATTGCTACCTCAATATATTATGAAGGCATAGAGCAGTTTTAGTGTAAATAATTGAAAAATTGGCGGCTTGTGCTCGAGAAATGATGTCATAGTGCGCAATTTCTCTGTGTGTATATACAGGAGTCAAGGACTCTACTTTGTGTTAGCTTGAGATATTTAAGTCCAACTCTTAGTTATCCGCTTTATTTTTGGAGTTAGCTCCACCCAATTAATCATAATCAGCCTCGCCTTGCTGCTGGTGTAATTCTTAGTTCATAGCCTAAGTTCTCTTACAGGTCTACAGTTGTGGCGCTCTGTGTAGACGGATCCTACCACATGTATCGTTTTTCTTTAGACCCTGCTTCTTGCAAGGCTGAGGCTTATGAGAAGTTCCTAGAGCTAGGAGATAGTATGGAGATGTAAGGGAGGGTATACCACCCTCCCTCTTCTCATTTTATCTAATATCTTATTCTCTCTACTATTTATTTGTATTTGTTACTATCATTTATTATAGCATTTTGAATCACATTCTACAGATATTTATTATTTTAAATTTAATTTTCTTTTTTATTGTTGTTGATAGTCCGCTACTTTTTGTGCAGCAAATTATGACTTCCTGATAACGTTTGTATCATAGTATTTGTATATATATTTTACATCAGCTGTATAAACCAGTTCATGCTATTTATTAATCTATCTTTATTTCAATAAATAGTTTTTTTTCTACCAGTGTTTTCATTCATCAAATAATCTGATACAGTTCCCTGTTTGTCATTGTGACTTCATAGCATAGTATACTTAGACACCTGAAATTGCACCCAACACCAAACTTCTCACACAGCTTATTAATACAATAAATGCATTTAAAATACATGACTAATAACTGAAGTTGATAATTGATAAATAATTTTTTATTAGTACGTTTAAATACAGACATATATTGTATAGTATTATATGAAACTAAATTAGAACAAAATGCTTGGGTTATTGCAACGCTCAATTTACCAGATTTGTCTACTCTTCACAAAACTGAGACACTGAAGAATTAAAGAATTGGAATTTCCATTTGAATTTACGAAGTCTTCCAATGTAGCGTGGTACCCTTCGTTTTGAAAGAACACACTCTGTGGATCGGGTGAATTAGCCAATTAAAAAGAGCAAGGAAAATACTAATACAGCGAGTAACATTTTGACAGTATATTATTTTGCATACTAAAACGCGATTGATCGGATTTTAATCTTCTAACCACTTTTACGCTTGCTAAAGCTGATGTGTTCTAGTTGAGTTGGTCGCCTTTGAAAGCTCGCCAATGACTATTGAATAATGCAGCTAATTGGCTTTAGTTTATAACAAGTGTACAAAGCTTGCAAGATATTCGATATAAACCCAGTCATGTTAGAGAGAATGAATAGTAAAGTGAAAGCAGAAGCTTCCGAAGACAAGCAATGTTACTAAGACTGACTGTTTGGGCTCTAAATTGGCTTGTATTCACCGCATTCGTTGCGGTCACCATTCTCACTCCCACTTCTAGCTTGTAAGTAAAATTAAATTTTCATTTTCTACTTTATAGTACTAGTAGTGTCCTTAATGTTGGACTATCTCTAAGCAGTAGGGCTAAATATGATCACCCAAATTGTTATTGTTCCAGTTCTGAGAGCAAGAGTGAGTGCGTGATTCACTGATACAGTGAATGTGATAATGATTGTCAATGTGAATACGTAAAACCCACACAACATATGCGTTTCACCATTTGAGTTTGATTAATTAATTAGCTGATCTGACATTAATTTTGCCTTTTTTTTCTTTTATTTGTATTTCTACTACTCCTCATACTGGGATAAGTTCTATCTATCTTAATCTATGTAGGTAGTTGTGCTCATACTGCTTGTGATGATAATTGAAATTTTATTACAAGTTTCAAACTTGCTGAAATCTTATTTTATATGTAATTGTAATTTCTATGTGCTAATTATGGTCAAGTTTAATTCATTCTCATTCAATCATGATGCTGAATGCGGATATAGCATGTATAATTATATTGTAGCAAGCAGTAGGTATTAGACTAGAAGATCATTCAATTGCAGATCACTAATTTTGCTGTAAATAACTTTACCCAATCTGATAGGAAGTTTAGACTGTATGAATTCTATTTTGAAGTTGAATTAAAGAATAACATTTTCAGTTTTATTTATGTTTGTAGTTTGACAGTTTCTAATTTTTTCATGTGATCGATGTTATTTTCTCCAAGACAATTTAGGAAAATTTTAGTAATATTTTGCTGATCTTGTCGTTAGGTTTGGAGGAAGGGCAGTGGTCGTCCTTTGCATTATTAGTGGAGGAGAAACGGTGGAATATGAATCACAAACCCCACCTTCTGTTTCTGACACAGAGGCTCCGAAAGGGGCTGTAGATGCTAATGACAAGGTGACACCTACTCTCAATTATTTTTCTAATAAAATTCAAAAAAATATTTACTCTCATAAAAAGAAGCAGTTTTGGACAAGCAGCTGAAGGTCATTAATGATGTCATAAAGAGAGCAGCCATGGTCTATGGGTTAAAGCGTTTGCCTAGTAAGCACCAAGTCATGGGTTCGAACCCTAACAAAAGGCCATTTGTGATGTTAGGAAAAGCATCCAGTCATAATTGCTCCTGTGCCTCATCTGAATAAGTCTTTAGCCGCTTTAAAAAAGTCTTTCCATCAGGGGTTTCTCACAGAGATAGTGACTATAAACTTGCGCGAGTTTTTTTAATAATGTCATGAAGTACATTTGGTAAAAGCTCTCAGTCATGTTATCTGCATGGTTGAGGGGCAAAGTTCAGCACCCACTTATAAACTCAGATTGTCATGTGGAACTTTGCTACATGGTGTCTGTATTTACACTTCAGCTTCCGTTTCTAGACTCTAAATGTTTGTGTTTTGTTGAAATGTAAATAACAACTCGGTAGTAGGTTAAATCTGCTTCTCTTTTACTGAGTGTTACTGTATTCTGTATACTCTGACAGGGATGTTGCCAGGTAACTATGTGTTGGCTGTAGATAGTCTGTCCTCACAGATGCTCCCCCATCCCACTACATGTACTGCACAGTTCCCAGTCTATTCCTCTGATCAACACTCGCTCTGAACATTATTCTAGAAGCTTCTGCTTCTAGTCTCATTAGATGATACTAAACTAGGCCTACTTATTGTAGCTTCACGTAGTTTTGTTGATTTATTTGAAGTTTTGCCTTTGCCATGCCTTGCTTGATAGTGCAGATTTGATTTGCAATGTATAAAAGCTTTCTATTGGAAAAATTGAACACCTATTGCAAGTGGTAAGCTTGTTGAACTACAAATAATGGCAGACGACTCCATTATATGCAGCTTGTCAGAATGCTCGCATCTCTCACGTGGGAGTCACAGCTTATAAGCAGGAAAGGCAAAGAGAAATATAAAGCAATTTGTTTTATGGCTGATTGATTTATGTTTGCTGCTCATTGTTACATGTTTCAGGTCCCTTCTGGTAGTTTCTGTTATCCAGTGGTCTACATAGCACCATATAATCTACTAAAGGTCTCCTTCCCTCAGCACTTTCTTGTATCTTTCGAAACTTGGGTTTCACTTGTGTGAAGAATATTTCGACAAAACATTATTTTAATCTTTGTGTTAACTAGAATCAGTGAAACCTGACTTTCTAAAGTATAAAAGTGCTGGGTGGCCGTTAATTTGCTGAATCAATTGAATGTGTGTGATAAAATGGGCCTGATTAGCTCAGGGCTGTTCTTTACTTTGATTCATATACGTGTAATATTTTGGCCAGTGTATTTATTCTCCTCCTTTGACAGCCATGTGTAAGGTTGGTTAGTTCTGCCAGATGGTTTGTCATCAACTGTCTTGAGACCATAACTCCCAGTTAAAATGGTAGTTGGAAAACTCTCCTTGGCTTTGTTTTCCAGGTTGCAGAGTTCAAAAATCCTGAAGAGTTGCTCAATCAGCATGGAGGAGTCGATCAAAAGTAAGCAATTAAATTGGTTGTTCAGGTAGCCATGTTGTGTAGTGGTTTCCATAGCAACCAACAGAATGGTGTGTTCTGCAGTGAATTGTTCTATAAGCAGCTCTGAGTTTAGGGTGAAAGATGATTTTAGTTTGAAGTTGGGAACATAACTTCAAACTTGAGCCCCCCCCAACTAAAATCGTCCTTCACCCCCAACCCGGAGCTGCTTTTAGAACCATTCTTCTGTTAGTAACCTCTGTTTTCTGTTTTAGTCTGATTTTTGTGGCCTAAATATGATAGGGGTATTTTTATGTCAACGTCAACATCCGGGTTTGTTTACAGGAAAGGCGCAGTGGATGGTTTGGTTTCCGGTGAACCAGCAGCAGCTGAACTGACCAACACAGAATCAGTCAAAGGTAAAGGAGTAATACAGTAGCTTTAGAGTATGTAGTGTGTATATACCAGAGTGTAGTGTGTGTACCAGAGTGTAGTGTGTGTATATACCAGAGTGTAGTGTGTGTATATACCAGAGTGTAGTGTGTATACCAGAGTGTAGTGTGTATATACCAGAGTGTAGTGTGTGTATATACCAGAGTGTAGTGTGTGTACCAGAGTATTGAGGGGTTTGTAAAATTTATAAAATTGAGAAGCATCTGTGACAGGAATAGGTAGTAACATAGCATTTGGCTGACAGTGGGTAATGTTAATGGCAGCGCTCTGCACTTCTTTCTCAGCCATGTTGGCAGATTATTCAGAGATGAGTCTTGAGTCTTGACAGTATTATTTTGGGTTCTCATAAAGGTTATAGTGTGTAACATCTCTATACTGTATTCTTTTAGGAGAAGTTGACCAATCAAATAAAGATGCAAGTGGTACTCAGCCTATCACGGCCGCGGAGGTTGAAGGCGGGGCTATAAAGAAGGAAGAGAGGAACATTGCAGGTGTGATCAGACGTTGATTCAGTGAAACACAAAGTTTATACAGTTTCTTAATCTGAATTTTTAGGGTATTCTCGGCTCATATCGGTTTTGGACCCCAAGTAAAGATTGCATCACATATTTTTATTTCCTATAGATTCATATCAGTTTATCATAGGTACAATGTCTAAGTGATATGGGCTAGAACTGAATATATATTTCGGTTCAGTGTGTATTTCAGAGTGATTTGATCACCTAAACCAGAGCTGCCCAACAGAGGGCCCCAGGGCCAGATGTGCCTCCCCCCCTCAACCTACATTTATGTGACCCTCAAAAACATAAAACTACAACTATTTTAGTTACCTATACAGGAATTAGAGTGAAAAATCACATTTTAAATGTCTTATTTATACACATGCTACAAAACATACAGCATGTAGTATTTATTGTGTAACGATTCATAAAAAATTGGAATAAAGTAATTTGAGCAATACCCATGCTGTGCCCCCCAGGGTAAGCTAAAGCTTTCAATGCGGCCTTGCCATGAAATATTTCCTTTCAGCGCCCTCAGTCTGAAAATGCTGGACATCCCTAAACCTTATGGTAGTAGTTAACTCAGATTTTATTTTGCATCTTCCAACTACAAAACAAATAAGCCAATCTATGTTGACACTATAAGGACTTTGTAAAATCATGGCTTGATTAGTCTTTATATTCATATTATGTAATTTTATTTGGCCTATGATAATGGACAAAGTTATAATTCAAGATTTACTCTTTCAGTATTACATAATGCTTTTTAGTCTAGAAGTAACCTCCAATTATCTTTCACTCATTACACTCCGAGGGGTGGCCACACAATTTTTTTAGAAATGGAGAGTTTGAAGGGTTCTAATTAATCTGTGAAAACTCTAGACTGTTCTGTGCACCCAGTTAGCCACAAAAGCGCTTCAAACTTTTAAATCAAATCAGGAGTTGTCTTCTCTTAACGGTTTTGTGAATCGGCTAAATATCTTGGTATTATTCAAGCTAATTTATTTTATATAAGCAAAATAATTTTGCTGATAATTATAGATACTCTTTCACTTTTCTGTTATAAAAACTCTAATTTTTTCTGTGTACCCAGTTAGTCACAAAAGCTCTTTAAAATTTTACAGGAGTTGTTTCCCCACAACTTTGTCCAAATTTATTAAATATTATCTTGGAATTATTGAAGCTAGTTTATTATATATACAAGCAAAAACTTTTGCAGATAATCATAGATGTATTTTTCACTTCTCGGAGTTTAATTCTAGTGATTTCCTTGTGAAAACATCTGAAAAAAGTGGACTATATGGACGAAAACAAGCAAAGGAATGGGTTTTCTAGTTATAAGGCAAACATTATTATTGATGAGATATAAAAAAGCCGAATTATAAGTAAATATGTGTCTGATAATGATTTTCTTCACGATTTTTATTATAATAACTATTTTTACAAAAAAGTAATGAGAAGCATGGGTAGGTTGGTCTGGACTCCGGAAAATTATATTTTAAATGTGTATGATTGAGCTTTGCCAATAAATTTAAGCTGAACTATATATAAATAAGCAATTTGGTTTTTAAAACAATGCTATTGGTTAAAATGCATATTTTTATACTATCTTGATATAATGACTCTAGAGTCAATTTAGCTCACTTATAGTTACAGAAGAAATACCCTAAAGCTTCCCTATAATTTAAAATATATGTGATTATATTTAGGCCACCCATTAGAAAAATGACCTTGAGCTGCTTTATTCAAAGATCATAGGCATGTACTTTTTTCATGTGTGCCATTTGTCACAAAAATAATAATTTCTTATCAGCAAATAAAACAAGCTGAGTTTGAGACTGGTGCATTTTTGTGTGAAACATGGAGTAAACATATTTTAGAGAACAATATTATTATTATTATTATAGTTGTTGCATACCAAAAAAAATTGCATTCAGCTAGAATTTTTTGAACATGGTGGAATTTTTAAGAAAGCAGAACTCAAATGCTTACAATTAAATCATGAGGAAGCAGATACACAAACTTTGTTACATGCAAAATATCTTATGAACATCATAAGCCCACGTGTAATAATCAAATCTCAAGACACTGATGTCTCGCTATTTGCAAAACATTACCTTCTTACCAATTATATCTTTTCATGGGTGTAGTAATCATGGTGTCATGCCAAATAGAGGCTAGGCTAAATTTTCTACTTAGACGCTAGTTATTTATTTTGGTAAAATGTATTTTCATGTGCAACTTATTTTAATATTATTGAAATATATGTATAATTAAATAAACTTGGATCAATTGCTTGTTATTTAGAACATAAATAAATTCCTTTAATCCGCATTAACTTATTAACTATGTATATTTTATACATCTTGCTTGTTGTTTAAAAAGATATTTTGTTAAAAAGTATCACTTAAAGATAGTGTCTATTATTAACGTATTACTACTTTTTGTCCCACACAAATTCCTAAAAATAATAGAATATTATTCTAGATAATTCATGTTGGCTACTATAGCTATTAGCATATTAGCTATTTAGCAACAGTTATATAGGTAATATCAATATATATGGTAACAAAATAAAAATAGCGTCTATCTGGGAGGAAACCATAATCATATTAGGTATTTGAATATTAATTAACATTGCAGCAAATAAATCCGGACTGCAGTTGTGTGCAGCACTTACTAGATTTCATGCTTTAACATGTTGTGATTCGACTATAGTGCATTTTATGGAAAAGGATAGCGCACAGCCTACTCTCTTTTGGGAAAATATCCCGAATGTATGGGAAACTTTGAACACCTCGGGAAGTATTTCAAGCTGTCAGCCATTACAGTGGCTGAAGTAGAACAATTTGTCTATAAACTTTATGGAGCAGGAAATTCAAATATAGATGATGTCTGATACGCTGTATTTTGTTCACCGTCTAAAATAACTCAATACAGTTTGCCTCCAACAAAAGATGAATTAAATTTTTTCGTAAAAAAAGCAGATTATCAGGCCGCCATTTGGAGAAAGGTGACAACAGCCTATATATTGATGCACCACCCCCAGAACATTATGAAAGCACTGTTGAGAATCATGGCAGCATAAATATTAAGTGGATGATTCAAGCTTCCGCACCTGAACATGTATATTGCAAAATTTAAACTGCTCCTGTAAGACCAGCTGCAACATATGAAGATGTGGATGTCAGAAGTCTCAAATGCAGTGCATGCACTGATGTTTGTCAATGTAAGGATTGTCTGAAAAGAAGGGCTATATTGGGGAAAAAGAAGCTGATGAAACTGACGGCAGTGACAATGATGGCGAGAATACTTTTTCATAATAAAGCACTATTTTTAGACATTTGTTATATATTTTGCTCCAACCAATTTGATTTTGATCATCTCTCATGCTTCTGATTCTCTAAATAGTTTTACAGAATCTTGTTGATTTTTGCAGATGTCTAACGGCTACTGACAGACTAGCAAATGATTCACTTGGGCTGTGCTCAAAAGATTTCAATATTTATTCATTTCAAGATTTATTTTGTGCTATAATTTTATAAATATAGTTTTTTCACACATCAGCATGACTTTGTTTTTATTTTTGTATAAATAGCTTGGTCATACAATTATTCTGCATGCAATATGGCGATTTCATAACAAACATATACGTTTATATAAACAACTTGGTTTTAATTTGAGATAGCGTCTTGCAGTCTTTAAATTCAGTATCAACATAGAATTCTAAGTAAGAGGCAATTATTTTTGGTATTTAAGCAAATATTTTTTCTTCAAGATAGCTTGTTAAAATTGGATACTATTTTGCACAATCCACATTTCTTTTCATCACCCATTCAAGATGTCGATTTGGTTTTTGCAATAACTTGAGTTTGGGTAGAGATAGAATTCTAGAGTTTGTAGATTCAGAATCAGCACAAAATTCTGATCTAGAAACAACTTTTTTTGAGTGGCCACCTAGTAAAGTGTAATAAGCCACTTTTTTGAGCACTTTTTTGGAGGTTACTTCTAGACTATTTGAACATATGCTTGAATATGCTGGCCTTATTTACTTTGACAAATAATATGTATGAAGTGGTTACTGGTTAGTAACTATATGTGTGGTGCTATAAATGTATTTGGAATGTTACCTCAAATATATCTGCTGTGTGGCAAAGTTTCTTTACTCCCTCAGCTGTTTTAGGTGAAACGGGTGATCTCAACCCTACGGAAAATAGTACTACTGGGGCAGATGGTACTAAGTCTATAAATGCTACTCCAGAGTCCAAAGACACACCTGGTACGTTTTCACCTAGTCTCTGTGTTTGCAGACGTCCAGCTTTATTACTTCCTGACGTGACCACTGTAGTTGATATTGTTGTTTCTGAATAAACGTGAAGTTGTAGATATTGCTTGGTTCAAAAATGAAAAGTAGATGTTTTACAGGTGCCTCCCTTTCATTCCTATTTTGTTTACATGAAATATACTGTAGAATAATTTAAATATTGATTTACAATGTAGATTTAAATAATTAAATATTCAATAATTTAGAGTGATTCAAATTGTTCCATTTTTTGCAAACTGTATAAAAAACGAACCATTTTAGAATTGCCAAGTGGGTTAGATATATACATCATCTTTGAATGTATGAAGTTAGCTGATAATACTTCTTTTATGTTTGTCACCAGATATGTTCTTTTTTGCAAGTGCCATTCTTATTTTGGTGATAAAACTGTATTGAATAATTCTAACTTTTATTGATACCCTGGCATTTTTTGCCTGTACATTTGCTCCTGAATTCATAGTTTGTACATTTAGATGCAGTGATAGAGCCACCTAAGTTCTTTAGCTTTCTTAAATTTTGGTTTGGGGCATGGATTGAGATTCTCGATACATGGTAACTACTTATGCTACATTTAGAACACAGGCTTTTCTTTATACCTCCACTACTGCACCTACATCTGTTTGTATTGCCCAAGTTTAGCCTTTGGGAAATAACTCTAACAATGCAGTTTTATTCTCCAAACTGAGTTTTACTAGATCTCAGTCTTTGTCTCTACACAGACATGCCTCCAGAGGATGTTCCTCCTTCAGAGACTGCTACAGCTGGTTCTATCGGTGAGCCTCCTGCGGATCCGTCCCAAACTGATTCCACTCTTATCGGTGCAACGTCTACCCCCTCCCCCTCCACTGAGACTCCTCCCGGTATGAAACTAGGGCTCACTTTAGCTAAAACTCATACTGGAATTATGTCATATAAGAACCTGTTGGGTAGTTTTTCTGGTTACTAGTCTGATTTGTAGAATACAATGGAGATATAATTATTTATCACATTTCAAGTCTCTGCAACTATGAAATGGCACCGGCAATTTTTTGCGAATATAATATATACATGTATACATGCATATATTACTATTGCATTGCGTAATCTTTGATATCAAACTCATGTATAATTCACGTGATCCATTAGATACTATTTGCATTGTGTTTATTTCTCGTATATATAGATTTTGTGTGGTTGGAAGGTAGACAGTATTATATTCGTACATGTCTGTTTCTATCCACTATCACACAGTACGATGACTAAATAATGATTAACACCTGCTAACAGTGTATATTTCAAGTTATATTTCTGTCTTTCTTTTTGTTCTTGATAGTTTTCGATCTCCTTTTTAAAAAAACTCAACTGTTAACATGCATGGAAGTTTTATTCGCATTTTCATTATTACTCTGGTATTATTTTGTGGAAACTGAACTACAAACTGAATTATTATATTAAGCTTGTGAAACTGTTCAGTTGTTTGAATAAAATGTATTGATTGATTGATTGATTATACAAATGTTATTAGGTGTTCTTTTATAATAGAATATTTATGCTAATTGTTTTGTGTATGATTCCCTATGACAGTTGGTATTGCGTTATCAAAGCAAGGTTTTATATTCTCACAATGTTTCTCATTGGCTATTGCAGTTGGTGTTGACCTATCAGAGCATGACATGCCTGCCTTTGCTGATTGGAGAAAAGAGCATGAAAATCATATAAAAACAAACGGTATGAGCACTATGCCGATGTATAGCATGTTTTAATTTTGAAATATTTCCAATTTTTATTTAAATTTTATACCAGTTAAAATTTGCATATTTCTAAAGCCAACAATTGAGTTTACCTCTATTTTCAAGCCAACACATGCATGTAATTTCTGACATTATATTGATTTACATTGTTTACCATGTCTTCATCTCATATTGCCAAAGTATATTATTGTTAAATAGTAAATCATGATAATATTATAAAATACCAAAATCATGTGCATATTCGTCAATCAGTTTGGAATACTTAAGTAATTATAATTATCGAGACAGCGAACGGTTTTAAAATAAAGCTGAGAATTGAGAAATGAGAATTATTGGAGGACTATTGGGCCGTCATGGTGACGCGATGTCATAAGTAAATTTGTCTGGTTGACATTGCAATGCTGGATCCCAGCTTTTAACTTTGCTTCACTGATGTAATCTGTTTTGGTGAGATGTTTGGGGTTTGAGATATCAAGTAACTGGTGGAATATGTGTGCAGGAGGGACACCCAAAGCTTACGACGGGGCGTCATCTGATCGTGCCAAACCATCCTCAATCTCGCGATCTGGTAGCCTGAGGAACTACGCTTCAGTGAAGTGCAATGCCAAGGTCAAAAGTACTAACAGTGAAGTTTCCAATGCACAGGCCGTGTTGAATGAAGATATTGATGACTATCTTGTTCAGCCCTGCAGTGCAGCGTGAGTTACAATAAGTTGTAGTAGTATTAGTAGTAGTGGTAGTGGTGGTAGTAGTAGTGGTAGTAGTAGTAGCGATAGTAGTGATAGTAGTAGCAGTAGTAGCAGTAGTAGTACTACTAGATAGATGTGACAGACTTGCTTATTAAATTTACTTTGTTTTTAGAAAAAAGTTTCTAGTCATTGAGTTGTGCGAGGCCATTGCCGTCAAGAAAATTGAAATTGGAAATCTGGAGTATTTTTCATCCACCATTCAGAACTTTACTCTCTCTATCAGCCGACACAATAACAAGGATCAGGACAGTGAGTGTAGTGTGTTATATTATATATGTAAAATGATACGTTGATGCCTTGCATAATGTGTTGATACCTTGCATAATGTGTTGATACCTTGCATTATATGTTGATACCTTACATAATGTGTTGACACCTTACATAATGTATTGATACCTTACATAATGTGTTGATACCTTACATAATGTGTTGATACCTTGCATAATGTGTTGATACCTTGCATAATGTGTTGATACCTTACATAATGTGTTGATACCTTACATAATGTGTTGATACCTTGCATAATGTGTTGATACCTTGCATAATGTGTTGATACCTTACATAATGTGTTGATACCTTACATAATGTGTTGACACCTTACACATTGACATCATATATTGTATGATGATTTATTTGTAGCATTATTAGTGCCCCAAAATTTCAGCAGTTGAAAACTGAATGGTGCTTTGCTTTTTCTAATTTATATCAGTAGTTTTGTAATTTTATTGTTATGTAATAATTGTTTATTACTAAGTTTATGTTCCTCTTGTGGCAGTGATTATCGCTTTCTTATTTGTTATAACCATGACTGACCAATAGTATTTATTGTAACATTCTGCAGACGAAGACTGGCAGGTGATTGGTTCTTTCTGGGCTAAAGATGAGAGAACTGTGCAGTCATTTGATGTTGACTATGTTAATATATACACTCTCTTTGTGAAGGTTAGTTCTCTAATCTATATATATTTCACAGCTTCCTAATCAACTCATATTCTAGTGTTGAGATGAATTCAGAGTGGGGTTTCATGCACCGGTTGTTTAGCCTTTTTTTATTAAATTTTATGTTTTCCTGCATTAAATTTCACACATGGGAATGTACGTTCCCTTTTTTACATCATTTTATGTAAAACGTATTTAATTATTTTTTTAGTTTATCTTATTAGTATAAAAAGTGAAAAATATTCATCTATATTTATGTTATAATTTATTTAGGTAACCAGTCTACAGCATTAAATAACTTTTATTGACGTTTCTTTCCTATCCCAGACATCAAATACGAATTTCATTGGCTCCAACCGTTGCCTAGAATATGGAAATCTATACTTGAGATTTTTCATTTTCTTTTTTCGGTGTCGGTTATCGATGATGTCAGGAAAGAACATTTCGACTTCATAGCTTTTCTATCCTAAAAACTGTTCAGTTTGCTTTGAGTTGCCATCTGTAAGGCTGGCTCTCGTAACAACCCTTACACTCAGGATTTCTATCGGACCTGTGGTTTTAAACTGAAGTTGTCTTTCCCTTGATAGCTGGAAATAAGCAGTTACCACGGCACAGAGCACTACTGCCCCATTACCATCATACGGATTCACGGGTACAGCGTGGATGACGATGACGGAGATGAGGAACCTCACAACCCCCCACCTCAAGCGACTACATCCGCTCCTGCTGCCAACACCACTGCAGAGGTGCTGACAACTAGCACTGCCTCCCCAACCACTGTTCTACCTGAAGAAAAAGATACAGGTAGACGATTTACCTGTTAGATTTTTTCCCTATTGGTACTTTTCATTTATTTAACAAACCGGCCCTTCCAATATATTTCAATCTTGTGGATAGAACATTATGACGTCTGCTTTTCTTGGCCTCCTTTTGATTGTTTCTTTTACAGGCTTCACTTTCCCTCCTCAGCTGGATGTTTGCTATCGTTGCTATGACGACCTAGCCTCAGTTCCATCATATTGTTTACCCGAGTCGTATGAACTGTTGCCAGACGGTGCCCAGGCTGCTGCTGATGCTGTGAGAGCTAAGGCGCCCGATTCTGATAGCCCGCAGACCAGTTCTGGGGCAGAAGCTGAGGTTTCTACAGGTCGGTTGGTGTTTCAGCCATTTCTAAGGTTGTAATCTCTTTGTAGAGAAAATTATGTGCAGTAAATCATAGTAGGATTTAAAGCCACTGTAGATGTTGAAATTCTTAGATTTGCTGTATGAAAAGCCAGTATTTGTGTTGTGTGGTAACCCTTTAGTGCAGCATTTCCTATCCAATTTAGTTCTAAACCAGCATTTGCTGCGTTCTTAGCAACATGTGACTTCAATCGCTTTGCCGTTTGACTGTAGTAGATGTTGTAAAAGGTAGCATGTGCTCCACTTCCTGTGGTTTGGTTGCAGGGAATGTAAAACCTCAGGCTGAAGCTGTTGCTAATAATGATAAAGACAACAAGACGTCTGCTGCAGAGAGCTCGGCCAATCAGAGTCCATCTCATGTTTCTAGTCAAACTGGCGCTGAGTCTAACATCAAGGTTAGTTAATTTCAGTTCCTATGTTTGTGGGAGAATGTTTTACTAAATT
This sequence comes from Bugula neritina, assembly GCA_964035545.1. NCBI lineage: Eukaryota > Metazoa > Bryozoa > Gymnolaemata > Cheilostomatida > Bugulidae > Bugula > Bugula neritina. The sequence continues at coordinate 8,363,697 of OZ037772.1, read as the reverse complement.
AAAATAATTTATCTCAAAAGCACAGTGCAGTATAAACACTAGAGAAATTATATTATGAAGCATGATACGGTACCTCTTAGGAAAGTTTTCAATTCCGATGTAAACTTCCTATCATTTTGAATATCAACAATTGTACTGATAATGTAAATGTTTTTGGGTGCGTAGTTAAATGATGAAAAAGTAAATTTGAAGCGGCCATTTTGAGGGCACAATATTGTATGCTGAAACTGATAACATTTTGACACCAATATTCTTATCACTCTTGAGTAAAAGTGGGATTATAAATAGGCTCAAGGTATATCATTAAAGTATCATAACTATCATGTTGATGATTTAATTTAATTGGAAGCTACCATTTTGAGGGCTGAAATAATACTTTAAACAATTTCTTTGGTTTTAACGTGAAGTATTTTAGCCACCTACACAAAGTGTCTGATTTAGCTTTTGGGCATCGGCAGTACTTCAGTATTCAGAGGGCTGGGTGCGTATGTCATAAACAGTGCTGTTCCTTTACTAGTGCTAATCTTATTGAGGCAGTTAGAGCTAGCATCTGTTTGTAAGTGTTTCTTCGTCCTTTCATTCTTTCAGTACGGTTCAAGGCTGGTCTATATCCTCACCACTCCGAATTCAATGCAAAATTTGACTCTAAAAAACATCAACCTTCTTTGTTTGATATCATAATTCAGTGGTAGCTAAAAAGTCAAATGGAAATTTTCAAATTTTCTTTCTTGAATAATCTAAAGTAATAATATCTCTGTAGGCCAGCGCTATCCCTGCTCTCAATGACACGGACTCTAGTGCAGGCACCACTCAGCCTTCAGCTACTACAGCCTCGGAGTTGCCCGCTCAGCCAGTAGAAGAGACAACTCAGACACCTGACTCTGTAACTCTGTCCAATGAACAGGGAGCTGGTCAACTGTCTAGCACTCAACCAGACGAGGTGGTCCTCGAGCAAGTTTTGGTAAAGTTTCTTTTTCTGGAGAATAGAATTTTTTGCTTTTACTGTGATTTTTATTGACTTCTTTGATCGGTAATTGTTTTTATTTACTTTCCTTTGATCTCTACTTGTTTTTTTTACTTTCCTTTGATCTCTACTTTTTTGTGTTTACTCTCCTTTGATCTCTACTTTTTTTATTCACTCTTTTGATCTTGAACTATCTCAATATTCCTGTAGCCTTCACCTCCGACCCTAGCTGAGCCTCCTACTGCTGCTCCTGTTGTGGAGGAGCAGGAGCTGACCACACCCTCTCCTCCTGCTGCCGCTGCTGACGAAGGAGTAGCTGAAGAACAGGAGGGGACAGGGCCGTCTCAGGACCCTCCCCCGCCCGCTACTCGCCCGGTGTTTAGGAACACTGCTATAGGCACCTTGAAAAATCAAGTCAGATCTTTGGAGAAGAATCTTAACGTCACCAATACGTAAGTTCTGTGGCAGCATGTTCTGTCTAAATATTAACTTACACTCTTAGGGTATGTCAGCGGGAAGACAAATCTTTTTTTCCAGTTGTTGTCTATAGAAATTTATTGCATTGAGATTTATAAGCAATCCTTAGATGAGTGAATCTCATGGTTAAAGCAAGCAATATGGGTTTGTGTAGTGTCTGTGTTGTGTGTCACCATAATATATTTCCACAAATATTGCAGGTGGTTGTTCAATAGCTGATAGGGACTTTAACTTTTCGAGTGACTTTACTTAACAGCTTCCTTTTTGTTCCGGCATCTTCTATATATGCTACATGAGTTACAAATGTTTCCATGAGTGTGGCAGGTGCTAAATCAGGTGCTTGTGTGACAGAGGTGGCAGGTGCTTGTTTTACAGATGTCTTGCAAGTGTGGCAGGTGCTAGAGCAGGTGCTTGTTTTACAGGTATCTTGAGGAAATGAGTGAGAAGTATAAGAATCAGAAAGACTATCTGCAAAGAGTGCTCAACCAAACCATGTGGTCGTTGAAGAACCTGACAATGAAGCTGGACAACCTGGTAAACCTTGCTTCTATCTCCCGAGACTCTCTGATGTTAACCAAGTTTCACTGTATTGTGTCTCCATGTATTCTATAACAAAACAAAGTTTAAAAAATTGTCATCAAACCACTACTTGAACTGATGTAATACATTCCTCAAACACTTTGACTGTTTCATATCATGGAAGTTCTGGTGCATATTCTGGTTTGTCAGGTAGCTGGTAGTCCTCAAAGGCCAGGTGACAGGAGAAATGTTAGCTGTCTTCTTGCATCGCTAAATCACTGCTATTTCTCTGCTTTATGTAACAAAAACTAGATGGCATATTTTCGCTACTTTAATTTCTTGTTATTTCTTTGCTTACTAATTCAGTAAAGCAGCAATATCAAGATATATTATAACTACTTGAGACCTATGACACTTTAGTTATTATCTAGAGTTATCTTCTCTATTCACACCTAGACTAGGGAATTCCAGTCCCTGAAAACTACCACCATGGATCTCTCCAGGAGAGTGACTAAACTGGAGGAAGAAAAAGACAAGTTGGAATCACCTCTGGTAGGATTATACTCGTTTCATATGGAACCTACTTTCACTATACATGCAGTGCTCCCTCTGTATCTCACCAAGCTGGAAGTCTCAAAACCTCAATTCGTTACATATTAGAATACCAGATTTAACTCACGGATCCATTAAATTTAGCCATGTTGTCCCTATGCACATACATAAGCCACAAAACAGGGTCCAAGCCCTTCTTGTTACCTATGGAATTTCGTGACAACTGGTGACGCAGGATATGCAGGGAGCACTGTACTTTCTTTTTTCTAAATGACAGATAAATATTCAGTGTTCTAGAATCACCTGCTTATATGATCAGTTGGCCAGTTTTGTATGCTCTGCCTGTCTCGAGTTTCAACTTTTGAGTTCTCGTCTTCTTTTAACCTTTTGTAATTTCATTTAGGAGCAGTAGTGGAGACATTGAAATAGCCTAAGTTATTTAATTATATTATTAATTTTTGGTTTGGGGTGCTGGTTTACATTCTCATGACAACATAATTTCTTTTGCTACATTTCTAATCTAGAACACAGGCTTTTCTCAACTTCTCCATTACTGCACCTACCTCTGTAGTGTATTTTTGGTTGTAGGCGTCACTCGTGTCTGTGGTTGTTGCGGGGTTGTTCATATTAACCCTTCTCCAGATCTCTAACTGTCTCAAACCCAAGACGTCTACGCTGACGCGTGAAGAGATCATGCAGATGGTAGCCGACATGCCGAATCAACCCATACGGGGCGGTTTACGGCGCTCCGACTCCATGTCCGGTAAGAGTTTTGTTAAATGTGGTTTCTTAGCTTCCGTGTTCTTCTATTTGGTATATAAAAGTGTTGAAATTGGATGGTTGCTGGTTTACTGTGTATACTATGTGATGTTAACTTGAGGGTGTGGCCTTTATAATCAGTGTAATTGTAATTCATGTATTATATGAACATGTTATATACTATGTTGTACTGTATAAGTTGTAACACATGATGGTTATAACGTGATGACCATATAAGTTCTCACCCAATAAGCGATATAGTGTCGTAACCATATAAATTCTAACATGCGTGCTATATAGTATGGTAACCGTATGAATTATCACACAAAAAGGTATATAACTTGGTATACTGTGTAAATATTCACACGATATGCTATGTAATATTATATGACTACTTTCATATTACTAAACTCTCTAATGGCATTAGTCTTTTCACTAATCACTGCCCTTACCTGCAAAAAACTGCTTTCCTTCCTAATTCCATTTACCTGTACATGTGACACTAAGTACTAACTTTGAATTATTTTAAATTGTGTCAACATAATCAGCACTTTTGAATTTGGATATCTTTCATCATCTTTAGTTCTATGCTAGTCTGTCTATTTTATATGTCCTGCATGTGATTAACTTTAACTTCCTGTGTAAATTACGTGCCTTCATTTGTTGCAGTAAAACCTGGTAAGTAGAGTGTTATTGTTCAGATCCTTGTTCCGATGTTACGCATAGACTATTCCATTCATTGCTCCCTTTAGCTCTTTGTTGTCTATGATAGTCAGCATGCTGTGTTGTTTATGAGCTCAAGTGTTAAGTTTGATGATACACTTAGTAATTTTAAAAATAATATTATGTTTTTATCAATGCAAGTATATATTGACACCTTTTAATTTAAATTATTAATATTGTGTTATTTTATCTAAACACGTCATCATCTGCGGGACTCATGTATTGCTCTCAATCTGACAATAGCAGAAGGTTTTATAGGATTTCATTCAGCTACTTTCTCACCAAATCTCATCACTCAAGTTTTACACCAGCTAACAAACGCCTTTTTATTATTTCCTAGACCCAGCAAACTCTAATCACCTACGTTTTCTCTGCAATCTTGCTTCACCCGTATAACTTATTCAGTCTTCAGACAAAACTTCATCTTATATTATTTACAGGAATGGTAACTGTTTAGTTGTAGTCCTCTGTGATGTCCATAGTTGTGATGTCATTCATAGTTGTGATGTCATCAATAGTTGTGATGTCATCAATTGTTGTGATGTCATCAATTGTTGTGTTGTATGCATGGGGAGATAGTTTTAGGCAACCCCCTCTCCCCCCCCCCCCCCGCTTTCCATAGTTACAGTTGAGTTAGTTCTCAACCATCAAGCATAATCGAATCAGTCCTCGTAATTTCCGGACTATGATGGCCCTGTAACTTACCAATAGCTCTCTCCACACTTCCACCTAATAGTATACATTACATGTTGTTGCATCTACCTTTTTATTTGAGTTGAGCTTTGTGATGTTTTAATTATCAACTTAAGTTCTTTACTTGATTTCTGCTGTGTCTTGAAGCCTACATCTTACATGTAGAGCAGACAGGTGTTATTGCTAGCTGGTCATGTGACATTGTTATTTAGGTGCTGTCGGCCATGTTGCTCGACCTTCTGGTGCTCCCGAAATGAAAAGAGCCAAAAGTTATGCTGCCATGACGGGAGAGGGTGAAGCTGATTCGTTCTCCAATTCTATTAGATCTCAGGTATTGTATAGCAAATCTTTGATAGTGTTTAGCATATAGTGTATAGCATATCCTAGGTACTGTATAGCACATCTTAGATAGTGTATAGCATATACTGTATAGCACATCTTAGATAGTGTATAGCATATATATATATATATATATATATATATATATATATATATATATATATATATATATATATATATATATATATCTCATGTACTGATAATACTATATTCTGATTGGATGATACTATATTCCACAGTTCCAAGAAGTTGAAGCCATGCAGTCATATGACGGAGATATAGAAGTTATCTGCCCTACTATATTCAAAGCTGGTGAACTCCCTGTAAGTTTCTATACTGTATTTACTATATAAACTTCTTCCTCAATAATTACCTGGTGGTAATTCCGCCTTCCTACCTCAACCATTGCTGTAGTTCTCAGTCTATCCTAGCCTCACTTTCACATTTCTCTCTCAAGGTGCAGAATGTCAAGGTCAACAAAAGCCGCACTCAATCGGTAAGAACTGTTAGCCTGGTTTCTGAGCATGTTTGTGTGTAGGTTGGACCTGTGTCTATCTACCCGGTTCTGTTATGAGTCACAGGCTATGTTTTACATCTTGCATGAATTCTCCTATACTGTTACTCTACTAATTACTAGTTGATTGTTCGTTTCTGACTCAGAGTTGGCCTTTTCATGCTGAATGCAGTGTTTTGTCCATGCTCTAATATCATATGTCACATTAAGCCTAGGGCCACACTGTGCGTATTTTCGCATGCGAAAATTGAAATCACAAGTAGCAAAGGTGTCCACTGTGCGCGTTGAGAAAACATTCGCACTTGTCGCTCTGCATTTTCAACGCAGGTGCGAATCGTCTCTGTCGTGATCACCTAATTGGCTGGTAGTTATTCAGCGAGCCCAATTTCTTTATTTTAGTGCTACATTCCAGTAAATTGCGTTTTATTGAAAGCGAGTGCGATTTAAAAATGAACGCTTTATTTATCACGCATCACTGACGCTACAGTGGACACCTTTGCTACTTGTGATTTCAATTTTCGCATGCGAAAATACGCACCGTGTGGCCCTAGGCTTAGTAAAACTGGTAAAACACTTAAAGCTGTTGATTTTCTCACTGAAAAATCTGCCACTCGCTGAATCTAACCAGTTGCTATGGCTACACCCTCTTCTAGGGGGGCTATGCGTGCACCCTTTTTAGGGGGTCTAATGTATTCACCCTGCTAGTTTGAAGGCATCCCAGTTTCTCTATCGCAACACATTTTGTATTTCAAGCAGATATGTTTGCATTGCTTGAAGTTTAGCGGTGAAGTTTGCTTATTTTTATTGCGATGTTATCGTATTTTTATACTTTCAGTTTCTAATTCTAATCTTCATTAATATTCTCCAGGGAGATCATGCGGGTAAACCTAAAAAGAAACGAAAGAAAAATAAGAAGATGCCAAAAGCAGGTGTTTTTGACTTATCAGAGACCATACTAGAAAGTTCTGACCAATCACCTGCCTTTGCTCAACATCGTTAAATATTGGACCAATCACAGAGCAGCTAAGAGCTAGTTTAGTTTAGTTTTTTCCTCTGGTGCTAGTTAGTCAGTATTACTCACAGCTGATGGCGGTTGGTTAGCCAATGAAATTTGTCCGTCTGCTCTAATTCTAATGACTCATCTCTGAAGACTTGAAAGTTAGTCTCATATCTGAACCCTCTAAAGTTAACACTCTTCAGGTGTTCATTGTGAAATATTTATAATACGGCAGCTTCAAATTTTCACATCTTTACATTTAATTATAAAGTTAAACATGGTTTTAGGGTGGGTTTATGCAGTATAACCAATATTCAAAGTTACACAGAAATTTAGCAAAATTGCAATAGAGTTTTGAATTGGTTTTGTAAATATTTGACTGAAAGCAATTCTGTGTGATTATATGTGTTCTCTATTATTTATGTTATATCCAGATTGTTTTTGCCAGTACTTTTACATATATATTCAGTCAAGTCATATCAAGTCACTTCAAGCAAGACTTACTTGTGAAAGTGTTGACTCATCTAGTGGTTTTTTATTCGAACAGAAATATAAAAATATAAAATTTGACTCACAACTTTGGGCTAGTCATTGTGTCATATTCACTGCGTTCCCACTGCTTCGTATTGGTTGCAGTTTGCATTAACTTATGTTCCCAAATATCAAAGGATTTTAATGTCTAGTTGATGCTAAGTTTGAGGTGCAATGGCCTTAGTTTGGAAATCTTCAACTGTGAATAAACTTTTCTTCCCGTTTCCTCATGAGGTACATCAGTGTGTCAACCTGCTTTCTCATCAAGTCCTCTAGCACGCTAATGTGGCTAGAATATTTATATCCAGTAAAATCCATCAGTGAGGATGTTTTTCCTGTAGCCATTGTCTCCCTGTAGATAGCAGTGGTCTAAGGTCTAAGGGTTTGAGTAATTGGCTTAGTGACTATAAACTTTAGTGAGTTTGTTATTATCTCCCTGGATGTCACATTCCTGAGTTTGAATGTGCAGTTGTTATAACAAACACTGACATGCATAAGGAAGTTACTTTCTACCAATCAAACTATTCCAGTGGCCACTGTTGCTGCCTGTGTCCGTGTAATTGTTAGTTCTCAATACGGAGTTGCTTTCCCATTCATAAAAACCCAAATTATGAGTTCCTCTGCAAACTATACTATTAATTGCTATTTTCATCACTAGTTGGTAATTATCTCCCATGAGATGCAACTGCTGAGCTAAATCTATTGACAATTCAGAAAAGTTCAATAATATTTATTATCTTCACTGATACGCTTATAATTAGAAATAAACAAAAGTTGATATTATATTGTTGGTTTGTTGCTCATGTAAAACACCCACATTAATTCTAGCTTCTGCTAAGAAATAAGATACCCTGTTGGTTTTAACTTGGTTTACCATTTCAGAAAACAGTTGAAGTCATTGTAACTATTACTAGTTTATCTACTGAACTAACAGAAGGAAAAAACTCAGGTTATTTTTAACTCGGTTAAAAGAGCACACCTTCACAACACTGCACAATAGGAAATGGTCAGTCTATGTCACATGTTTATTGAGCCAGTATCACATTGGCACAATGCCAAAACATAGCTACTATCACTATTAAAGCTGTTAAGGATTTCGTAATCATTAGTTGCTTTTTGCATCGTATGCATTTAGTATGAGTTGTTATGGCGTAACAGGAAACTTTTCAGTCCTAAGTATTCAGTTTCATTTTCTCCTTGACAATCAACCTGGATGCATGTAATACTGTTAGCTGTGAATCCAAATTGTACTTCTTCTGAGATAGACTGAGGGACTACAATGGCAGGCATGGAAAGAGGTAAGCCCTCCGACTTAGTAGGTAGTACAATATTTCTTGCAAAATTGTGTTATTATTCACTAGTAGAATTTTAAGTTTATTTTAATTTTGCATATCCCATTTTGCTGACTGTGCCATGAAGTTTTAGAGGTGATAACTCCAAAACTGCCCACATGTGAAAAGTAATTACTGTGATTTCAGTTGGCAGTGAATTTTCAATACCGGTACCACTATAATCAATGAAGTCAATGCTGCTACTTTTATAGTACATGCATAGTGTTTCTATCTCCGTCATACTCAAGGCTAATCACTTTACCAAAAAGTTGTGTTGCTAGTCATTATTTTCTACCAGGTATATTAGCAACTCTATTAAAATTATTTGCGCCAGGGGTTTCCTTTTTGGGGTGCTATTTAAGGAACGCTTTGTCTATTTGACATAGCAGTTACTCAACCTACAATCAATGATCAATATAATTTATTAGTTTACTATGCAATTTTCTAAATTAAATTAAATATTCTAATATAGAAAACATAAAAAAATGGTAAGAAATGTTTGAAGTTGCAAGAGTTTTGATCGAAGACCTGTGGCAATTACCGATTGAGGTACAAACACGTTTGGGACTCCCTACCTTATGTTAACAAACCATGCATTTATTTCCATGGTAACCGTTCACTACTAATTGGGGTTATACAATTACTACTCAGGTATTTCCACTGAAGCAGTGAAGAAGTGGAAGACCCAGTTTCTCAGTGACAGAACCAAGAGGCTGGCTCAGAAAGCCTGCACTCACTATAGTACATTGACTTTGATGAGCGACAATGACCCTCCCCTTAGTCATGTGTTCAATACGAAGGTAGGATTGTAGGCTAATTACAGAGAATCACTATCTTAGTTTGGTATATTAAAGTTTAACTTTTCAGTTTGTGATTACCAATATGATCGTTCGGAGTAAAAACAGTTACATTGCTTCGATTTATTTGAATGGATTTTTTATGCAATGTTTGGAAACAGTTGCATTTAACGAAACCACTATTAAAAGTTAGTGCAAACTGCAGCCACAAATCCATACGTACTGATCTATTCGAGACAATGGAAACGCAGTGAAAGGCCCCTCAGTTTTGTAGCATTTCTTGCTAATAGTTCACTACTAGCACTACTTGCTATCTTCTAGCTCAGCACAGAGGTGCGGCCAGTGGTGGATCAGCAGAGCACAGGGACGTGCTGGATCTACGCAGGACTCAACGTTCTTAGAACATTCTATTGTAAACACAACAAATTGGATGAATTCAAGTTTAGTGCAGCTCACCTCTTCTTTTGGGATAAAGTAGGTCAAGGTCATTCATGTATTTATAGAAAATCAAGGTTAGGCTATCCATCTATAAAATGCAAGTACAATAGCTTTACGCAGGGTTTCAATAAAACTACAGGGTTGTGGCTTTAAAATGTATAGTTTTGGAGTTATCATATCTAATACCAAGTCTTAACTGCAGCTAAACTAATTATAAACTTTACTTTGCAACAGCCGCACTGTCTGTTTAACTGTTAGTCTAATTAGTAGTTTAACTGTTGATCTAACTGATAAAGTTCAGCTGAAGTTAGACTCTTAGAATCTTTTGTAATTTTATAGAATGGAAACTAGTTATTATGAGGTGAACAAAAGTTGATAGTTGTTTTTACTTTTTAAAGGTATCATTAAAACCTCATATCTTGTTTATTAGGAATCATTATCCATAATCTTTCATAGCATTACATTTATTTAGTCTTAGTACCAACAAGTGCTTATGTTTTTGTAGGTAGAAAGGTGCAACTATTTGCTCGAGCTGTTTTTGAAATTTGCTCAAGAAGGTGCCCAGCCTTCTGACAGAAACTTCCTGCACGTGCTCACTCAACCGTTAAATGATGGTGGAAGTTGGCAGATGTTAGTGAACTTGGTAGAAAAGTACGGGCTACTACCAGATTGTGTGTACTCTACCCCGTATCTTGCTAGATATTCACACACTCTGAAGGCTATACTTAACAACCAGGTGCTGATTATTCTAGATTATTTGTGAGGTAGTTTTTCACTTTTTAGTTAATTCAAGCTGTTGGCTTACTAGTTGATTTTACTTTTGCTAGTTGCTATTTGACAGTTGCTATTTGCCAGTTGCTAGTTGCCAGTTGCTATTTGACAGTTGCATTTTGGCAGTTGCTTTTTGCAGTTGCTTTTTGCAGTTGCATTTTCTAGCTGCCCCTTGGAATATTTAACGAATTCAAGCAATGTATTTCATCAAGGATGACTAAGACTGGGTTTTCACAGTAATTAATATTTTTCTGTCACTTTTACTTCATTTTTCATTGAAATGTTAACAGCAAGTAGATAGCTTTTCTTATAGACTTGCATTATTGTTTTCACTATTATATTATTGCATATTTTGTAGACTTAGAGTCATATCTTTTAATCGTTTGAGTTAAATATATGACTTAATAGTTTGTAGACTTTAAATCTACAAAATTTGTAGCAATATAATGATTTCTGGAGATTAAGTTTACTATTTTATTCTAAAGCAAACAACATGTGTTTTAATAAAAGCAGCCTTACAAAAATGAAGTCAACTGTCTATATGTGTATTAGTAAAACATATCAACAAGTTTTACCTTATAATTTATTTATTGTATAGTGAACTTATTTCTTTATTTAGCTTCGAGCCAACTGCTATAAGTTAATGAACCTTGTTAAAGATGGGAAATCCGACACGGAGATTTCCGAAACCAAAGAAGAAATGATGCAAAAGGTATTTCCCCTGTTTTAGCTAACCACGGCTATGACTAATATATGCTAAAAAAAAGTCGGTTAAAAATGGTTTTTCAATGCTTTAGTTTGAAAATATTTGTGTTATTCTAAACTTATATGCTATGATTCATTCAACAAAGTAACATAGGTGCATATTATAATTTATGAAGTTGATCTAAATTAATTGACATTGGGAAAGGTTTTGTATACTTGCATTAAGTTGAATTTGCTATCCGTCACCCTGAATGTCATGTGATTGGCATATTTACAGCTCTTTGAAATCATCTCCACTTGTTTGGGGTTTCCCCCAGATTCTGTAGAATATGACTTTTATGACAAGGACAAAAAATATCACAAGATTGGACCAATTTCCCCCCAGGAATACTATGAGACACATGTCAAACCTCACTTTGACATGTCCCAGCAGGTGAGTGATCATCAGCTGGTTTGACTTATACACTTTAATTAACAACTGAAGCAAATTTATACATTAGGAAATGCTAAGCCATTTATACTTGAAAGGAATAATAAATAATAATGAAAATTATTTATTAGGTGGTATTTTGTGGTTGCAAAGACAAAAGAAGAATTGAAATTTTTGTTGCCAAATAGCATTCGTTGTTTTAAGATTACAAGCAGCTATGTTTGCTAGTTGCTATTTGTTTAATAGAATTTGCTAGTTTCCAGTTGCTATTTGCCATATCGTATTTGCCAGTTGTCAGGCAAACGTTGCTGTAATTCTCAGGTAGTGATCATCAATGACCCTCGACCAGAGCATGAATACGGGAAGACCTATTCTGTGGAGTATCTGGGAAATATGGTGGGGGTGGAGGCAACCAAGTACCTCAATCTACCCATAGATAAGATCGAAGGCTATGCCAAGGATTCAATCAAAGCTGATATAGTAAGTTATATGCTTTTGTGTATTAACAGTCGTTATTTATTGCAATTGAAGCTGAAATTAAATGATAAAAGTTAATTTTGCAATATGGCTGGTTAAATGATATTTAAGCTTTATTGTTTGCATTATTATAATGTGACTATTTTGCATTTTCACACCAACATAAGATAATGGGATTATTTTCAGAAGTTTCATGAATCATTTGTTGAGTTGTCTTCTCTTTATATTTTAGCCTGTATGGTTTGGGTGTGAATTAAAGGCTATGTGTTCTATAACTGGTCAGCTTTGTCCTGAACAGTATGTATTAAGTATAGAGTTATCCTCTCTATGGGATATAAACTTGTTATATTGCTTGTCAGTAGCGTACCTAAATTTCTTCTGATTTTACATTAATCCTCGTATTGACAAAAAACTGAGATTAAAGTTGATATAAATTTCATGCAGATGGTTTGGTATTTTGGAATTCCAGTTTAAGGGTTAAATCACACATTTAGCTCTAACTTTAAGCTTCAAATAATCCGTTTTATGACTGCAGCAGGTAAAATTTATCAATATAATTTATTTTTTGCATCTTGAATTTATTCTGTTATTCAGCTTACTCTTAATTTGAAATGTGTTGTGTGACTCAGACATAATTCAGATTGTCACATGACTTATGGGATGATATGATTGGTTGTAGATTTGACTTTGAACTAATGTTTGATATTAGCATGAGATCCATAGATAAAGCTACTAGAATGACTTTTGGAGAGGCCAGAAGTTCTCATGCTATGGTGCTGAATGGTCTTAACGAATTGGTAAGCTCACGATCGATGCAGTTTTGTTGGTCATGATCAGTACAAAGCAGGAACTTTAGTAACTAAATTAGAATGCGACTTATAGTAATGTGCACTGTAGCTGTAGTATGAATTGTGGTTATAGCTGCAAGGTGGGAGGAGGGAACAACTCTTGGAAATGTTTTTTGTAAAACTGTTGCCTTATCAAAGCAAGTCATGAAAATTAACATAATGTTTTGGTAGACTCCTTATAATTTTATAAACTTGCTAGTTTTTCTAACCTAATACCATGTTATCCTTTACTCTGTACATTATCACTACCATGAGCTATCAGCAATGCGGTTTTAGTTATTATGTTACATTGCGTACTTTGAACAGCTGTGCAGCTACAATAGTATACCTACTAGCTAGTATACCAGTGTGGCTGATACTGCTGACAGGAAATTAAATGCTATTTCCATAAGTTTATCCTCAGTTTATTCCAAATTAGATTTTATGTATTCTCTCAGTTCTACTCAGTAACTCAGTTCTGTTTCATCTAAATCATTCTATCAGTTTGATTATGTAAAATGTATTGCAAAAGCTTTGTGCAGCAATGTAGATTATTGTTCACTAAACTTTTAGGAAAATGGTGATGTAGATAAATGGAGGGTGGAAAACTCCTGGGGAGTTGGAACAGGCGCAGGCAAAGGTAGCCCATGTTTTATATACGCATGTTATTGGCAATATCTGGATATCAACTGGCTGTTATAGTAAAAGTTTTGTTGCCTTTAAAATGTTGGTAAAAGGAGTTGTATTCCCTCAACACTTGCATTATATGATCCTATGTGGAATACTGCAGACTATTGAACTTTCTCCTATCACTGCCGATAACTTAGTCAATTTTATTACTCATTTTAGAGTATCAAACACACAACTTATTTCCTTAGAAGCTGATTTTTGTTAACTGCAGTTTCTATCTTGTTTATGCTCGGAGTTGGGGGTGACTGAATGCTGTAGTTTGAGTTCTTGGTTTTGGAGTTGGGGGGGGTTTCAAGTTCCAACCTGAAATCACAACTTCAAACTTGAGAACTCCAGCTGATGCACCTAATCACCTGCAACTCGGCGCTACTTATATAGAACTTATATAAAACAGCTACAGCTTTGTTTACTCCAAAAATTGTTAGTGATGTAGCATATGGAGTTATTCTCTATTGTATTTACATGAAAGACAACTCTACTGCTCTTGATTTTATCTCTCTTTTATTACAAAATAACGAGCAAGAAGAAAGTTACTATTCATATATTAACTGTTCATTATGTGATTTCTTTATCAGGTTACTTTGTCATGTCAGACACGTGGTTCAAGGAGTACATGTTTATGATTGTCGTTGACCCTTCCCTCCTAGACGCTGACACTCTCGATCTCTGGAAGCAGCACCCTACCATGGTGCCTGCCTGGGACCCTATCGGAATTTTATCTTGAATTTTATTTTCATTTTTAATTCTTTATTATTTTGTACCAGGAAAACTCTGTGGTTCCTTTATGCAACTATAGCAGTAATGGGTTTGTCATTTGGCTGTACTTTTTACCTAATACCAATGCGTATAGAAATTTTTTACTGTAAAAGTAACAAATTAGGCTATAGCTATGGTAGTTATCTTCTGTATACCCAACAAGCTGAAAAGAAAGGTTTTTAAAATCGAATGTAATACAAAAATGTAACTATGCATATTGTAGTAAGTTAATTTTATGGTTAGGCCTAAAAATCGCTGTATTCTGTGTTGTTTCAAAAGCCATTTTATTAGCTCGGTTAGCTTTCGCTATAGAATTCATCTGCGCAAGTATTAAATGTTTTAGCAAGTTATGTTTGATTTTTGTAGCTTTGACTTTAGTCAGAATTTCACTGTTACATCGAAATTGTACCAACAGGCTCAAGCAACTTTGTATTTCCTACTTTTTTTACTAATAATTTTAAACCATGCTAGTAAAGTCATGTTATAGTTCATTATCTTATATTAAAACTATTTATAATAATATTTACACTGCACTCTTTTCATTTCAATAATAAAACATTGCTTAGCCAATAGTTAAAATAGTCTATGGCAAAATTAGACAGACAAAGGTGTATAGGCGTAGACCATCAAAGTACTGTAGAAGTCTTGTAAAGTTTTATAAGAACTCATTGTATTATGTAAATATTATATAATAAATAATATTACAATCTAGCTATAAGATATGCTCATGTATATTTGCGAAGTGTATTATTGGAAACTATGCAAGCCTCATCTCTATAGCAGGAGTTATCTTTTCTTGATTGCAGGATGCGCTATTAATTTGCAATGATTATAATCAATAATTTAGATAATCATTTGTTATATTGCTTTTAAGTTTTCTTTTCTCTGTTCCTATTATATTTTCTTTTCTTGTCTACTTTATGCTTGTCATTACCAAGTCAAGCAATTACCCAATACATGTTGGAAATGTATGTATGCATGGAATCACCTTAAAGTAGTGGAATGCTAATATATATATATATATATATATATGTGTGTGTGTGTGTGTGTGTATATATAAGGTTACAGTGTTGGCAACAAACAATAATTATTTGCGTTATTGTGTAGCATCTGTACTAAATACATAGGCATCCGTTCCATACAGCAGGCAACTGTACAGTTTACTCAAATGACATAATCTGTTGCCCAACTAAAAATAACTATATAACAATCATTCAAGTTACAGCAATGACAAACTAAAAAGTACTGTATATGCTACGTAACACTGGAGTTGTGGTAAAGTACTGGTCAAGAGCATATTTATACAAACATAAAACTTCCATTTGCAAGTTTCATTTGCACTATAATTTAAAACTTTAAGTTTTATAAAAGCCGATGTGCATAGCAATACATAGGCAAACAATTATCTTTCAAAAGCATGCATTTTGCAGTTATTAAATTTGCTGAGTTTTATATATTAGTTATAATGGCGCAATATTAGAGTTGGTCCACACATCTGATAAGAATGATGGCTGCTTTAAATTGCACAATCACGTTGTGGCATCTGAGTTGAATCACTAGGCAGATAACATAATCCCCTGTAGACATTGAACCCAGCGTGATTGGCATGAAAAGCAGGTCAAAAATCTAGAAATTAAGCCATCAAACACCGAAGGGCACTTAGGTAAACACTCGTAATTCTACATTTTTAGGAAATGAGGCTTTGCTCTATAAAATTGGAAACTTAATTGGGAAAAGCCAGTTAAGTTTCGTTTGGGTAAAACATTGAACAAAACTGAATGCAAGTTTCTAAATCAAACTTAAGGATATAGCTGCAGTGCATCACCTCAGCCGCAGTCATGTGACAGCTGAGCTTTGCATACGCAGAGGATCTATTCAAATTCACAACGAATACTTTATTTTAACATATTATTAATTAAAGATTTGATTTCACTTCATCAATAATACTAAGAGTATTGATATTATTATTAGGATTTCATTATTTCTTAGAGTTATTGTAGTATAGCAATTATACTTATAGTATGCCTAATTGAACAGCAATAGTTGTAATAATTGTTACTTATTATTATAATTAGTCTCACACTGAATAATGCTCACACTGAAAATGTAATGATGATCATTTACTGAGCATTCTAAATAATATATCCTAAACTAAAATGTCCATGAGTTACCTACATATCTTGCAGGCAATATGGTGGTGATGCAAATTGCTGTTATGGGTGCTGTGTTGATAGGAGCAGTAGTCTACGTGGTCTGGCAAGAGGACAAGTAAGTATTTTGAATATTTTATTGAATGTTGTCTTTGATGTTTTGTTTTTGACAGCTACTTTTAAAGGTGAACTGTGAATATTAGCCCTACTTAATATATAATATAGGCAGCGCCCAATGCTGGTCCATCAAAACTCTGGCAAACGAAGGCAACAGTATTCTGCTCCTAGAGAAGACAGGGTTAGTGTTTTATCATATTTTTTTCTCAAAGAGCCTCTGTTTTGTGTTGAGATTCCTTGGTAGCTCCCCTCCCCCCTCTCTAGTGCAATGGGTAGAGCACTGGTTGCAAATTGAAAGACTGTGTTTGATTATACATGGTGGGGGGGGGGGCAGTTTGACACTCCGATTTTAACAGCTTGTATTTTTAAATACTGTTGTGAATTTGTGCTATCCTCTAATTATGTGGGTATTGTGGTGGCTCGTGGAGCTACCAGCGTAATAACAGGGAAATGTTATTTTCCCAACGAATGCAGCACGGGGTCATTGAGATGACCCGGAGCAGCAGACAACCAATCGGGATGACTGACAGTTTTTAGTAGTAGTAGCTTCCCCCGTTTTAGTTAGTAGAGTTTAGACTGGTGAGCTGTATAGACCGTATCAATTAGCTGAATGTATTTGTGTTACTGTAGTTTTTGTGATGTATTCTTGTGTATAAAATATAGTAGTGTTAATTCGAATTATCCTGGCGAAGTTTCTCTAGCATAGTAAATAAGACTCTCTTGATTGCACACCAACCCACAATTTTGGAAATTATAACAGTATTTAAGACTGAATACTGATAATCGGGCACGTAGAGTATTGAGTATAGACAGTTTATTTAGGACGAATAAAACAAGAATAAATAAAATAATATGGGTGAGAAAAGCTACAAAACTTGACTATAACCATGCAGACGACTGTACTGTCTAAGCGCTACTATCCAATTGCGCACTGCACATGCAAGCTGTGTGATCATTAGCATAATCCTGATTGCATAGTAGATAATATATAAGTATTGTAGCTGATTACATACTAAGGTAGCAGAATGAATTATTAGAGTTGTCACTTCTGATGCACCATAATTCACTACAATGGCACTTTGACGTTTAACACTGAGCCAGTTTATTGAATGTAGAGCTATTATCTGTACCAGCGATGTCTAACCTAAACAAAATGTAGCTGTCCATTGTTTACTTGCATGTCTATTCGCAGTGGCTGTAGTATTTTACAGGTTAAAACGTTTTATAAATGCAATGCTGTTTCTATGGCCCTCAAGTAGTTTCCAGTATTACTAGTCTAATAGCCGAGCTAGTAGATAATCCAACTGCTTATTAGGCAACCCTGGCCAGTAATGTCTAATTAGCAGCAACCAGCCTGCTAAGTTATATTCCATCTACGTATGTTGCCATGTTCACTTAACTGGGAGAGGGAAAAGTTTCACCAAATTTATACCCAGCAGAATATATTTAAAATATTTTCATGTGGCTATATTAAATCTTGGGTTAAGTATTTTCACTGTATTAATAAAAAAAGTTTTTGGGTTTTATATTATGTGTTTTTTATACTTTCATTATGGGCATTATTCCAGGATATGACATCATATCCTACACTTTCTGTTTACTCAACTATTAGATTATATGCATTTATAGCCTTATATTCTGCATTAAAATGTTTTAGGAAGAGTGTGCCATATGCCTCAGCACAATAACAATAGATGGAAGAAATTGCAGACTACTTTGCAACCATAACTTTCATCAGCATTGCATTCAAAACCTAGTGGACAGCACCTGTCCGCTCTGCAGAAAGTCTTTTTAAGCCTTTAGTCTACAAAGAATTAATTATGCTGGCACGATAATAGTAAAATGGTTTAATATTGCAATTTCTTTATAATTATAGCTACTGCTAAAAGACTATAATATTGTTTTATATATCTTTGAATTCTGTAAGAAATTGAACTCTGTTGACTCAAAGAGTCTGACAATGGCCAATATTTTACTTAGCTGTATTTTTCAGTCTTTTGGACTATCAGCTTTTTGAATATTGCAAATAACTATCTAACAGAATTTTTTATATAAATTTTGCTGCTATTACATGCATGCCTTTACATGCACCCTATTTTCTTGTACTATTACTTATGCAGTGTAATAACCTGCATAATTTTACATGCTTTTTATAGCTTATGAACTTTACAAATTATATAATATGATGTGCCATGCAATAAATAGTAAAGCTTTTTATTCCTTTGCTGAATTAATTCTGATTGTTGGAATATCACGGATGGATAGTTAACTTCTTAATAGACAGGATTGGTTGAGTATTGAATTTTTGACTTTATAGTTCTCTTCTAAAGTCTAAACCTTTGGTCAGCTGATATAAAACTTGTGCCCCCTCCCCCCAGATGTGCTAATCATTACACTATAGCTGCTACATCATTACAGAAGGAACCACCTTTTACATTGAGTCTGAATTTATTTTAACATAAACTACCTAATGACAGAAGTTTGAAATCAATGTTGATTTGAGATATTATACAGTTTATTATTTATTGTGGCAGCCGTGGTTAAGGGGTTAATAAGCTTGACGACAAAGGACATTGGTGATGTTAGGAAGAGCATCCAGTCATAATTGCTCCTGTGCCTCATTTAAATAAGTCCTTAACCCGCTTTACCAAAATCCCTTTACATCAGGGGTTTCTCACAGGGATAGCGACTATATTCATGCAGTAGTAAATTATTTCATCAAATGTGCTGGCCATGGTTAACGATTCTGGCCATTATAAAATTTCAGACAGAGTAACTACCTTGCTGCTTGAAATTTCTCATAAAGTTTATTGCCCTGCCTAATTGTTATTTTCCATCAGTATTTAACTAATAAAACATAAAACAACAAACTATTTCAATGGGGAAATATAAAACCAAGTTTACACCAAGTGTGAACAGTTCCAAGTCTTACCAAAATAACAATTCTGTCACACCTTGCTAGTGTTAAACAATAGAAAATCTCATCTATTGTGTCTCTATTTATATACTATAGTAAAAAGTATAAGTATAAATAAGCCAAGTATAAAAATAAAACCAGTAGACAAGCATGGCAATAGACTGTGGGGCATGAGACAACTACACATTATTGCGGGAGTTCAGTCTATCGTTTCTTCAGTTTATTGAACCTGGCTTCCAGATCATTGAAGTCAACATCCTTATTACCACTTCCAGAAATGGGAACATCTGGCAGGTTGAGATTAGAGTTGGGGGCTGCAGCTTCTACAAGCATAGTTACAGTATAGAGTAGTTACAGTATAGAGTAGTTACAGTATATAGTAGTTACAGTGTATAGTAGTTAGAGTATATAGTAGTTACAGTATATAGTAGTTACAGTATAGAGTGGTTACAGTATAGAGTAGTTACAGTATCTATTAGTTAGAGTATACAGTAGTTAGAGTATATAGTAGTTACAGTATATAGTATTAGTTAGAGTATACAGTAGTTAGAGTATATAGTAGTTAGAGTATATAGTAGTTAGAGTATATAGTAGTTACAGTATAGAGTAGTTACAGTATAAAGTAGTTACAGTATATAGTAGTTACAGTATATAGTAGTTATAGTATATAGTAGCTAGAGTATATAGTGGTTACAGTATATAGTATTAGTTAGAGTATACAGTAGTTAGAGTATATAGTAGTTAGAGTATATAGTAGTTAGAGTATATAGTATTAGTTACAGTATAGAGTAGTTACAGTATAAAGTAGTTACAGTATATAGTAGTTACAGTATATAGTAGTTATAGTATATAGTAGCTAGAGTATATAGTAGTTACAGTAGTTACAGTATATAATAGTTGCAGTAATGACTCACCATTGGGGGCGGGGTTAGAGAGTTTAGACTGAGGTCCTGGTTTGTCGTAATACAGCACAGAATCTGAGGGTGCGGCTGGAGGCTACAAACAGACAGACAGTATCACTGGAAGGCTATGCTATATGCTGAATCAAATAAATCGATTGATTTATTACATATCACAAACATGACAACACGTTGCAAAATTCAGTGTAAATACTGACTATAACATAACTAGGCATGAACAACATTAAGAGAAAAATCAAAACTCTGTTAGACTATTTAAAATAAAAGCTCGTTTAAAGAATTTACAAGATGTCGCCAGAAGCTATCTCTGCCCCATGCCCCTCTATATTAGATGGTTCGATATCTTCCAGAAGGGCATTGACTCAGAAAGTTATTGATGAAATGTTCATTGTCTATTGTATATTTGATGGCAAGTTCTTTAGTGAGTTTCTGAATGTGCAAATCAATGTTTAGATACTTAATTCCGAGTTTTGAGCAATCTTTGAAAATCCTTCGAATAGCCTTTTTATCACTGGCATAGATACAAGTAAAAATAGTAGGTAGACAATAGGCGATGCGGGACATGATGAAACTTTTGAATAACATATTTGCTAGAGGTTTAGAGCTAAGATACGCAAAATTCTTCACGATATACATTCTTCTCGATACTATTGTAACTACTGATTGTACATGTTCATGAAATCTCAAATTCTGATCCACAACACACCAAGATATCTCACTTTTTCAGACAATACAATGTTTGTTCCATTCAATACAAGAGTAGGGGTATGAGGTTTAGCACGTTGGGTTGAGAACATCATTTCTTGAGTCTTGCTAGGGTTTAATAATAGATTTAAATCATCACATTGCTTAGAAATTCTTTCAATCTCGTCAAAGTAAATATTTAGATCAGACTGATTGCCAATGCAGGCAATAATGCAAGTGTCATCTGCATATTTAATTACAGTTATGTTGCTCTGGCTTGAGGTAATCCTATTAGTGTAGATAGAAAACAATAGTGGAGATAAACAGCACCCTTGGGGAGTTCCTGTGTTAGTTATGATTGGATTTGATGTTATGCCATCCACTATTGTGCGCTGTACTCTGTTTGTAAGAAAGCTGTAAATCCAATGATGTCCACAACTTACTTGAGATAAAGTGAGAGGACGCTGGTTTGGCTGAGATGAAGACATCAATTGCAGACTGGCCAGTTCTTCTTCACTCAACACTGTGGGGTCAGCTTCATACTTGACGTTGTAGGTGGAGGCAATTACCAGCAAATATTTCTCTGTACAGAAAGCAGTACCAAGATAACTCTTTGGGAATAGTAACTACTTATGTGTGTGAAATGTTGAAGAAGTTCAATACAAAAGATATTTGCACTGCATTAATAGCTTATGATTAGTATAGAAAGGAGAAAGATTCTTTTTTTGGTCATTTTCCTAAAATGGTGTAACAACTCCAATTTACATCATGCAAACACATTTAAGACTGGTGCTATAGAAGAACAGTATTGTGTAATATTTCGCAACTACTGACTAACGCTATGTCACAAGTATGAAGGAAGTAGGTGCCATGTATAGAGAGCTGTTATACCTATCAGATTAGCCTTGGGTGCAGCTATACTCATATGGGAGACTAATTTCTCATTGACCTCTATGCTCTCAAGACTGTTACTCACACAGGCTTGTGCGAACTCTTTCCCATATTTAGTAGACAACTCCTGACATACAGCAGATATTTCTGGTACCTACAGCATTATTAATCGTAATAATTAACAATTGGTGAGACTAACTATTACTTGTTTAACTCTAGGTGTGACTCAGTAGAGTGTTGACTCATCACATTGGTGACTCATCAGATAGATGATTCTGAATATTAAAGACTCAGTATATTAATAATATTAGGAAGCAGCCGTGGTCAGTCAAGGGGTTAGAGCATTCACAAACACAAAATCATGGGTTAGAACCCCAGTAAAGGCCATTAGTGATGTTAGGAAGAGCATCCAGTCATAATTGCTCCTGTGCCTCATTTGAAAAAGTCCTTAGCCCAATTTAACAAACACCCTGTCCATCAGGGGTTCTCACAGAGATAGTGACTATACACTTGCATGAATTATATTGATGCTACAGTACAGTAGTAACTCAACACAGTAATGATCCGTTATAGTAATGATTGAATAAATCTCACCTCTGCCTGTAACCTAGGAGATGCCCATAATATACTAGCAACTGCCACTTCCAGCCCCGGGTCCAACTCCCTACAACAACCACCCAGCTTAATAGTTTCACCAACACTCAAGTGTAAACCAAAGTATGCAAACAATCTAAGAACTTAACTCACGTCTGTGACTCGATAAGACCCGATCTGGCCAATAGCAGATCTGCATACATCTCAATTCGCTCCATGGCTTCTACCGCATAATCTTCTCGAATGATATGCTCAACTCGAACTCTCGCTCGATCTAACTTTCCACTTCGAAGGTATTCCGCTATCTCTACTCTCGCTTTCTGTGCAATCTCTGTTCGCTTTCGCTCAAGAAGTTTGAGACGATTTATCATGAGCCGTAAGTTTGTCTTGAGCTTTGTATAGTTGGGTCCAGACTTGAATATGTTTTTCAGATCCATTTTAAGTTGTAGTCACTTGAGAGCCTTGAATGAAAAAAAGTCACAGCTTGAATCACTATTCAAACTCACCAGGGTTTCAAGATAACAAACTAGACTATAAAACAAAATGTGTTGATTTCTATGCCCACACTGAAAGTAAAGCTGAAATCAGTTATATATTAGACTTACAAATCTTCTGTAAAGTGTTAAATTACAACTTCTAATGTTCATCATGCAAAGATTACAAAATACTAAAGTTATGTTGATATTTGCAACTTGGAAAAATATATTCCGATTTATATGATGTTGACAACTCAATTTGAAGGCTGTCACTCATAAAGGATATATTGATATCTTTAAAACAAGCCAATTATATCGAAAAACATTTCAGCTTTTTTAAACTAGTATAAAATGATAATGATTAGTTGATATAAAAACTCAAAATAACATAAAAATCAAAAGTTGACACTAAATGAATAAAATTAGATGACAACAACTGTAAGTTAATGCTATTCTCATAGAATTAGGTATAACCATAACTAACTTACTAGTAGTACTAGTATTACTAGTACTAGCAGTAAGTGTAAGTGTAACACTAAAATTGAAAGTAATTCAAATTGTAATTGTGAGCAACGCTCACAGTTATCACCAACACAAAAAGAGTAAGACTTGGACTACGAGTAATACTAGTACTAATAGTGGTATTACTATTAGTATCATTAATACGAACTGCAGTGTAAGTGTAACCAGTGTCAATGTGACTGTGAGCGTAACACTATTGGTATTACTATTAGGCCTACTCCCAGTACTAGTAGTAGTCCTAGCACTAGCACAGTACAGGTACTAACAATTACAATCACAATGCCAGTAGCCGTAGGCGTAGCTGTGACTGGGTACTCAGAAGTTCAATATGACTATTACTTTTATCTGAGTAGGTTAACGTTTAGAGTGATTGTAGAGTGTGTTTGCAGTTAACGTAATGTGAGTGATCACGCCCCTCAAGTTTGTGGCTACAATTATATTATGGATATGATTTGCGAACAATAATCACGGTCATCTGGATTTGACTCATTTAACAGTGACTAATAATCACAGAGGATGCTATAGAAGTTTTGCAATATTTACTTCGGAATTCCTGTGACGCGGTTTCTTTTCTGAAAATTTTTGTTGATTTCAATAGATTTATAAATAAAATTAAACATGGATTTTGTCAAGTCATTAATTTTAAAATATTTTTATCAAAAGTCGTAAGTAACACTGTAAAGTTTAATTTAGTTTAAAAATTAGAAGACAACTTCGGTAGTTCATCTTATCCCTATAATTTGTAGCTACTATTGGCCAACATTTCCAGCGTCTATGTTGAACAGCGCTGCTGTAGTTTTTGCTCGACGAGGATTATAGAAAACTGATTTTATAACTTTCTAAAAGTTATACGATACAAGAATACGAAGGAAACTAATTATTTTTATAAAAGTAAATCACTGTTTAATTTTTTGGTTTGTCAATTAATACCCAATTTACTAATTGCTAAATGCCAGTTAATCCCTGGGTTAATCAGCAATAAATTACAAGCTGTATTTAGTACACAAATTTGGGCAAACAGATCAAAGAATTAGCTGAAAGCAAAAGTTTAAATTGAAAAATAACTCATATACACATATATACATAATACATACACATATATACACCATAATAGATATACACATACATATATATATCTATACATATAATTTACAGTAATTTCAAGTTTATAGGATAAAATTAGAGTTTTTTGTCATGCAGTTCACTTGTCATATGAAAGTTTATATTTGGAATGCTGCAGTTATAAAATTACTAAAATACATAACAGCTATAGTTATATTAGTACAGGAATACAAACACAATAGGTACATGAACCTTATGCTAAAGGACTGTATGGCAAAACAGGGTGTAGAAATATAACATTGGTATAATAACTTCAAGACAACTCCTAAAATATATTAAAATAATGAAATGTATTGTAGTTGTAGTAATAGTTATTTTAATATATACCGTAATTATAATAATTATGTCATTATATTATCAATAAACAAGATTATTCATAAAGTTTTTTGATTTTGTAAACAATGTATAAGCTTGACATTTACTTTGAGGTGGAAAGCAATAAATAAACAGAATATTTTCAAAATAAGTACTTGTTGAGATGTGTTTGATGTTTGATGGGATTTGGTGAAACAGTGTGTGATTTTTGATATACATGTACTTTTCCCACAGAGCAGAGATGAGTAAGGCAAATAATTCCAGTAACAAACAGGCACCAGAAACTTGGATTAAAATGATTAAAACTTTCTCTAATCCGAAGGATGACGCAGGTGAAGCAGGTGCCCTGGGGCTGTCTGGGAGATGGCAGGTATAAAAGGGGCTGTCATCTCTTTCTTGTACACTAAGAAGCAGGTGGTTGTCAGGTGATATCTTTGACTTCTTCTGTCAAGTAACTGTCAGGTGTCGGTTCAAGGTACGAGATTCACTGCAAATATTATTATTTAGCATGATTTTCGGTAGTATATATATATATATATATATATATATATATATATATATATATATATATATAAAATATATATATATATATTATATACATATGTGTATTTACATGTATAATAGATCAAAGTTCCATTTTTACAACTCCTTACATTTTTTTCAGCTAGTGTGAATCTTTTAGGTTTGAAGTTTTTCTTATCTGTGTTATTAAAACAATTAAAATTGAACAGGCGCAGGCTTTTTATTGTTTAAAATCAGCAGTTAATAGTTATATTGTTTCTACCTCCGACAGATGAGAGTCAGTTTGCTGCTAGCACTGGCTTTATTGGTAGTCTTAGTTCTACTAGTTGAGGATAGCTCAGGACAACGGGGTCAACAGGGCCGAGCTGTCAGTGCCTCGAGATCTAGGGCTACAAGACAGGACAGAGCAGACAGAAAGCGCAGAATCAGGAGGAAACAAAACCCCAAACCGAAAAAGAAATCTAAAAAAAGTAGGAAAGGTAGAAGAACCAGAAGAAGGAGACCAAGTAAGATAATTTATAAAACAAATAAATAAACACAGTAAACAGATAAGCAACTCGTAAATAAATAAATATCTGATTAGGTAAAGTAAATAAATGCGTAAATAGATAAATAAACAGAGTAAGTGGAGAATTAAATAAATTAATCAATAAATACATATAATTTATTTATGAATTATAGTTACTGGATATTGCTAATTTATATTATATTATTAGTTTATATACAATATATATATAGTTTATATTATGTTATTAGTTATATGAAATAATATTCTATAATTATTTTATACTATATTAATAGTTTATTAGTTTATATTACATTATTAGTCAACAATGATACACAATTTGTTCACATAATATTATATATTATATATTTATATTATATTAAGATAGTACTAGGAACTGTAGGCCGTAGGGTATCGAGTGGTAATATTCTTCTGTACACATTGTGTTGTAATCATAAATTAGTCAAAATAGCCTCTGCTCTTACTAACCATGGTGTCTTTGCGGTACGACAGGATGCCCACCCATCCCGGCCATCAGTAATTCAAGGATTGCTGCCAGGACCGCCACTCAGGTGCAGATTGCATGTAATACAGGATACGAGCTCGTTGGCCAGCAAGTACTAACATGTGCAAGCGGAAGGTGGAGTACAAGCCCGCAGTGCAGGATAGGTAAGTTTAATGAGGATCCTAGTCTATTACTACTATACTACTCTCTAGTATTGTAGTGCATTATATAGGAACACAATGTCTTAATTAATATTTAATAGTGAAAATATTTAAATGTAGTTTACCCATTAAAAGATGTTTAGTTTAATGTTTTCTTATTTAAAAGTTTACCACCTGATCTATATAGAATATGATTGGTTAACTAAATAGTCAGGTGAAATATAAAAGCTAATAGAAATACCAGGTTTTATGTATAACATAAGTATAGTTTGTAATATGTTTCATTATATCAATATGAACTGGAAAATACATAATATTCTTAATGTCATTCCATTACACAAAGCTCAAATAAAATACAATATAATATTATATTGATGCTTTGCTCAGCTGTAGTGTGCAAAATTCCATATGTGCTGCATACGTAAAGGTGATGCTTAGTACAATATAATAACGTATGTTATTATAAATTTAATATTTACACTGCACTAAACTGCAATAAGTAATACAATACTGCAGTAATATACAATGCAATAATATATAATACAGTAACATATAATACAGTAATACAGTTATACAACTTGTAATATTTTATCAACTTTTAGTCACCTGCAGTGCACCACCAAATATCCCCTACGCCACGCCACCACAGTTGCTATCTGGAGGAAACACTGCCCAGTATACCTGCATCACAGGATATCAGATATTTGGAGGAAATGGTGTAACAGTTGCTACGGCAACATGTAATTTATCAACTAGACAGTGGCAGAATGTACCAACATGTCAGCGTAAGATATATACATGTACATGTTATATGTACGCTATACAGTGTAATATGCTATATCATACAGTGTAATATACTACTATACAGTGTAATATACTACTATACAGTATAATATACTACTATACAGTATAATATACTACTATACAGTGTAATATACTACTATACAGTGTAATATACTACTATACAGTGTAATATACTATGCAGTGTAATATACTACTACACAGTGTAATATACTACTATACAGTGTAATATACTACTATACAGTGTAATTTACTATACAGTGTAATATACTGCTATACAGTGTAATATACTACTATACAGTGTAATATACTACTATACAGTGTAATATACTACTATACAGTGTAATATACTACTATACAGTGTAATATACTACTATACAGTGTAATATACTACTATACAGTGTAATATACTACTATACAGTGTAATATACTACTATACAGTGTAATATACTAGTATACAGTATAATATACTAGTATACAGTGTAATATACTACTATACAGTGTAATATACTACTATACAGTGTAATATACTATACAGTGTAATATACTACTATACAGTGTAATACACTATACAGTATAATATACTACTATACAGTGTAATATACTACTATACAGTGTAATATACTACTATACAGCGTAATATACTACTATACAGTGTAATATACTACTATACAGTGTAATATACTACTATACAGTGTAATATACTACTATACAGTGTAATATACTACTATACAGTGTAATATACTACTATACAGTGTAATATACTACTATACAGTCTAATAATATCATAAACTCATCTTCTTACAGAAATCCCCACAGTGACACCAACTTGCCCTGCCCCTCCCACCATATCGCGGGCCGTCAGTACAGTGTCCGGCTCCACAGCCTTGTACACGTGTGTCTCAGGCTATGTTCTCCGCTCTGGAACTCCTTCCACCATCGTCTGCTCCAACGGCAGCTGGCAGCCACCTTTTCCAGTTTGTGGTAAGTTATGTCTTTATACCTTGCTGAGTAGATCTAAACGGTATATTAAATATAGTTCTAAATAATAGCAGCATATAAACATTTCTGGATAATAGCACCATATAAATAGATAGAATTGATAGTGTTATATGATTATGAAATCTAAATATTAACATTATGTAACAAATAGATTTAATTCACAACATGTTGCCTCCTAAGTAAAAATAATTATAATTATAATGGATAATTATAGATTAATTGCAATAATGTAACTGTAGTTGGATGTTCCGAGAAAGGATTAATTGTTATTATACTATAAATTAGAATGTGATTGAGATATGCAAACACATATAAAACCACATACACACATAATATGAAAGTACATTTGTAGATTATATAACTTTATATACACACATATAAAAGTATATACATGCATATAAAAATGTACCTACACACAAATATTAAGGTACATAAGCATATATAGAGGTACATACATATATATAGATATAAAAGTGCGTACATACATATATATGAAAGTACATACACGTATATATAAAGGTACATACACATATAAATATACATCATCTTCACTAACATGTTTAGCAGAATCCGTTTTGTTAATCATTTTAGATGTGATCTCCACCCCATCCACAACTACGTGCCCCACTCCACCTGTAGCAGGTCCTAACAGCGTAAGACAAAGCCCTCTGGCAGCTACTTACACAGTGGGTATAGTTGGTATTATACAGTAGTTTATGACCTATACTTTTATATTGGTATTATATTAATATAAAATATAATATGCAGTATATCTATAATATGTTATATATAATATACAGTAGCAACATTAAAGTTTGATTCGATATACAATATATATATTAATATGATGTATACAATATATACAATATATATAATATATATATATATATATAACAATATATACAATATATATAATATATATATATATATATATATATATATATATATATATATATATATATATATATATATATATATATATATATATATATATATATATATATATATATATATTATATGACATACAATAAAATTATGATAAAATATATAAAATGATATATATCTAATACATAATAGGATATGCAACATATATTATATTATGATATATATTATATGATATATAATATGATATATAATATATATTATAATACTAGGTCGGCATGATGGTCACCTACACATGTAAAGCAGGCTACAAGATAACAGGTGCTGCAAGTAACTCTGTCACTGAAGGAAAGATTACTTGCCTTAGCTCAGGAACCTGGACTGCCACACCGACCTGTGAACCAAAAGACTGCGGTAAACCAGCGGAGGGCACGAACACCAACCCTGTCGTGACGTCAAACACAAAGTTCCCTGCCACCTACACCTACACCTGTAAGACCGACTATGGTATAGCCACAAGTCTTGTCAGTACTTGTCAGGCTGACGGAACGTGGTCACTAACGCCCCCAACCTGCTCAAGTGAGTGAAGAGACAGGCTATATAACATTACATTGAGAGCAGTTACTATACAACAGCATGGATAAAAAATGTTTTGATTGTCCCACTTTTTTTTTAAATTATGTTGATTTGTTGCTCACATTAGATTTACTTCCAGTTATTCTCTCGACTCGTAAAACTGCCTATACATGCCTGATATCATGCGGTGTTGTCAAATTATAAATCCTGCTTGTGCTTCTTAATACTAGGTTTTGTAAAAAGTAATGGCGCAGTGTATACTTCTTTACCACCCCCTCCCCCTTACAGATTCAAGATGTTGGGATATAGAGAATATTGACATCTGTGCAATTTGTATAGCAAAATAATAAATCAGTTTCAGTGACATGTTGTCCTGGGCTATTTGTAACTCATGCAGTTTCACAGTCACTACCCTTCTGAGAACCCCTGATAGAAAGCTGCTTTTAAAGCGAGCTAAGGACATTAGTCATTTATGGCACAGGAGCAATTATGACTGGATGCTCTTCCTAACATCACCAATAACCTTAGTTGAAGTTTACTAAGCCAGGACTCTAACCCTTATACCACCGCTTTTCCCTCTGGGCTATTCATAGCAGCCATTAATATTCTTGGTATTTACAGAGAACACGTGTTCAGCCTCTGCTCTGCCAACTCTAGCCTTTGCTACCAAGATTGAGAAGGACTACAAGGTGGGGGAGACTGTCACCTACACATGTAATGCAGACTACCGCATAGCTCCTTCTACCGCCACCACAGCTGATCACAGCAGAGTACAGACTGTCACGTGTCAGAGTAACGGCACATTCACTCCGCTCAAATATACTTGTGTCTGTGAGTAATATAATTTGTCTGACTTTTACACCAGCTGTGTGACACATCTATATCGTGTCTGTCACTGGTGTATGACACACATACCTGCTGTACGACATATATGTACCAAATTTATAACACAGATCTATCTGATAGATGACACATCTTCCATGTGTCTGACACGCCTTTTCCAATTTTATGACATGACTATTTGCTGTATGAGACATCTGTCTTATATCTGACACACATATACCTGGTGTTTGACATGCCTATATGGTGCCTGAAAGATCTAACTGATGTCTAACAAGTGTGACACATATATGTCTATTGTATGACTCATTTATATCTCATCTATGCCACAACCATCGGCTTGTGACTTGTACACCTGCTGTATGACACATCTGTTGATGCATGACACATCAAGCTGATGTCTGACAGCTAGTGTGTGACACATACATAGCAAATGTCTGACACATATACCTACTGTCTGACATTTATTCTTTATATATGACACATACAGTATATCTGCTGCATGACACATATACCTAATGTCTGATACATATACCTGGATGTGTCTGACTCATATACTCGCTTTATGACACATCTGTTAATGTTTGACACATATACTTGCTGTATGACACATATATTAATGTCTGACACATATACTTGACCCTATGACAGTGTGTTCTACCTAATGTATAGACAAATACCCCACCGACTGCAAGGACTACTACAGGAGAGACAACCTGTTTGCGGCAGCTGCAATCAGTTGCACAAGTGTAGTCATAGATCCTCAAGGGCCAGGGTTTGGTGCTGGTAACCCCTCGGCTTTCACCGTGTTCTGTTGCAAGGCCAGTTCTACGGAATGCTGCACAGAGGTAAGGAAACTCTAACAACTCTACAACATAACACTACTACAAGTCCAATTCTGCTAATAATAAGACTCTGAGAAGCATTTTGAGATGTTTACTTACTAAAAGGACACTAAAGTTTTACTGTAACTTTTCGAGTCAATTTTTAAACTTTAAAACTGCTTAAGTAATTGTGTGTAAAGTTCAACACTTGTTTTAGTAAACTTTTCAGCATGCTTTTCGCATCTATAGTTTAACTATGCTTTTATTTAGTTAAGCAAAGACATTTCCAAACTAAACTCTAGTAGCCTATTATGTTTTTACATGGCTATTTTTAATTTTTTCTAATAATATTATCATATTATGATATTATTAATGTGATGACTTATGGTACATGGCAACAACATCATTAAAAAAGGCAATCGATAAAAATCACGAAACTCTCTTGAACACTGAGGTAAGCATTATTATAACTTTGAGCTCATGTGTGTTGAATTCTCACAGATTGTGCCAACTTCCGGAACCAGTTTGACTCCTACCGCTGCTCCTTGTGCTGGAGCTACTAGTCCTAGTCTCATGCCAGGTCTCGATTTCACTGCTACTCCTATAAACTCATATTTCTGCGATAGCCCAACCAGTGTGGTGTATCCTATCAGCCATGAGTCCATCACAACTGTAATTGGAAGTTCGATGACTTGCACTCAAACGGTGAGTTTTTAACAGTTAGTTATTAGCGCTTTTAATTTTGACAAGGGCTTTTAGCAAAAACAGCTCACATGAATTACTGATGACTCATGTCTTTCCGCTTTCTTTTCAGGTCGCTGTATCCTGTCCCGCGGCGGTAAAAGCAGATGCTCTAGCTATAAAGAATTATGGCAAGTTTAGTGGAATAGTTTATGGAACCAGCGGTTTGACAACTAGTTCATCTGCTACCAGTACCACCAGCTTTCTAAATGGTCTTTGTGATTGCGCCAAGACTGTACCTGCAACATGCACAACATCAGGGTAATAATGTTTATTCATATAGTAAAAACATTAATGTTTCTTTCTCCAAATATGCTCACTGTGGTTACTAATATTAATTTACATTATAGCCTACACATGTACCATCTTCATGATAATACTCTGTGTTGTCACATTTTAGATGCACCTGCAGTGACAATGATGCTTCCCCTCCTGGTGGCACTGATTCAATGACCTTTGTGCTGACGGCAGCGGACCCACAGTATGTCACTGACTTCCAGCTGACCACACACAATACTGATACTGTTGGTACAGGTTACCTTGTAAATGTCGGAGCAATTTCCTGCTGTGAAACATACACCTCTTAATTACATGCCACATCGACCAATAATATTGCATATAACATTGACCAATCATATTACTCATTACATCGACCAACTAGCTGCTGATGATATGCTGGTGTACCTCTATGACGCTCACTAATAGCCGATCTGATTGGACACACCACCATTTAGTTCCTACTCATTCAACAGATTTATAATATCTTTCGTAATGATGACTATATAGAATCTTTATCTTGAGTTGAACAGTTTGAGGTGCTTACTTATGACAACTGTTTTCTCATATCACATTAATTTATTCTTTTTGCCTGTACTTTCCTATTTTCTTGTATTTGTTCTCATGATAATAAAGTAACAGCCATAAAGCTGCAACCACTGATATTTTAATCTGCACCAACGGTCACTGAGCTCTTTGTAGCTTGAGAGAATTGAGAAAGGTCAACACTTCAAGATGGTTATTCAAAATTGTATAAACACACTTTTAAAACATGATTAACAGGAAGTGTAGACTGCATGCCTCCAAAATCTATACAAAATCAAGTTGTTTGTTACACATGTAAACTTCACAATAATAAAGTAACACCCACGTAGACACTGAAACCATGTAAAACAGTCATATCTATGTCTATCTAGACTTGAGCTCAGCTATACAAAAGTTCAAAACTAAATCTATAAATAATAACTAAAGGGACCTAAAACAAGAGACACAATGGAAATTGTTTACTAAGTTCTAATATACTATATAATTTGGAAGCATTATTGACACTTGCATTAAATAATATAGTTTGTAAATTTTTAAGCGAAAATTAGAATTTGGAATTATAATTCTAATTGCTTCTGTTAGCTATCTTTTAGCAAATAGCTATGAGTAGTTCATTGAATATTTAGCAAGTGTATTCAATAGAGAGAACTGTACTGTATGCACATTTATAGTTTCAAAATTGATGCATGTGTTTGAAAATTTGACTAGCTAAAATAAAATTTGGATATCTACTATGAAAAACCGCTTCATTTCAAATTCCAAAAATGAGCACAATAATGGAACATATTTGATTAGTTAAAGTCAAATTATAGGTTGACTACTAATATAATTTACAAGAAACTAACGCTAAAAGTATAAACTTTCTAGTTAGCACTTCTAGTTGGAGATATAGAGGCTGGTCCTTAGACCCATAACTACAGTATACCCAACATACCAACCTCCAAAGAAAATTATCAAGAGACCCTTAAATTTAGACCTATATATTGCTTTTCATGGTACTTACACTTATCCAATAGCAGCTATTGATAACTCTCAGCCTATAAAAGTTTCATTAAGGTATAATTATACATACCATTTTATATATGGATAGCTGAATATTGTTCAGTCACACTGCCATAAAAAGCTGCACGTCTGCAAGGGAGAGGTTGATTAGTCATCTTTCTCAGCTTTCTCAACGCAGATAGCCGCACACAAAGCTTTCAGCATTCCAGCACAGTATATTATATGCACCCCAATGGGTTAGTTATGAGATAGTATCTCACAGGCTAAGTCACTCTGGTGGCTAAATATTGCTAAAGGCAGCTTGGTTTAAGGGTCTCATATTTGGGTTAGAACTTTAAATTCAGGATCGGCATGAATTATTGCACTCGGTCACCTTTAACTCGGTACTGCTTCAAGCGATTTTCCATGTTTTCACCAATCTATTTAACTGCAGCTCAAGTTCTTGAATTTTCTTAGTGAATTTGGGCATATAATATATAATGTTGAAATTATTGTGAAAATATAACTTTGTTTTGATAAATTTCTCATTCAATCAATGTAAGCTTTTCCCAAATTTCTCAATATTGCACCATAATCAACATCAGACGTCAATTATTGAGAATATTGAATGAGATTTCAGGTTATGTCATAAAATCCAAAAGAGACAGCAAAAGGCCAATAGCAACTATACTATTCACTCCAGTTTTTCTCCCTACCACTGTGTGAAATTTCATCACGTTTAGTTATGCCAAACTCCAATTCCATGTGACCTAAACCTAAACATGAACCATTTTTACACTGTAAATATAATTGTTACATCAATGCAACTATTGCAACACTATTGTGCACCATTACTTTTTCCTTTTTCCAACAACCATGTTACTGGTAAGTAAGGTCTCACTCAACTCAACCGTCTAATGACCCCAGTCAGGAGTTGCCCCATCATGATGTAGTTTGCAGTACCAGAATTCATACTAAAATCAACATATACTTGAAAACTCCTTAGTGCGACCGAGGGAGATTCATGACCTTGATATGACCTCAACATTAGTTTGACCTTGACAATAATATTGAAAAGAGTGTATTAAGTAGAGAGAAATTCTTGTTTTAATAGTCATCATACAGCTGAGTAAAAAATTATAAACACAAATCTGATCACTACTCTTCATAGAAACAACTTAATTACAATAAAATAGCTATCGTCCTATAAAAATATGTACAAATAGTTGCTATGCTGTCAAAGGTTGGCAACTGACCATCAGATACTATAAATATCAAAATACAATAATAAAATAGTAAATAAAACGAAAATTCATACATTATATACAATTAGCTACGATACATCCTAAAATAAGATACAACTTCAAGAAGAGCCAATCTGAGTAGATACTAGTGGATAGATAACTCCAAATAGAAGTAACGATATTAATTAAATGCACATCTAGAAATTAGCATGGCTTGTGAATAGTATACCACAACAGTAGCTCCACCATATACACATCATGCTATACAGTTTGACCTATAAATAAGTTAACAAATATTATATAAATGCAAACGGCTTGAGAAAACATAGTAGTTATGAGCGGTTTCTAGAAATAGAAAGATTCTAGAAATAGACAGTATTTAGAAATAGAAAAACAAAACATTGAAGCTGTCAGCAAAAGCTGCTTTTCTGATAGTCAGCGACATAAAGCGTAGTTTTATACGTCTTATTGCTGTCGCTGGGATCAATTGCAAAGTTCGATGTCGGTTTAGATCGAGAGTCCGCTTGCTTGTTAGACTGAGCACCTTTACTTGTGAGTTTAGCCTTCATTTCATTCAAATTCTGCTGCAATTTACTGTTGGCTGAGTCGAGCTCTCGGATTCGTCTCTCTTGACTCTCAATGATCTGCTCCTTACGAGATATTGCACTTCGCATGTCCTGCTGTTCCTGACGTAAATCTTCCTCAATAGCCAGCAGTCTAAAACACATGTATAGTGATGTCATCAAAATGTGTGATGATGTCATCAAGAAGATATATCGCAATGTCATCAACATCCATGGTAATGTCATCAGTTTGCGCAGTAATGTAAGTAATACAAGGTGTGATGATTCATGACGTAAATTCACGTGACATCGGTATAAAACGTAATAATTGATCAGACATAAAATAAAAATGGATGCATTAATATATCTAAAATAAACATAGTTCCCAATTTATTCGAAACTTTCACTAATTTGTAGAGAAATTGGTTCCTAATTATTTAAAATTTAAATGTAAAACTTAGAAGGCAGTTGCCAGGATCCACAGTAACAAACTCCAAATTAATAGTAACTGTGAATGGAAAGGCTCGTAACTAAGTGAAAGCCACTAGGGTCACTACGAGTACTAAGCTGAAGTGAAACTTATAGTACTGCTACAGGTGAAACTGCTACAGCAGTGCTAGAGTAAACATCTACTGAAGAGGAAAATCATTGGCTCACGATTTTACTAACTATTGAAATGAAGAGTTTGAAATCATAATAAATACCCCATTGGTCTGTATAAAATAAAACAGAGAGAATACATACAATTTATCCCACAGCTAAAGCACCACATGTTAGATGAACAGTGAAGGAGTAGAAAGTAAACTTATAGAGAAATCCAGCAGCAAAGTCTTACCAGCAAGCTGATTGGACAGAACCACTATAAACCAGTAGGAATACCGTTGTTACAGGACAGCGAAGTTTTTGGGATATAAGGGTGAACAGGATTTACTAACACATGCCTCTCATTGGACGGTCGCTGCTCACCTTTGTATTATGTTCTTGATTTGCTCGTCTTTCTCGTGTTGCTGAGCTCTGAGTCTCTCTTCTGATTCGTCGAGACGCGCCTTCCACTCCTCCATCACCTCGTTGGTCTGATCAGCTTGATAGGCTAACTTAGACTCAGTACCAGAGAGTCTAGTCTGAGCTTCCAGCAGCTGCTGACGGAGCACCAGTACCTCCGCCTCGTACTCCTGCTTTATTTTTGACGTCTCGTCTATACTTTTCTGAAGGTTTCTGATTCCTGTTTGCTGACTGTTTAGACTAAGCTGAGATCCCGCCCAGCTTATGCTGCTAGTAGGGGTGTTGGGTCTATCCGCCCCTGACTGATGCTGCAAGAGACCAAGGCAAACACGTTCACCACAAAGTCAGAACAAAAAAACACAGAAACAATAAAAATACTCAAATTACTGATTTCTTTGTGTAACAGAGTACCATCAACAACAACAACAATTATCTTCGACTATTTTTTTTACAAAACTCAAAAAGAAAAATGTAAGAGAGCAGCCGTGGTCTAGAGGTTAAAGCCTAGTAAGCACAAAGTCATGGGTTCGAGCCTTGACAAAGGTCATTGGTGATGTTAGGAAGAGCATCCAGTCATAATTGCTCCTGTGCCACATTTAAATAAGCCTTTAGCCCGAATTAACAAAAAAACCCTTCCATCAGGGTTTTATCACGAGGATACTGACTATAAACTTGTGTGTGAATTTTTTTTACGGAATTTAAAAACACACAATTAAACTTTCTTAGACAGTAACTGTGATACATCATAAGATTAGTAACAGAGTATGTGCTGAAGAGAAGAAAACTTTCAACAAGTGCGAGACTAACCAGTTCAGCGAGCTGATTGGACGTTGGAGAGTCGACAGAAGAACTGCTGCCGTCCGGCTGGGGTCTGACAGCAGTCTCCGGGTACAACTCCATGGCGGGAAACTTAGCGCAGCCGTATCTCTTCTCATCTGCAGACGTATGCAAAGTGTTTATTATTATTTGACTCATAACAATTAACTAAACTAATGACATCATACCATGAAATTGATGATATTACACACTAAAATAGTGACATCACACACTCTGGTGACATCATACAACGAAATTGATGACATCATACCACTAAATTGATAATAGACATTAAACTGATGACATCACAGACTAAATTCTGACGTCATACACTAAATGATGACATAAAAGACTAAAACTGCTTACCACGATAAGATTCTGAATTATCAGCCGACTGAAGGTCATCTGCCGCGTGTTTGAGAGGAGGAAACGACTCCTTCCTGGGAGAGATGTCCATACTGTTGGTGGCGGACAGAGAGTGGGCGTGGTCTATGTGGTGTGGCCGCCCCAGTGTCTGTGTGTGGTCTCTGTGGTTATATCTAGCCAGAGTCATGGGAGACGAACCTTCGCGCTTCACCTCTCCACCTTTCTTATTCCTGCCTCTTAAATTCAAAGAGTTGAATCTGAAAATATAAAACAAGCTCTAAATAATAGCAATAACAAAAAGACAAAGTTATAGCATATCAACACAGTTGTTAGCCGATAGGTACGGTACTGCGGTGTAACACTAGCAACTCACTTGTTGGGAAGTGGAGTGAACTCTAGCGAACTACCAGCCTCACTTCCTGCCTTGTGTCTGGGGGAGGTCAACATGGAGCTCGTACTGTGTTTAAATGCCGGGTTGACAAAGGCTAACGGCTGGTCTTTGTTAACTGGCTGTAGACTCACCGGTTTAGCTGTAGGTAGCCAATCAAAAGTAAGATTACACAGAGTGGTATACTCACTGGATTATACAAGAAGGTAGAGGAATATTGAAGATAATCAAGTGTAACATAAACCACCCTGAATTGATATACTCAGTAGGCCTAAAGGAGTAAGTGAAGGAGACATACAGACAGACTGTGAGACATATAGACAGATTGTGAGAAACACACAGACATACTTTGAGAGACATACAGACAGACAAATATGAGACATACAGACAGACTGTGAGAGACATACAGACAGACAAATATGAGACATACAGACAGACTGTGAGAGACATACAGACAGAACATGCATGAGCTCACCGCCAACACCAGCACCACTGTTTATTAATCTGCTGGTAGTTGTGGTTGGTTGGGTACTGCAAACTGAAACAATGAGATCAGCATTTATAGAAGCTGGAAGACCACTAGCCCACAGTATGTGCATAAATATGGGGTAAGATCAGTTCTATTTGACTTTAGAAGCACCAAATGCCTTTGAAAAGCATTGGCAGCATCTCACAGACTAAGGCAGCAGTCTCTAACCAATCAGCATTAAGATAGTTATGACAGCAGGGCTAAGACTATAGGGTATCCTGCAAGCAGCTGCCGCCTAATAAAAATACCTTTTCTCAGGTTTTTAAGGTCGATGTGTGGAGGAAGGTCGTCCGCATCAGTTTCAGACTTACAGTCAACTTCGGTGACATTTGTCTCCACCTCCAAGAAAGGAGTGGATTCAGATTGTATTAGGTGAGCGGGGTTTAGGTGGGTACTTGAGCTAGCAGCATTCAAATCATCTCCGTCATCCATATACGAGATGAGGTCAATGTAGTCCCCTGCACCAAGCACACAGACAATGTGATAGCAGCGGTAGTGGTAGTGGTAGTAGTAGCAGTGGTAGTAGTAGTAGTAGTAGTAGTAGTAGTAGTAGTAGTAGTAGTAGTAGTAGTAGTAGTAGTAGTAGTAGTAGTAGTAGTAGTAGTAGTAGTAGTAGTAGTAGTAGTAGTAGTACTAGTAGTAGTAGTAGTACTAGTACTAGTAGTAGTAGTAGTAGCAGTACTAGTAGTAGTAGTAGTAGTGGTAGTAGTGGTAGTAGTGGTAGTACTAGTAGTAGTAGTAGTGGTAATAGTGGTGGTAGTAGTAGTAGTAGTAGTAGTGGTAGTAGTAGTGGTAGTAGTAGTAGTAGTAGCAGCAGCAGTAGTAGTGATAGTAATAGTAGCAGTAGCAGCAGTAGTAGTGGTAGTGATAGTAATAGTAGCAGTAGTAGTAGTAGTAGTAGTGGTAGTAGTAGTAGTAGTAGTAGTAGTAGTAGTGGTAGTAGTAGTAGTAGTGGTAGTAGTAGTGGTAGTAGTAGTAGTAGTAGCAGCAGCAGTAGTAGTGATAGTAATAGTAGCAGTAGCAGCAGTAGTAGTGGTAGTGATAGTAATAGTAGCAGTAGTAGTAGTAGTAGTAGTGGTAGTAGTAGTAGTAGTAGTAGTAGTAGTAGTGGTAGTAGTAGTAGTAGTGGTAGTAGTAGTGGTGGTAGTAGTAGTAGTAGTAGTAGTAGTAGTAGTAGTAGTAGTAGTAGTAGTAGTAGTAGTAGTAGTAGTAGTAGTAGTAATGTTTTAGACACACAGTGACAAAATAAAGTAAAACATACGGGAACAAAGCAGTTGCTGTAACACAAAATCCCAACACAAATAATGTATTTGAACAGGACAGCTAACAAAAACGACCAGGAAAAGGAAAAGCAAAGCAAATAAATTTGTTCAGATTGTCAAATGCAGGGTTATAAATAGCTTTTTGAAACAATATTTCAGTCAAACAATAATCTACTGAACAATCTTACTGAACAAAACTGAATGTTTCAAATTATATTATAAGTTCAACAAACTGGATTGTGCATACTAGACTAGGTGTCACTCTAGACTATGTGTTACAAAGTGTCATACTAAACAAGGTGTCACAGCCTGTTTTTCTGACCAGGTGTCATTAAGTGCCACAAAGTGTCACTTTAGATTATGTGTAATACTAGGCTAGGTGTCACACAGTGCAATATCTATGTGTCATAAAGTGCCACAAGGTGTCACTCTAGACTAGGTGTGATAAAGTGTCACAAGGTGTCACACAGTGTCAGGATATAACATCAGCAACAAGTTCCCTGTCAAGCAGCTACACCACGACTACTAGCAAAGGACTACACATTACATACTAGGAGAAAGGGTGGGGTGAGGGGACAGCCGTAAGTTGTACATACATTAGACAAGAGCGAGCTAACCCAGCCAGGCCTACCTTCTACAATGTAACAGGTAAGCACAGGTAAGACAGGTAAATGCTAGAAGAAAGGCACCCAAACCAGTGACCAGCAAGTTTTAGCATGCAGATAGCCTCAGTTCTCAACTTACCATTCACTAAATCGTTGGCTGTCAACACCCTGTCCCACACTCTGTGTCTGACGACTTTACGAGAACCCGTAGAGCTTGTAGACCTCATTGTGTCTGTGTCGCTACGGTTACTGATATCTGCATCCGGATCCTTTGGTCTTCCTGTGTGTTGAGTAGATGGAGTCTACAGAAGAAAAGTTTATAACTTACACTGCCACGTCATATCAGTAACGTACACAGTATATCAGTAACGTACACAGTATATCAGTAACGTACACTCTATATCAGTAACGTACACAGTCTATCAGTAACGTACACATCTCATCTACTGACCTGAGTGAGAGGGTGACTAGATTCCTGTCCTACGGTTAGACTCGGTCTCTGTAAACTGCCCGAGTAATGAGAGAGGGAGGGTCCAGCACTTCCCGCATGAATGTTCTTAGCACTTCGCACGTTCAGCTGTTTACCGGGCAGAGGACGACAGGTGTGGCTGGGCTAGAATATACATTAACCTCTACAGAGTATAATACATACATTAACCTCTACAGAATATAGTATATACATTAACCTCTACAGAGTATAGTATATTCATTAACCTCTACAGAGTATAGTATATTCATTAATCTCTACATAGTATAGTATATACATTAACCTCTGCTTAGTATAGCATAAACATTGAGCTCTACAGAGTAGATAGCATACACATTGAGCTGTACACAGCATAGCATCAACCTTGTATAATCATTAACCTCTGCATAGTATAGCGTAAACATTGAGCTCTAAGGTGTATAAGCCGGGAATCTACCTGATAGCCTGAACTAAAGTCAAGAGTCTTATCTTGACTCAGCTCCACATATTCATCAGACTCGGGGCGGGGTAGGCCGGGCACCGCAAGACTTGAAGATTGCTGACTAGATATAGAAGACCGGCTCTCCTCTGCTGGATTCTGTGGGGAAACCAGATGACTGGAATACACTAGCTACTAACGGTACTAGTTACTAGAGGTACTAGCTACTAGAGGTACTAGCTACTAGAGGTACTAGCTACTAGAGGTACTAGCTACTAGAGGTACTAGCTACTAGAGGTACTAGTTACTGATACTTTTAATAGTACTGCTGCAAATTCTACTACTACTACTAGTAGTAGTAGAATTTGCAGCAGTACTAGTAGTAGTAGTACTACCACACTACTACCACTACCGCTACTACTACTACTACCACTACTACTACTACCACTACTACTACTACTACCACTACCACTACTGCTGCCGCTCCTAAGCATGACACTGACAATATCAAAATAACTCACCTTGCTGCCGGTGTTAGAGTTCAACTCCTCTTGTATGTCGTTGAGAATTGGCACCAGATCTGCAAACTTTTCTCTCTTGTCTTCCGTTTCCAGGTTTTCATTGAGCAGAGAGTGGAGGAGAGAGAGGTGTTTGCCTGAGTCTATGTAACCTTCGAACTGAGTGAGGGGGTAGCTGTGGTCAGACGACTACAAGATACAAGTGAAGCTCAGTCTAAGAGCATTCTAAAGACTGAGAGAGGAGCTAATATACTCAAACAGTTGAGATGAGATGACGAGAGAACTAACGGAAATCTGTTTGAGAAAGTTCTGCATCTGGTTCCACTCCCTCTCCACGAAGTCGTTCATGAAGAGCATGTAGTCCTCCTTGGAGCCAAACTTGGTGAAGTTGGCTAGCGACTGTAGAGTCTTGGCTACCAGAGTGAAGTTTCTAGACTGTCTATCTTCGGGCAGCTCCTGCATAAATAATATAATATGATATACTGTAATATACTATGATATACTGTGATATCATGTAATATAATATACTGTGATATACTTTAATATACTATGATATACTGTAATATACTATGATATACTGTAGTATACTATGATATACTGTAATATACTATGATATACTGTAATATACTATGATATATACAATAAA
This sequence comes from Bugula neritina, assembly GCA_964035545.1. Classification (NCBI taxonomy): domain Eukaryota; kingdom Metazoa; phylum Bryozoa; class Gymnolaemata; order Cheilostomatida; family Bugulidae; genus Bugula; species Bugula neritina. The sequence continues at coordinate 8,320,693 of OZ037772.1, read as the reverse complement.
GAACATACTGACCTGACACAAGCCGAACAGACTGGGAGACATGATGGCCGGACAGATAAACCTGAGGAAGATGCAGGCAGATATGAGATTATCAGAGACTTCCGTCTTCTTCATGTGTTCACACTGACGTCTGAATGAGGTGAACACGTCTCTCAGCTCACTGGAAATTAGTAGAACTATGCAATATGGCTGCCAGACTATGTCACATTAGAACTATGCAATATGGCCGCCACATTATCTCATTATACACAGTAAAACTATACAATATGGCCACCAGAGCACTGGACAACGTGGAGTATGATGCAATACCTGGGAAAGTAGCAATGAGAGTTGATAATTCTGCCCCAAACCATCTCGCAGTAACTAACCAGGTTACACTGGTTCCTCTGAAGCATGGCGTTGTTCTCTAGTCGACCCGGATCAACCTGCAGCAGGTGCATCACCAGTTAGTAGGAGTTGTGTGCTCACAGAAACTAACCAATAGGAAACGGGCCAACACTTACTAATAGAACAGACAACTCTTACCTCACAGCTGTCTTCTGAGTCTAGCAACAGGCGAATGAAGTCCTCTAAAGTGTCGTGTAGATATTTATTGCCTACTAATTTCATGTATGCCTCTATGGCTTTTGTAGCTATGGTGTTACCTCGTAACATGAGGTTGAGGTTTTCTAAAACGAGGCGAGAATGATGACTCATCAATGGCACTTCGGAGCTAGATGTATTTACACGAAGTATAAACTTAATTTCATAATATTTAGACATCATGGCAGCCAGTGTACTGGATTGGTTACCAGATGATTGATTAGATATAAACACATGCAGAGCTTTACATTATACTCTATGTTAATGTATAGCACTTGGTTGGTATAGCATATCAACTCCACTCTGAACTAAACACTATAGTCCCAGCATATAATCACAGCACTAACAGTCACAGTCATAGTAGTTACAGTATATAATAGTCACAGTTTTGATAGTCACAGTGCATAGTTACGGTATATAGTAGTCACAGTACATAGTCATAGTATACAGTCACAGTACAGTAAAATTTACTAATAGTCACAATACTATAATAGTCACAGTACACAGTCACAGTAGATATAGTCACATTATACAGTCACAGAGGGGTCACACTCACCGTGTTTAGGAACCTCAGATATGACAGTGTCACAGAGAAACCTCCTAGCCAGCTGTTCTCGCTGCAGGATGTGCACCAGACTACAGGCTATGTCTTCCTTGGCCCTTACCGACAGCATCGGCTCCAACCCTTCCACCAGACTCTGGTAGTTGGCCTTCACGTACTTCACCAGGGGGTTGTAACACGCTAGAGGCAGGATCTCCACAGTCTGGTATCTGATCTTCAGTCTTATCTGCGGCAGCTCTGTCTTGCTGTCTCTTATAGAGGACTTACTGTTGACTAGTGAAGGAGGGCTGAGTGTGTGCCTGCGACAGCGAGTATATTGTACAGATATATTACACATATTATATTACAGAATACTACATATATATTACTGAGTATTACTGGGTATAAAAACTCAGACAAGTTTATAGTCACTATTCCTGTAAGAAAACCCTGATAGAAAGGGTTTTTTAAAGCTGGCTAAGGACTTATTTAGGTGTGACACAGGAGTAATTATGACTGGATGCTCTTCCTAACATCAACAATGGCCCTTGTCGGGTTCAAACCCATGACTTCGTGTTTACTAGGCAAACACTCTAACTTCTAGACCACAGCTACTCCCACAGAGTATTAGAGACATATTACTAAGTTATACATAGACATATTAGGCGGTGTTACAGATATATTACACAGATATATTACTGCAATATATTACTGAGTATCATACACATATATTACTGAGTATTATAGATATATTACTGCAATATATGACTGAGTATCATACACACATATTACTTCCTATCATACAGGTATATTACCACACAAACTCTGCTAACCCACTACAGTATACTATCGAGTAGATCTCACCATTTCTCTAGGAGTTGTCTACTTGTAAGTTCAGCTACTGGTATAGTGACATAGCCTATCTGACTAGTCTTATCCCGCCTCTTCTTTTTATCTGCTTCTCTGTGCAGAGTGACAGTGAGTGACTTAACACTGGGCAGGTTGCTGCAACACAAAGAGTAGAACATAACCTAACAAGAACAACAATAAACAAAGTAACATTTGCAACAATAAACAACATTACATCACAGCTGCAAAGCTTTACATGAGGGTACATTTATATGATCAAAGTTTGAATATTGAAAACAGCTGCCCTGCACAAACCAGCTGTTTTGTAGACACATGATTGGAATAACTAACTTCAACTGGGAGAGCTAACACTGTGGACAGCAATGCTAGTATCTTAGACATTGGTTAAACAGATAAGCTGCTTGGGTAAATAGTGGCTAGATGATTAGACGAGTGAGTGAGTGAGTGAGTGAGTGAGTGAGTGAGTGAGTGAGTGAGTGAGTGAGTGAGTGAGTGAGTGAGTAGGTGAGTGAGTGAGTGAGTGAACCAGAATTTAATAATAAAATAAAAGAAGGTGGGCTATCTCAATTTCTCCACTACTGCGATTAAGTGGTGAATAGAATGGGAAAACAAGAGTGAAAGTGAGTGAAAGAGTAGGCATACCGTATAGACCTGCCCTACGCTAAGAGGGTGAGTGAGACGCTATGCCACTGTCAGTAAAATAAGCAAGTGAGGTCCCAAACTTTACATCAAAATAAGTAATGTTGTCAAGTCTTGTTGAATTTAAACCACAACATACTGTTCTATACCCCCAAATCACCCACAGTTTCTTAGCACAAGGTAAGCTTATTACACGAATAGACAAACAGACAGACACTCACTCAAAGTCGAACTGCTCTCCCCAGAACAGCATTTCCCCTTTGGGTTTGGTGGAGGTTCGAGCGTAGAGAGCTTTATCCAGAGAGATTTCGCAATAGTATCTCTTTTTGTTGGGGCAATTCTTTGCCTCCTGTACCCACACTTTGAGGGACACGTCAGACCGCCTCATCTGTTCCTCTCCAGGATTCACGGTCTTTCTTAAACTAAACACAACCATATTATATTGTAAAGAACCTATTAACATGTGAACAGAATATTCACCCACATAATTATATGCAGTTTTCACCAATGCAAATTTGTGGTGCAACCTACATGGGAGTACACAATATACCACACAGAATATTCCAGTAAATTTCAATTTACTAGTACATAGTTTTCACTAGTACTAGCACATACTAGTACATGGTATTTACTAGTATAGGTACATAGCATTCACTAGTACTAGTATATAATAGTATCTACAAGTAAAAAATCAAGACCCCAGGCAGCCATCAACCTTTTCTATAAGGCAGCCATTAGATGCTAGGTTAACCATCAAAAGGAAATAGTCAATTGATGTTCTATTAATCATACGACTAGTGATTCGACAGCTGCTCGTATGCTATACTATTACTAGTTATTATACACACAGGATGATACAGATGTTTATCTGCTGCAATGTAAGTGTGTAAGTCATAACCTCCATGAGTAAGTTATATTCTAAACATACGCCTCATACAGTTACGTACATTTACTAGTCACATTACATACTAGCTGACTGAATCACGTACAAGGCCCATAAAAAGTATCATTCTGAGTGAAACTCAAATGATTCAATAACCGTGACTCAAATGACACAGTAATTCGGACTCAAATGAACTAGCCCAACTACGTCACCACACTCGTGAGTGAGAAATCGTGACTTAGAAGGTCATCAATTACTAAGGGTATAGAATAGTATTCTCAGAGTGACCACATGCTGAGTTGGGCAATAAGTAGCAACATAGAACTAATAAATGACCCTCTTGACCTACTAATGATTTAAGAAACGAGTTTCAGTTGACAAGTCTTGATTTAGCAAAGAGCAGACGGCAGGCGCCTTTGTGATGGAAAACTATTTTATATTTTTGAAAACAAGGAAAAATTCAAGTTTAATGCTTTGATGGGTTTTTACAGACTGCAGGAAAAAATTGCCATTTGTTGTCAAGCCCAAATATTTGTAAACCAAGTACTGGCAGTAATGGAGAAATTTGGAAAAGCCAGTGTTCTAGATGAAAACCATACTAAACCCTGTTCTGGTAATTTTTACCAGTACCCAAACCAAAAATTCAAAATTTAAGAACTGACAATGTATATAGAGAAAGTTCTAGTAAAACTTGATGGCACGAGAAGTAGTATGAAGCAGAAGTATCACTAAATCATACATTATAAATCAAAGCTCAGCAAAAACCTGTATTTCTAGAATAACACTAGAAGCAGCACCGAGTTGGAGGTAACTGATTACAGATTTGTATATACTGTACGTCTATACAGTTGTCTGAACTCCAGACCTGAGACCCCCCAACCAATGCACTTAGTAACCTCCAACTCAGTGCTGCTTCAGGCGATTTTGCATCTCTAGACCTAGTAGTTGAGAGAAACACATGTAAAAGGTAACAGTGACCTACAAACAACCTGCAAGGACGAGACACTCTGTAAGCGGTGAGGTCACGAGTGGTGAAGGACAAGCACAGCACAGAGTTGATCGGCATCGCTGCCAGCTGATAGTCCGAGAAGTGAGCTAGTGTAGAGACTATAGTGTAATCCAGCAATAATCCCAAGTCTTGCAGGAAGTAACAATATTAATAGCCCTGTTCTCTAAACGGGCAGGTATAATCCACTTTCTAAGAGTTCTGTGAAGTTATTTTACTACTCCATATGACATGAGGTGTGAAACTTCATTTATATAGATAGAAGACTCCATTCTGAGAAATTAGTCCAGGCGAATACCATTTATAATCCGGTAAGTGAGAGTTCGCGATCAAAAGTAGTAGGTGAAAAGCACGCAACTGATAAAATGAATACAATTATGATAAGTCCCAGTGACTTTGCTTTTTGTACACGCGTATAGTGTTACACGAGCCAACCTTCTCGCCGAGCGAACCAAACGTAATTACTAGAAGCTTACAATCACTAGTTTGATTGCTTAGATAATGTGATATCACCCGCGTTCATCAAAGATTTCGGCTAGGCAACCCTTCACGCTAATTAAGTATGCTGCCACCATTATCTAGTGCAGGGGAGAACCTAATTGAATCAAGCAGGTGTGCAATTCATTATTCAAAAGAGATCGAGGAAGTCTGCAGGTGCCCGTATTTTTTCGTTGATTGATGTGATGATCTTACTCTAAAGTAGTTCCGTAGTTACGCAAAAAACTGACAATTTTTAAAATCATAAATTTTAAAGGAATGAAATGCAAATGATTTACTGAGTTCCAACCCTATCCTATACCTGTGCCCACCCAGCCAATAGTTGCGGCTGTACAGCCTGTTCAATTCCAAACTACCATGGCCAGATGCTATAAAAGTTACACTGAAACACAACTTGTGACCAGCTAACCACAAAGTGAGAGTAGAGATATAGCACACATCTGAAGGGTCTAAGACACTCCTTAAAATTTAGTTATGTTTACATATGGCCAGATAACATCAACATGATACCGTGACATCTCTACCCTGGCAAGTTCCCCAATATGACAACATTTTACACCAGGTATCACTAGACAAGCTGCATGATTTACTCCCCCTACAGTATACCTAAACTATAACTAAACTACACCTAAACTACACCTAAACTATACTACAGTATACCTAAACTACACCTAAACTATACTATATTATACCTAAACTGTAACTAAACTATAATAGAGTACACTCTAACTATACACAAACCATACCAAAACTACACCTAACCTATACACACATATGTTTTAGACCTCCATCCCTGTGAGAACCCCTAATGGGGAAGGTTTTCTCAAGCATACTAGAGATTGAATTCCCTAGTGGTATAGGAGAAATTGTAACTTCCAACCCTACCTATAACATCACTGATGGCTTTTACTATGAACTGTTGACCTTGTGTTCACTAACATCTAGACTTGATGTGTTTACCAAAACTACACTCATTTTGTATGCCTATTATGAAACTACCTTAGGTATATCCTGTATCATGTGTACCCATCTTGTACAAGTTTTACTAATCTAATACTCAGTATGCTATATACTTACTAATCTAATACTCTGTATATTATATACTTACTAATGTACCAATACTCAGTATATTATATACTTACTAATGGACCAATACTCTGTATATTATATACTTACTAATGTACCAATACTCAGTATGTTATATACTTACTAATCCAATACTCAGTATATTATATACTTACTAATCTACCCAATACTCCAAGTCCCCCAATATCATCATATCTCTGTCTAGACTCATTCTTTATCACTTTGATGTACAACTGTGATTACACACTACTACATCCACAGTAGTTCATAACCAATAGTAGTAGTGACACTATCAGTAGTAGCACTGGTAGTAACTAGCAGCAGTAGCAGTGAGACTGCAATGTAACGCAGTGCATCACTGCACAAGGTGCGTCTCCACTACTTTCACTACTGTACGAGCGACCTCAAACCTTACTAACTCGACTCTCACTCTGCTATTATACACTCTATTATGTAGTGTCTATACAATATTAATGTAGCAGAAAAGCATTCAACTGTGTTCATTAGCATACGCTGCAGCACACATTAGCATACTGCTCGTGTGTTATTAAAACATCAATCAATGTTTTCCACCAACAAAGAAAACAAAAGGCAATTAAGAATACATCTCAGATATACACACTGATGTCTCATTCACCGCACTGACCTCTGAATCATTTCTGTCTTCCTAACTAGTAGCAAGGACAGCTGTCTCCTAATTAGTCTCTAATTAGAACTAATCTGTAAGCACATCTGCGCGCAGTCAAGGCTGCGCACTCAGTGCTGCGTCCACTCACGTGAACTAGCTAAGTTTAATCATCGTGGGAGTAGTATAGTATACAGCTATCAATGTTAGTATATCGTAACCTTATTAGTGACCAGCCAATCAGGAAGCAAGAGTGAAAGTACAGCTGCCGGAAGTTCACTTTTGATGGTCTGATGACAGAGTAGAGCCAAAGATTGTCATCCCATCAGATACGGAACTGCTTTGCCTGGCCTTTTGTTGGCATGCAAAGCATTTCTTTATCTTATACATAACTACCTTGTTAGCGAGCAGGCAGAGCATTGTGGGGACAACTTTCAAAAATTAAGTCATGCATGAGAACTTGAATATTTTTTTCAGTTTTATAGAAGAAGTTAGTACCTGCAGCATTATTCTAGTATAGCCCAAGTATGAACGTGTTTACTTAAATCAGCAGGCACATGGCTAACTTAAACAGCTGTAGCAGGAACTACCCATGTTGCTAAACCTTCAATAGAATTGATGTAGAGGACACAACTCCTATCAGCTGTGATCAACTGGTTGTTATATTGGGCGATGGAGATGCCCACTAAGGAAATAGAGAGATTCAAAATTTCCAAATCGTTCAAGCAACAGCTGAACTTTTTTCCTTGAACAGGCAAGACACAAAATTATTAGCAACTACATTCTAGCCAATGACATAGTATTGCTACATAAAATAACATAACACTAGTCTTCAATTCCCTAATGTTCTTGTATAGCAAATATACTGCAAGTTTGAGATGGGAATACAACTCTAAAGCTGTCTACAGTCTCAATGAAACAGCCTGAAAATATTAAGATACAAGTTTCAAGGTATATTAAGGGGAAGGAGGGGGGGGGGTGTGGCATACTGTAAAGGTTAACAAATTGAATGCTAATAATTATATTGAAATGTCATAAATTTCACAGTGAAGTAAAAAACAGTTTTGACTTGAGAATAATTTTTTAAACTTTCAGCCCAAAAGAACTAACAGCAATCCCAGATGGTTGGAAGATATTCCAACTAAGCGTAGGGCCACACAGGGTGTATTTTCGAAAACGACAATTTGCACTACAAGTAGAAAAAGGTGTCCACTGTACACTAGTTACACATGAATCATTCAGCACTAAAGAAAAGTGGGCCTGCTAAATTAGCCAGTCAATTGAGTAACAGAAAATATTCGAACTTTTTAAAAATTTTAAAAGTTGAGTTGAATATATCTAGCACCAGTTGAGGCAGCGCAGTTTCTGTGAAACCAGCCACAGGGCAGAATTCTGGAGACCCATCTATCTACTTCTATTCATCATAATACAATAAACTATAACATATTATATTAATATAGCTTATAATATAACATAATATAAAATAGCACAACATAACATACTATAGTATAACTCAATGTAATATATCATTAGATTCCTCTATATTATATATATTAAATAATTACATGCCTCTATATTACATTATATAATACAATTCAATATAATCCTGTGTGAAGGAATAAACTGAGAGAAATAAACTCACTGATTGAGCCACTGTGAAGCCTCCTCAGAATTCCTACAGCTATAGTAAGTACATGATCCTGCAGAGGAAGTCAGTCTGATGCAGTTACCCTCTCCTAGCATGCTTCTGTGAAGAGGTGTTACCTGCAGATATATTATATATACATATCTAGAGTGTTACCTGCAGATATATTATATATACATATCTAGAGTGTAACCTGCAGATATGCTTATACATGTATACATATCTAGAGTGAAACCTGCAGATATGTAAAGTGTAACCTGCAGATATGTAGAGTGTAACCTGCAGATATGTAGAGTGTAACCTGCAGATATGTAGAGTGTAACCTGCAGATAAGTATAACCTAATATTATATATACATAGATCCATACATATATATTATTAAAGGTTTTTGTTGTTATATTATATTATATAATGATTTACTAACATAATATTAATATATATTTTTAACATATAATTTTCATATTATTGATATTTCAACGGATACGCCATTTTTAAAGTGACTGAACTTCTGATACAATTTTTTTAAATATGCAGAGCAGATATTTCTTATAAATCCTAATCATTAAACTCCTCTGGAAGTTATTTACACTACATACTATATATTCACACATGTACATTAGGAGTTATCTACACTATGTAATATATATTTAGAGTTAGCTGCACTACACACTGTATATTAGAAGTCATCTACACTGCATACTATATATATATATACACCTGTACATCAGGAGTTATCTACACTATGTGGTATATATTTAGAGTTAGTTGCACTACACACTGTATATTTAGAGTTATCTAGACTACACACTGTATATACACACACCTGTACATTAGAGTTATCTACACTACACACTGTATATTCAGAGTTATCTAGACTACACACTGTATATTCAGAGTTATCCACACTACACACTGTATATACACACCTGTATATGTCCATCTCCCAGGTCCACACTCGGTATTCTACCGGCAGCCACCAACAGACTCTCGTAACTCCTTGCAGATTGTACCTTCCTGTCAAAAGAACCAGGGCACCGTATAGTAGTATTATCACAGCAAGTGCAGCGGGTGCGAGACAGGACTAGGGGAGGCAAGGCTATAGCCTGAGTGTCAACCAAACACCGCACTACCTCTTTTCCAACCCTAGACCTACGATAACTTCCTCGAAAAGCTTTCATCGCACCAACAGTATGTATCAAGTGTCTTAACTTATTCCAGTCTTTTCTCTTGGAGGTAGAAGAATGTGGCAGCTTATGATTGAAAGAATGAGACTTAGTTATGTGAGAGTGAGAAAGATGTGAATTAGGGGTGGTGGAGCGTGCGTCCCCAGCCGCGTGTGTAGACTGGGTTCCATTGAGTTGAAGTCTGCTACGGTATCTGGCTGTGGGCCCGTAGTCCCCGCCTACACACAGGTAGTTATCTCGGGAGTTGTACACCCTTGGGTAGTCACTGTCAGCAACAGCTATGTGGTCCATAGACTTAGAGTGTTTCAACGGACTGGCGAGCCAAGTCGGGTTGTTATTCACTTCCTTCTTGAACTTGTCCCTAACGGATTTGTACTTGGCCCTGTGCCCGGTATTCTCCTTATCGCAAGGAGCCGTAGCTTTTACCATGGAAACCTCAGGGGCACAGACCACACAGGAAGTATCTGCTGAACAGCCACACGTCTGCGCTAGCTTTGACCTTGTCACATAGTCTCCGCCTACACTTGAAGCTAGAGAGCTGTAATCCACTGATACAGGACTGTATATCGTGGGAGATGCTTCTTGTCTAAATCCATAAGTGGTGTAGTCTGAACATGTGCTCCCCTGCCTGGCTACGCCCCTTCTGATAGTGGAACCCCTGGTCAAGGAGTGCATAGTTCCCGGAGACCAGCTCTCCACATGGTGCAAAGCAGGTTTGGACGCCACTTTACTGTATACTACCTGGGGAGCTGACCCTGCGGCAGCAGACGACGAGTTGGTTGATTTTGCACGACGGTTGGCCCAAAGATGTCTGCCAGGAGCGTAGCCATTTTGTGTTGACATGATTTGAATCACAAGAGATGTGCTACCTGAGACTTGAAGTAGCGAACCTCATAGCGTCAGAGTGCTAGTATCTCAACTAGTCCTATTATTTGTTATGTCCTGTAGATTACAGTTGATGTCTAGTTTCTGTAGATTACAGCTAGTAGGTGATATAAATTATGTAAATTATGGTTAATAGATGTAGTTTCTGTAGATCACAGTTGGTGGATAAAGTTCCTGTGGATTACAGCTAGTAGAAAGTTTAGTTTTTGTAGATTACAGTTGATAGGTGTCTAGTTTCTGTGGATTACAGCTAGTAGATGTCTAGTTTCTGTAGATTACAGCTAGTAGATGTTTAGTTTCTGTAGATTACAGTTGATAGATGTAGTTTCTGTGGATTACAGCTAGTAGAAAGTTTAGTTTCTGTAGATTACAGTTGATAGATGAAGTATTTTCTGTGGATTACAGTTGGTGGATAAAGTTCCTGTGGATTACAGCTAGTAGATGATGTAGTTTCTGTAGATTACATCTAGTAGAAAGTTTAGTTTCTGTAGATTACAGTTGATAGATGTCTAGTTTCTGTAGATTACAGTAGATGTCTAGTTTCTGTAGATTACAGTTGATAGATGTCTAGTTTCTGTAGATTACAGTTGATAGATGTCTAGTTTCTGTAGATTACAGTTGCTGTCTAGTAGAAGAAGTACTGAAGTGAATGAAAGGAAGCTGTATTGGAGATGATCGAAAGGCATGAGTGCTCAAGTACAAATGAAAAGAATGCTCGGATATGCCGCGGTGCCTAACTATACTTTGGTATGCCGAATGACGACACGTATGGGAGTGGAGTAGATGGGATGGAGATTAACACGATATTATATTAACACCGCATTATATAGAAGATTGCGACTGTATCATAAATCATTATTCAGTATCCCCTACACACTATAAATCATGCCGTTGCGAGATATAGCTGGAATGGGTAGAGATAAGATACATTGTATGTATTAATGAGACTTCGTGCTAAGATCATTTTTCATGTTAATTATCAGAGAGAATGTACGACTAGATGTCAGGGAATCAACACTCAATGTTGTCCAGGGGAGATAATTGCTAATACTTAGTCAACTTTCCGCTTTCTTATGGTTAATTATTTCCACTGGTACTAATCAAAGGGAATTAAACATATTTGTAAATGTAGATGCTCTAAACCCACTTGACAAAAGTACTATAATTAAGAATGATTTTAATTGAAAATTGGAAGCACACCAGTCCTATAATACAAGCATAGAGAGTTTATAATACAAGCACAGCAGTTTTATAATAGAAGCACACCAGTCCTATAATACAAGTACAGTATCTCTATAATACAATCATAGTAACTCTATAATACAAGCTGTAATACGAAAACTGTGTAATACATAATCGAGTAATTAGCAGTATTACAGTGCATCTTAATATAAAGACACAAATCCTAACTCTTCTGTGCTACACTTGCCCCCCCCCCCCTTGTAAAGACAAAAAGAGCTTATCTCAGAAACAGAGTTGCAGACGACAATAAACATGGAGCAGTTGAGCACTTCAACTAACAACCGTGAGAGAGCATTTAACACTGTTAGACATCAATGAAGGATCACCAGGTGAGAGAATATGAACACTGTTAGATGTCATTGAACACCATCCATAGATCATGCAAAATTCAAGACATGGTGCAGAGGCTACGATAATACTACCTATAGATGCATGAATGGTACAGAGTTGGTGGTGAATGAGTGTAGTAGTTCGGGAATCTGACGCTTGGAGTTATGTCCTCAACTCCAAACTTGAGACCCCAAATTACTGCACTCATTCACCACCAACTCAGAGCTGCTTATAGCACCATTCTAGATGCACACTATGAGACAAGGTGCTGAGGCTATGAGACATGGTGCTAAGACTATGAGACATGGTGCTAAGGCTATGATATCGTTAGAGCTTTGCTGTTACTTGAGGAACTGCTAAGATTAGAGAATATCTTCCAGATTATCATAAAAGAGAGATTAGCTAGTCAGGTTTAATCTATCGCAAGTATTAATAAATTAGCACTGTATGAAAATTCTCTCCAAACAGGAAACGCTTTGAATACCGAGAGAATCAGAATATTAACACAACACTCCAGTGGTGAGGCTTTTTGAAAATGGAGAGATTTTTAGAATTGTTTCATTTTGGTAACATCCAAGATAAAGTAGCTTTACACATCACTCTAAAGGCCCGGGCACACTTTGTAACTTCAAAAACAGAATGTCAATGCCATTTCGTTTAGTCAATACCCATTCACATACTCCACGAAAATATATGTTTTTAAAAATAGCTGAGATTTGAAATTCCGTCCGCCATTTCATCAAAGTGTGCCTGGGCCTTTCAAATCTAATGGGTGGTGTACACTATACAACACAGGAATGTGTTTAGAGAAGCTACTGCATTGAAATGCTGTAACAGGTACTTAGTGAGATGATACAATCACAAGTTGGGATAAAGATGCTTAAATTTCAATAAATTAGGTTTTTATGTTCGTGCATGCACTGATTTTTAACAAAAGAGAGTTATGTGATGCATTAGAATAAGAGGAAGTCCATGTGAGAAGGGAATGTGATAGCCCAAATTCTTCATTTTAGCTAAGGTTGGGTGAGCATAGTGGAAGAATCTTAGAATCAGTCAAGTTCTCAGTCCATATCCACAAATTTATTCAAAACTTTTCCAAGGGTGATTCAAGTGGAAGTTGTTGAACTTAAAGTTTGTGGCTACCTTTTAAGATACAGTTGATACATAATATTGACTAAATTCAATTCATTACAACATGAGTTCATATTTTTCAATAGAAATGAAGTTCACTTAGAGCAACTCTCTAACTTTTAAAAAAAGATTTGTCAAATTTTCAAAGCATGAAGTTTTTCTTCCAGCTAAGCATAGGGCTACACTACACGATATACCAAAAATGGGATTTTTATGCGGCAAGCTCATGTATGTTTGATCTAATTGGCTCATTATCATTTAGCGAGCACACTTTTTTATTTTAATTCACGTTTTAGCTTTTAGTGCACTCAATTAAAACAGTTTCATATAGTTTGCATTTCCGCTTTTATAATATCTAAAGTCACCTTGTTTTAAGTTTTAAAAGTTATAAAGTTTTAAAAACAAACGTCTGTAGGCCAGCAGTAAAGTTAAACTCCCAAGATTATTAGCTAATACATTTCCGCACTCCAACACTCCAACACTCGCGAAGTCTTCACAATTAACAAAAGACTGTAACAAAAGAACTTCAGAAAACTGTCTATGTTGAAATTACATAATTGTCAGGTTGCCTCATGGAAAGTGATAAATGACAGCAGATATGTTCTGTGATATCCCACATGTTTCATTGTTACTGCTGTATTATTTCCCATACAAGTAGCAAGGATAATGATATTGTTGGTTGAGTAAATCAAGCATAAAGTTAGAAGTGCATTGTTATGTATTCTCTTCTGAGATGAGCTACAGATGGTTGTAATGGCTCTGTGAGTTAATGAACTTCTATTTATAGAACACTAACAGGAAATGCTGTGCCAGGACAATGTTGAGGTTACGTAACAAGGAAACTGATGAGTTAAAATACAGTTTCAGTTCGACTACTCTGGCAAATTATCTTGAATCAACAACAAAATTATTATGCAACACGAAATACTAAAATAGTTCTAACTTTTTACTCAACACTAAAAAAATTAAGTATTCAACTAAGAGTTGTGCCCCCTCAAAAACTGTTAGTACAATGATTTATACACTATAACTAGAAGTTATGCTCCCTCACACATCTGATAACACACTTCTAACTGTATAAGCCACTTAATTTAGGTAATAAATATTCAACTAGGAGTTATGATCCCTCGCACACTGGCTAGTACAACTATGTCTAAGTTACTGAGTGCTCGACTAGGAGTTATGCTCCCTCAAAACCCGCTAGTAGTCTAGTACTAATACAATATAACTAAGAGTTGTGCTCCCTGGGATACAACTATATAATTAGAAAACCAGCCACTGAGATAAGATAAAATGTATTGAATATTTAGGTCAAAAACTGTTTCTCTCACCATGATGTGCTCCGCCAAAAGAAAATACCTCCACAGCCATGAATAAAGTCCATGTTTTACTAAAACTTGCCCAACACAGGGTGTGCTACACTTAAACCATAACTAGTAACTCAATAACTGTCTAGCTGGGAGATAAAACTATAATAATTAGCAGCACTTCAACACAAATAAAGCAGTAATTAGCTTGTTAAAGACAAACAGCTCTAAATAAGCTGGAAGCTTGCAGGGTGAAAGCCACAAGGAAGTACAACACAGGAGAAGGGATATGCAGAGGATTCGATAATAAAAAAGCACATATGGAAAAAAGGAAACAACTCTAAGAAAACACTCAGTACACATAATATAGTTATAGAAAAGTAGCCTACATTGAATGGAATGGGAGGGGGGCGGCGGTATCATTCAGAGTATAACATAAACTGAATATGAAATTTAAACTGAATATAGGATTCAATGCAATTATTTTAGCTTCACTTCTTTTATTCAAGGTCATAACTACAGGAGGAAATAACTCTACATACATGGCAATTGTAGTTTAATTGTATGCATTGTGTATGAGACAGAAGGTAGATAGTAGCAGTGTGATGACATCAGTATGCAGCTAGACACCAATGAGTAGGGAGAAGCTTATGCTATCTTACATGATAACTTAGTAATCAAAATATTGAGTGACTGAGTGAATGAGTAAGTCATTAAAATCATCAGGACAGTGAATGAGCCAGTGTAAGTGAGTGAGATAGTGAGTAAGTGAGTTAATAAAATAGTGAGTGAGTGAGTGAGTGAGTTAGTGAGTGAGTTAGTGAGTGAGTGAGTTAGTGAGTGAGTGAGTGAGATATTGAGTGAGTGAGTGAGATATTGAGTGGAGGTCTTATTGAGTTAGGTAATAAGCAAGTAACTGAATAAGTAGGTGAATCATTGTGAAATAATAAGTTAGCGGGTGAGTGAGTGGTTGAATTTGTAAGTGATTGAGTGAGTGAGAGGGTGAGTGAATGATTGATATAGTAAGTAAGTAAGTAAGTAAGTAAGTGAGTGAGTGAGTGAGGGAAGGAGTGAATTACTAAGCTAGTGAGTGAATCAGAACATTAAATAGCGAGTAAAAACCTCTACACACAATGATGTCTACTGAGTGTGGTCTACTAACCTGTGACTAGCCACAGGAGAGCTCAATGTAGCCTCGTCGTCTGTGTGCGACATCCTAGAGCGAGATCGCTTCTTTGTGAGGCGCGTTAAACTGAGGCTACGCTTAAGTTTGCCTAGCACACTACCGTTAGAGGGCGGGTGTTTGAGGGTGGAGGACCCCTCCCCGCCCGTCAACACTACAGGGTTAGTAGCACATCTATAGGAAGGCAGGGTTGATGAACTGAGGCTGGAACTGGGACTATACTCAGCGGGGAGGTAGGGCGACGTGTTAACATACTGCCACCCGCCACTACGCATAGAAAACAGAACACAAGCATGCTTAGTGTGTGCGCAGCAGACATTGAGAGGTTATAACGTTACAGTGCATGCAGTAAATATCTCAGACTACGATATATAACATACAATACTAGTATACTGTATATATCCTACAATACTAGTATACTGTATATAACCTACAATACTAGTATACTATATATAACCTACAATACTAGTATACTGTATATAACCTACAATACTTGTATACTGTATATATCCTACAATACTAGTATACTGTATATATCCTACAATACTAGTATACTGTATATAACCTACAATACTAGTATACTGTATATAACCTACAATACTAGCATACTGTATATATCCTACAATACTAGTATACTGTATATATCCTACAATACTAGTATACTGTATATAACGTGGACACAACACAGGACATGGACAAGACGAAGCGGCAAAATATAGCTTAATATTTTACAGCGAATAGCTGAAGTTCTTACCTCATATCCTGAACAGATCCGGCGCTCTTCGAGTTGAAACTGGAAGAGCCCGCACTTCTCTTCTTGTCTAATTTCGTGATACTTCTAGCTCGTCGTATGAAGTGGGACTTCAGACTACTAGGTTTCCTGTTGGACTAGAGAAGACGAGAAAAAGTGAGAGAAGGTGAGAGATGACTGAGTACTGCTAAGTAGGGTACACCCAGTGTGTAGTGCAGACTCTATGGCCACCATATTCAGTGGTAAGGGTGGGGAAGCAACCTCCCACAATTTGTGATATAATCACAGAGGCAAAGAGAGAAATTAACTGAGGAGTAGGTCATAAAGCGATAAAAGTAAATAGCCTCTCTCTTTAGTATATATTCTATAGAAAGCTAGTAGTTCACCTAAGCCCAACTGTATGCATAGAATAAATAGACTGTACAACTATAAATCACTGCATTATTGCATGCACTAACTCACTACTACTACTACTAACTTACAGTGACTACTACTAATTACTGTTTACTAACTCACTATCTATTACTAACTCAAAGTGACTATCACTAATCACCAACTCACAGAAACTACTACTCCGTATTAACTATTACTGCTACTCACTCACTATAACCACTATCGACTCACAGTGACTACTACCAACTCACAGTGACTACTGCTAACTCACAGTGACTACTACTAACTCACTGCTAACTCACAGTGACTATGACTCACCTTTGACTCACTGTAACTGCTACTGATGCTTGCTTGGTCTGACACTTCTTCAGTAGGGCCGAGAGAGAAACTCGGTCTAGATATGCTAACAGTGGGGACGCTACCCCTCCTGTCCCCCTCTACGGCTCTTTCATACGAAGAATCTGTGACATCAGAAGATATGACGGCTCTGGTATCATTACAGTACATTATATTATATTACAGTACATCACACTATATTACAGTACATTACACTATATTACAGTACATTATATTACATTACAGTGTAGTACACATGTGAAACTTTCCTATTAATGTAATGTAACATCTACTCGCTGAGTTACTGTAATCATCTTACATATAACCGTGTAAACACTTAGTGGAACAGAGTGTACTTACACTATATAACTTGTAATGTACTTACAGTATATAACTTGTAATGTACTTACACTATATAACTTGTAATGTACTTACACTGTATAACTAGTGATGTACTTACACTATATAACTTGTGATGTACTTACAAGTACAACTAGCAATAAATTCACAGTATACAACTAACAATGTACATACTGTTCATACTTTTCAATGCACACGCAATATACATATAAGTGATGTACTTACAGTTTACAATACCATTGCCTACTTTCATCTACACACAATCCACAATTAGCAATGTACTTACACTCACTAGCAATGTACTTACACTCACTAGTAATGTACTTACACTCACTAGTAATGTACTTACACTCACTAGTAATGTACTTACACACTGCAGTATATAACTAGTAACACACTTACAGTATATGATATCTACTCTCATAGCAATGTCATATTATACCAGTACAGTGCTACCTCTAAGCTATACACTTCACTACCAAGTAACAACTGCAGGGCAATTCATGGCAGACTAGCCAACGTGTAGATCAATCTATTGTGCAGATATCTATAGTAAACACTTAAACTACACAACAAACAAACACCAAGTCTACTCACTCACAGTTCTAAGGCTAACAACAATACAGTCTGTAAGGGGGGTCAATACACGCCCCGCAGTGTCTGGCTTTCGAGAACCCTTCAGTCAAGATGTTTGTATAAATGAAAGGAGGGATAAGCAGTTTACATTGAACAGTGGTGGATGCAGTTATTTATGCAAGGAGTGGATGCAGAGATGAGTATAGTGTACAAAACTTTAGAATAAATTATAGAATAAGCTCCAATACACACATGTACTGTATCATATATTACACTATATTACTATATTACACCACAGCAACTTCACTATATTACTACATACAATACCATATACAAAACTATACTACTTTATACTATATACTAAACTATAGACTATATACTACTCTATACTATACTATATACTACTCTATACTATAGTATATACTACTCTATACTATATACTACTCTATACTATATACTACTCTATACTATATACTACTCTATACTATATACTACTCTATACTGTATACTACTCTATACTATACTACTCTATACTATATACTACTCTATACTGTATACTACTCTATACTATACTACTCTGTACTATATACTACACTATACTGTATACTACTCTATACTATACTATACTATATACTACTCTATACTATATACTACTCTATACTATATACTACTATATACTATATACTACTCTATACTACTCTATACTACTCTATACTCTATATTACTATATTACTATGTACTACACTATATCACTACATACTAAACTATATTACTACGCTATATTACGACATACATGCGCTACACTCCTCATAACACCGAGCCAGCGTATACCCCGCAGGTAAAGTTTTTATTCTATTCCTGTTTATCGCCGTAACGGGCTCTTCTAACACCCGAATCTTTTTCCGCTGCAAATAGTTCTCATCAACAGTGCGTCGCCTCCAGCTGGGTCGATCCGAAAACATGTGCACGAACCTCTGTTTGACAGTGTGCTGTGTCGGTGAAAGGCACGGCATTGCACAGGTACAGTTAGCAGAACGTACCACCAAACAAGTACCTGCAGCAGCTACTCAAGGGCTGCATGCAGTAGTAGTAGTAGTAGTAGTAGCAGTGGCAGATAATGTCTTGGGATAAACAAGTGTGAAGAATCTGCAAGTGATTGGCTGAAAGATCCAATCAAGTGGCAACAAGTGACAGGCTGTGTTATGTCATACGTCACTATGAGATGTCACTGAGATGTAGGAAGTGGCAGGGTGGGACAGGTGCCCGCCACTTCCATGTCTTGAAGTAATTACTTAGTTCAAGTATAAAATATATACTAATACATTACAGCATATTACACTAACATAACACTAGTATACTATACTAATACTAATATTATGCTAACTCATTACAGTATATTATGCTAATACATAACCAGTATAGTGTAAGTATTGACCATTAAAATTGAATAAATCATTGCAAAGGTTGAACTAATTACTTAGCTACAAGTAATGTATACTAAAACTAATAGACTTTCCTTATTCTAGATACATTCACCACTCACACACCCCATTGTGATTCTAAAATAATTACCCCAACTAGTAACTAGTTTATTGGCAAGTAACAGCATGTGTGTATTTGGAGTTGTGTACTTAAATAATGTGCTGACAACTACCAATCATAAATGCAAGAAAATGATAATGGTAATAGTCCTGATTGTTGTTACTATTTCATTTAGGAGCAGTAGTAGAGAAATTGAGATAGCCTAAGTTCTTTAACTTTGTTATCAAATTTAGGTTTGGAGGGGGGTTGGTATTCTTGCGAGAACACAGGCTTTTCTCAATTTCTCCATTACTGCATCTACCTCTACTATTTAAAGTGCAGACTTGATCAAAAAATACCAACAGGTCAAAATTATACATAGACTAAGAGCATGTTATGAAAGTAAACAATGAGAATATAGGCTAGTATCCTACTAAGATTATGAGCTAAGACTAAGAGCATAGGCTAAGACCATAGACTGAGAGCATAGACTGAGAGTATAGACAGAGAGTGTACAGAGAGTGGGCGCTATAGGCTGTGTTGCATCCCAATAGCCTTATAATACAAGTACCTTGGTAACAACACGGGTCGGTGTTACGTTTGGTGTGGTTTGAGGCTGCACCGTCTCCAAGCATAGCCTCAGTTCCCCACACATCCTCAATTCCTTCGTTGAACACTTCATCATAGCCCCAATCAAAGCCAACAGGGAAAACGTCGTTAAAGTCAGGCAAGGCCGTGATATTCGGAGTAGAAAGAGTGTAATCAGTACCTTCGCTGAGTTTGTAAGACTTTGACTTTCTACCGAGCGAGACAAAAGCGGATTGTGATCTACTTTTTGAATTTCTAATGTCAAGGTCGTTATCCCGAAGCTCTACTGTACTAGTTGATCTCCGGAAAGCTGAGAAGAACTTGAAGAGAGACTTGGAAGACGTACGACGTGACTTGTTCTCAGACTGACTGCGCTCTGGTGGACAGTGTCTACCACTTCCCGAGTCTAGTGAGATGTCCTCACTCTCGTATGTCAAAGGGGAGAACGAGAGACAGTCTGCATCAGACTGCGCGATGTTATTGTTAGACTGAGTAACACGCAGTAACTTAGCCTTAGGGCATATATAGTTGTGTAGAGTGTAGTCGGTGGTATTAGACTCCGCCCGCGCGTATCTCCTACCAATAGTGTTAGTGAGTGTGACTGTATGACTACGAGTACGACTACGACTCAGAGTCTGACTGAACATGGGAATGTAGTCGGTCATTGTCTCTTTCTTCAGTTCGATTACCAAGTTTTGTACTTTATTTGTTACGTTTTCAATTACTGGCTTCTTTTCCTTTTGAAATAAACCAGCACACCTACTCTTTTTCTTGCCACCTGCTGGAGGTGTCAACGCAGTGTCACTTGCTGATGTTGTCACACGAGGGTCACCTGCTGATGTTGTCACACAAGGGTCACCTGCTGGTGATGTCACAAAAGGATCACCTGCTGATACTGTCGCACAAGTGTCACTTGCTAATCCTGTCACCAAAGTGTCACTTGCTGATCCTGTCACAAAGATGTCACCTGCTGATGATGTCACTAAAGTGTCACTTGCTGATCCTGTCACAAAGATGTCACCTGCTGATGATGTCACTAAAGTGTCACTTGCTGATCCTGCCACAAAGATGTCACCTGCTAACACTGAAGGCAATTCACTGCCTGCTGGGGATGTTATAGTGGAGGAACCATCCAGGTCAGAACAGTAGCCTGTGGAAGTGTTACAATCGGAGCTTGTAGACGCCGACCCTCCGCGATAAAGATAGAAAGAATCAGAACTCTGGCTATCTGGACTCGAAGCTCTCAACACTCGGCTGCCTGTAGCGCTGCCTGCCAGTAAAAGTCCATCTACCAAAACAAAACAATTATTACAACATCATAATCAGTGAATTAGTTGACTAATGAATAAACTAGCCCTAGGATTCACAAGAGCTAATAATATGCTGGTGTCTAGTCATACGTCCCTACTTAGGTCTAATTATGCAATGAGTCCACCTGAGAGCTGCTGGCATGGCTGTTGAGTTATTGCACTAGTATAGAAATGCAGGAATGTCACGAAAAATCTTTCACAAGTGAAGATTCACAAGTGAAGACGGAAGAGTACAGGAGTACAGTGTGTAGTGAGAATGGCGGTATGTGCAGGTGTGGAGAAATTGAGAAAAGCCTGTGGTCTAGCAAAAAAAGTTAGGTTCTCACAAGAATTTCAACCTAAGCCCTAAACCAAAATTTGATAATACAATTAAAGAACTTAGACTATCTCAATATCTCTAGTATGATGCAAGAGCAGAGTTAAGTGAGATGATGGTTTAGGAAACATAATGAATATAGAATACATGATGACATTACCAACTCTACATGCTGATAAAGAGACATCAAACATTAAATATTTTGACTTTCTATGTGATATTATATTATTAGGGTGATGCCTGTGGCTTGCTGTCAGAAGGGGAAGGGTGATGTCATTACTGCTGCTGACAGTGCAAGTACAGAGTCTTCCCCTATGGCTAGTGATACAAACTTAAAAAACACACGAGTCTCATATGAAACTAACGGCAGCATGTGTACTGCTCAAACATTCCTTTAAATTTCCTTTACAAAATTTTGGTTTTGTAGACATTTTCCCAAAACAACAGATTACTTGAAGAGGCACTCATTATTACAAGAACTTGGAAGAGCTTAAAGAAAGTTGCTTTACATGAGAAGAAAACCCCCATTTGTATAAACTGTAAGAAAATAAGAGAATAAGGTAAAGTAGGTGGAAGGATGACATTTTCATGGACACTATTGGCTTCAAACTAAAACACAACTTGCTTGCTGAAAACTCAAGAAGTGAGGTTTACAAGCCCAATGCTTATATAATATAACTGACAGTAGAGTATACATACTATAGAGTATTAACTGACAGTAGAGTATACATACTATAGAGTATTAACTGATAGTAGACTATACATACTATAGAGTAGTAACTGACAGTAGAGTATACATACTATAAAGTAGTAACTAACAGTAGAGTATACATACTATAGAGTATTAACTGACAGTAGAGTATACATACTATAGAGTATTAACTGATAGTAGACTATACATACTATAGAGTAGTAACTGACAGTAGAGTATACATACTATAAAGTAGTAACTAACAGTAGAGTATACATACTATAGAGTATTAACTGACAGTAGAGTATACATACTATAGAGTATTAACTGATAGTAGACTATACATACTATAGAGTAGTAACTGACAGTAGAGTATACATACTATAAAGCAGTAACTAACAGTAGAGTATACATACTATAGAGTATTAACTGACAGTAGAGTATACATACTATAGAGTACTAACTGACAGTAGAGTATACATACTATAGAGTATTAACTGACAGTAGAGTATACATACTATAGAGTATTAACTGATAGTAGACTATACATACTATAGAGTGGTAACTGACAGTAGAGTATACATACTATAAAGTAGTAACTAACAGTAGAGTATACATACTATAGAGTATTAACTGACAGTAGAGTATACATACTATAGAGTACTAACTGACAGTAGAGTATACATACTATAGAGTATTAACTGACAGTAGAGTATACATACTATAGAGTAGTAACTGACAGTAGAGTATACATACTATAGAGTATTAACTGACAGTAGAGTATACATACTATAGAGTAGTAACTGACAGTAGAGTATACATACTATAGAGTATTAACTGACAGTAGAGTATACATACTATAGAGTAGTAACTGACAGTAGAGTATACATACTATAGAGTATTAACTGACAGTAGAGTATACATACTATAGAGTAGTAACTGACAGTAGGGTATACATACTATAGAGTATTAACTGACAGTAGAGTATACATACTATAGAGTATTAACTGTATATTCAGTCAGAGTCCAGCTTACTCACCCACTCAGTAGCACACACACAGCGAGATGACGAAGAGAAAGATATGAAATGGAGTTGATGAGATGAGCAGAGAATAGATATAGTATTTACATTGTACACAGAGTAGAGCACAGAGTAGAATAGAGACAATATGCTGGTAGTTTGATCACTGGTTGTTATTGTGGAGGCAGCGAATAAATATGTGATGACTCTAGCAGACGTTAATCAGTCTCCACCTCGTCATCATTGCGTAATTTAGTGAGTAACCTAGTCTAGAATATGCTTTATATAGTTATAATATAGTGGGTAGAAGAGTGATAGAATTTTATATATAGTGATAATATAATAGAGTAATATAATATAATAGAGTGGTATAATATAGTGAATAGTAGAGCGAGAAAATATAAAATAGTACAAGTAATAGTAATATAATATAGTGACAATATAATAAAGCAATATAATATAATAATTATAGTAATTGTAATATAATATAGTGATACAATATAATAGATTAATATAAAATAATATAATATACCAGTGACAATATAATACAATAGAGTAATATAATATAATAGTGATAGTATAACAATGCTAAGTAAGCAAGTGGACAATGGAAAGACAACTACCACAAAGTAGTAAAAAAGATGGGTTCACTTGTGTAACTAGTGATATGCATGTGGTTTATGCTTCTTGAACCACAAATAGTATAGTATAATAATTATATTATATTATAGTATAGTAGAGTTTATAGTATAGTATAGTATAGTATAGTATAGTATAGTATAGTATAGTATAGTGTAGTATATATTATAGTATAGTATAGTAGAGTTTATAGTATAGTATAGTACATTATAGTATAGTATAATAATTATATTATAGTATAGTATAGTTTATAGTATAGTATAGTACAGTATAACATAGTATAATACAGCATGGTATATATAGTATAGTACATAGTATAGCACAGAGTAGTATATAGTATAGCACACACTACAATGTAATGTAGAGGAAAGAAGAGAATAAAACATCCACAATACCTTGATGTCTAGACTGCATCCTCTGTGTGCCCAACATCAGGGCTGGCAGAGAAGTCCTTCGTTTAGAAGTTAATGCAGACTCCGACGCCTTGAAGCTATTTGATTGGTTGACGCAGTAACTGGTGCGTCTAAACTGTCTGGGATAGTCTAAGTCCCTTACTTTCTTATAGCCAGACAGTGCGGGCTGGGTGCCACACCTCACGTACTCAGTGCAGTATGGATTGGCTGGTATATCACCATGATCTCTACAGAGCGGATCAAATGCGTGAGAAGATAGCGGAGAGCTCATTGAGCTGCGTCTGCGGCTGGAAGGTTTCGTGCTCTGCTTTCTTTTAGACTTTTTAGCCTTTGTCTCCTGAATACAATGGAGAGAGGGGGTGGGCGGGGCGGGTGGTAACTCCCCTTCCTTTAACTCACACAACCAAGAGGTGGAAACTTCAACACCATTATCTGCAAGTATATGAGTACATCACTTAGCATTTCATCTACACAGTTTCTACAGCCTCTACACACAATGAAAAAACTCACACAAGTTTATAGTCTCCATCCCTGTGAGAAAGAAACCCCTG
The DNA here is from genome assembly GCA_964035545.1 of Bugula neritina. Classification (NCBI taxonomy): domain Eukaryota; kingdom Metazoa; phylum Bryozoa; class Gymnolaemata; order Cheilostomatida; family Bugulidae; genus Bugula; species Bugula neritina. Next base: position 8,295,590 of record OZ037772.1, on the reverse strand, counting down.
ATGGAAAGGGTTTTTGTAAAAGCGAGCTAAGGACTTATTCAGATGAGGCACAGGAGCAATTATGACTGGATGCTCTTCCTAACATCACCAATGGTCTTTGTCTGGGGTTCGAACCCATGACCATGTGCATACTAAACCAAACGCTCTAATCCCTAGACCACTGCATACTCTATACATACTCTACACATAGTCTATACATACTCTACACACACTCTACACATAGTCTATGCATACTCTACACATAATCTATACATACTCTATACACATTCTACACATACTATACACATATTCTACACATGGTCTACACACAAGGTAGTTTACCTGGTAAACTATTAGATCTGCTCCACTTTCTTCTGTGTTTGTGGCAAATGTACTTCTTTTCTTTTCTCGTGGATTTTGGTTTCTTGAACGTTTTTACTAAAATATAAATTTTATAAAATGTGTTCACTTTGTACTACTGTTACTAATACTACTGCTGCTACTGCTACTACTACTGCTGCTACTGCTACTACTACTGCTACTACTACTACTACTACCACTACTACTACTACTACTACTACTACTACTACTACTACTACTACTACTACTACTACTACTACTACTACTACTACTGCTACTAGTACTACTGCTACTGCTACTAGTACTACTGCTACTACTACTAGGACTACTGCTACTACTTACCTGGTAGTATAGCACAGCTTAGACTGTCACTGTGACCACCAGATCTTGTGATATCCTCTGGACATGACATTCTCCTAAGATCTGCTAATGCTATCCGAGTGTGATGCCAGGACATGCTGCATAAGTAATGAGATAATAATAGCAAACAGTTGTGGGAAAGGAAGTTGCCTGCCCAATCATTGTGCTCAAACTACAAACAAATAGTTAGAATTGGAGCTTATCAAAAAGTAGATACTACCGAAAGATGGTGCAATGACTTC